>JASPKZ010003087.1:482500-937500 GCA_030220185.1 Diploptera punctata | reverse complement strand
CATATGATTTCGGGGACCGTTCGGGCTTTAAACTTTTCCTGACATTTGTCTTATAGGCGAGGAAAAAACCCCGATAAAAACCTCACCCAGAAAAACTGCCCCGACGGGGGATCGGGGATCGAACCCGGGCCCGCTTCGTGACAAGGCAGCACGCTACCTCGAGATCACAGCGGTGGACATATATATACACTCAAACGTTTAACGGTGTTATCCTTATATCTATCACACAATAACTAAGCACTAAGTATTACTAAAAAATCTATATATTTTTTTTTAAATGTATAAAAACAATCTATTAAACACTAACTAAACACTGAATTCTACTAAATAAATTATGTATTAACTGAATTTTCAAGACAGTTCTAAAATCCACCACACTGCTAGAACTAAGCTCAGTCTACTGAGAAAGACAAATGTTTTTGTGCCTACAATACAATGTCAGTACCGAACGACACTATTAACAAGAGATGGCCCTCCGCCGGTCTGCCACCCCGCAAATTATCATACTAAAACTGTGTGTTTTGTATTATATTAGTTATAGAAATCTTAAAATAAATTAAAAGATAACAAAATAAATCAAGAATTAAAAACTATATATCATGTTTTTACAAAAATCCTCTGAAAAAATAAATTAAATATTAAATAAATATCTTCTTGTATCTTGTAAGCCCATGTTTTCCTTAACAGAGATTTAGCGCTCTCCCCCTACGGGGAACTATTTGAACCATACTAATTTAGTTACACTTGTTTTCGTATAGATGTCATTTGAGTGGTCCGTGGTCAGCGTTCCGCCTCATACTGACATCTAGGAAACCAAGGTAGTACTAGGATGGGAAAATTCGGTAAATTTTGCTTAGAGGCCTTTTCATTCAGGATTAAGGATCTTTTACGAGCCTGAAGATCTTCAGACTCGGGACCCACGGCTTAAAGTCCCACCCGGAGGACTTGATCCTTGGATTTTTCCATCCTAAAAAAATCCATCGATCCCAGCCGGGATTGAACCCGCGACCCTCGGGACCAGGAATAAGGAGCATAACCACTAGTCCACCGCGGCCGATTTAAATAAATATAAAAAAATGTAAAATAAATTATACAAAATTCGAATAAAATTTATATTTGAATCTAGTCAACTTTGTAGACTATACAGAATCGAAGTAGCATCCTAGCAACAGATTTACAATAGGAAATTACTGGCGTAATAAACAAAAAGTACGTCACACAAGCGTATTCTTCGGCAATTTATACTCTGATGACAATGCTCTACGGAATATGGTATTCTTTTGTTAATTAAATCGATTTAAATGTTACAGGTTTTATTTTAGATTTCAGGGAAACCCGACTTTTAATGATCGTATTTCGCTAATTTCTAAAAAATTCTTATCTCGTTTTAATTTAATGGCTTATACCAAGTTTCGTTTCAAAAAAAATGAATATGGATCCTAGAATAAGGAGGCTAGAACGATGTTTAAAGTTTCGCTTCTCATTAACTCCGCATTCCTAATGGTCAGATTTTATTGCTTAAGCAACTCGACCTACTTTTCTAAAAAAATGCGAATATGCCCAGTTATAACTTCTCTCATAAACGTTAAACTCATAATATATAAAACTGTTGTTCTCCCAATTATATTATATGGATGCGTAACACAGACTCTTATTTTAAAGAAGGAGAAAATATTACGAGTATCTGAGAATAAAGTTCTTTGGATAATTTTTGGACCAAAGAGAGACGAACAGAGAGGTGAATGGAGAAGACTTCGTAACAGTGAGCTACATGATCTTTATGGGAAACCATTAATAAGATCCTTAAGCCTGAATAAAAAGGTCTCTAAACAAAATTTACCGACCTCAACGTTCTACTAGTACCTTAGTTGTCTGCTAGATGTCTCATTGGGTGGGCATGTTGACCGCATGTCATTCATGACATAGTGGGGGAATTAGGTAACTAAAATTAACTTGATCTAGGAACTCCTCTAATAAAGGAAAGTCTATGGCTCAATAATGGGCTACGCCGTTATAGATACAGGCATAATAAGAGTTAAGTCTCGTACATGGGGATGAGTAGTACATGTGAAATAATTGGGAAATGAAAGAATGACATGGAAGCTTCTTGTGGGAAAACCAGACGAAAAAACTGAGTTGATAGATTAGGAATAAAGTGGGAGAATAATATTAACCATAATTTGAGAGAAGTAGGTAATACAATGGATGATTGGAAATCAATAGGTCAGGATAGGGACGTATAGACAGCTTAGCGGTATATTCTTGCGACAATGAACCTATGTGTTCGATAATGCCAATGAGTTAGTTAGTTAGCGGCTGAATTGAAATACCTAGGAACAAAAATTACGTGGCGGAACTCTATTAAATAGGAACAAAAATTTTAAACCAAAATGAGGTGAAGGAGAAAATTAAATATAAACTGAAAATCTGCAAACGCATGCGAATATATATTACACAGACATTCATTTATCCAACTTCTCTAAAATAATTAACTATATATATATATATATTATATGGGTGAGGAACATGGACTCTTACTTTAAGGGAGGAAAGGAGGTTACGAATATTTGAGAATAAATTACTTAGGAACATTTTTGGCCCAAAAAGAGAGATGAACAAGCAGGTGAATGGAGAAGATTGCATAGCAATGAACTACATGGTCTTTATAGGAAGCCAGATATAATAAGAACAATTAAGTCTCGTAGACTGAGATGGGCAAAACATGTTGCGCGTATGGGAAATGAAAGACGTGCATGGAAGCTTCTTGTAGGAAAGCCAGAGGGAAAACGCCCGGTTGGTAGACCAAGAATGAGGTGGGAGAATAACATTAACTATGATTTGAGGGAAGTAGATTATACAGGGAATGATTGGAAAGCATTAGCTAAGGATAAGGATGTATGGAGAGCTTATGTCCGCGAGGCCATGAAACTACGGGTTCGATAGTGCCAGTGAGTAAGTAAGTCTTCTTCTTCTTCTTCTTCTTCCTCTACGCATGAAAGCTGGCAGCTTCTTGCGTGTTCATTCACTACATGTCGGAGGTATGGTGACGTCCTTCTTTCGTAGTTGTGGCCTTCCTAAAGACCTTTTCTGTTGAGGTGTCCATCACGTACTTTCTTCACTAATCTACTGTTCTCCATTCTATCTATGTGATCGTTGCAATTTACTCTTCTATCATTTATCCAAAGGCTTATAGTTAAATTTCACATTCTTCTCTAATAACAGAGCTGCGAATTTTCTCTCTCAGCGATTTTCCTACTATTCTCCTTAGAACTTTCATTTTGGTTGTTTCATTGATTTGTTTTGTTTCTTGAGTTTGTGTTCGGCATTCACAATCATATGTTAGAACTGGTCTTATGAAAGATTTGTATATTCTTACTTTTGTATCTATTTTTAAATTTGTATTTTTCCAAACAGTATTATTTAAACATACCGATATTTTGTTTGCATTATTTGCTTGATGGAGGATTTCATCTGTTATTCAGTTGCGGCTATTAATTTCTATTCATAAATATTTTAATTTCATGATCTGTTCTACACTTTTCCCTTCTATTTCTAATTTAACACGTCGTGGGTCCTTGGATAGTGCCATTGATTTGGTTTTATTTGTTGAGATTTTCATGTCATATTTTGCTGCAATGATTCTAAATTTGTGCAATAGCATTTGTAAATTATATTCACTTTGTGAAATTAGAACAGCAAGTAACTATAGATATATTCAGCCATAGTAATTCTGCCCGAGGGCAGGTCTTCCACTGCAGTCATAGCATTTTCATACTATGCTTTGCGGCTTTATTAGGGAATTGCAAGTGTGGTAGCTTCCCGTTGCTTTCCACACCTATGAAGGATGATCAGGATATGATAATTATAAGGATGATGATAATGATGGCCATATGATTTCGGAGACCGTTTGGGCCTTAAAGTTTTCCTGAAATTTGTCTTACAGGTGAGGAAAAACCCCGATAAAAACCTCACCCAGAAAAACTGCCCCGACCGGTGACGAATCGGGGCTCGCTCCGTGACGAGGCAGCATGCTACCTCGAGACCACAGCGGTGGACTATATATATATTGAACTTAATTGAAAATTTGATACAAAAAGACGTTTAATACTCGTATACTACGAATGGGAGGACACGTTGCACGAATGGGAAATGAAAGAGAGGCATGAAAGGGAAATCCCAGTAGTAGGTAGGCCAAGACTAAAGTGGGAAAATAACGTTAACAGTGATTTCAAGGAGCTTAATTATGCAGGGAATGATTGGAAAATAACAGTTGAGAATAGGTGTGTATGGAGAGCTTATGTTAACGCGCTCATCAATTGTAGTGACTCAGTGATTAATTTCATCATTTTTTTCATTTCTTGCCTTTAGTATCAATCTAAAATGGTTTTAAATTATATCCTTTTATATCTAACTTAATCCACCGCTGTGGTCTCGAGGTAGCGTGCGGCCTTGTCACGCAGCGGGCCCGGGTTCGATCCCCGGTCGGGGCAGTTTTTCTGGGTGAGGTTTTATCGGGGTTTTTCTTCACCTGTAAGACAAATTTCAGGAAAACTTTAAGGCCCAAACGGTCCCCGAAATCATATGGCCATCATCATCATCATCATCATCATCCTTCACCGGTGTGGAAAGCAACGGGAAGCTACCACACCAACAATTCTCTATTAAAGCTGCAAGCATTGCATGAAAATGTTATGATTGCAGTGAAGGACCTGCCCTCGGGAAGAATTACAATGGATGGATATCTAACTTACTCCAAAATATAATTTTGTAAATATATTTCTATTACTTATTGTGTAATTTTCTTTTTCACTTTTGAAGAAAATTTATTAAGTTAATTGTACAATAAATCATTTAAAAACCTAATAAAATTGATATTTAAAACTAGTAAACTTTGTAGCCCATTTAGTATCGTAGCAACAGATTTACAATAAGAAAATGACTGGCGATAAACAAAAAGTACGTCACACAAGCGTATTCTTCAGCAATTTATAGTCTGATGACACTGGTTTATGGAATTTTATTTTCTTTTGTTAATTAAATCAATTTAAATGCTGCAGTTTTTATTTTAGATTTCAGGTAAACCCGACTTTTAATCATCGTTTTTCGCTATTTTTTTAAAAGTCTTATCTCGTTTTATTTCAATGGCTTATACCAAGTTCCTGTTAGAAAAATAATATCAATAGGGACGTTAGAACCATACTTAAAGTTTCGGTTCTCGTTAAGCCCGCACTCTTATTGGTCTGATTAAATGATTATGCAACCCGACCTTAGTTTCCTACATAAAATGTTAATATGCCCAGTTACAACTTCCCTAAAACATTTTAAATTGAAAATATATAAAACTGTTGTTGTTCTCACAGTCATATCATATACATGCGAAACATGGACTTTTACTTTAAGGGAGGAGTAGATACTTCGAATACCTGAGAATAAAGTTCTTAAAATAATTTTTGGACCAAAGAGAGACGAACAGAGAGGTGAATGGAGTAGACTTCATAACAGTGAGCTACATGATCTTTAAGGGAAACCATTAATAAGATCCTTAAGCCTGAATAAAAAGGTCTCTAAGCAAAATTTAACGACCTCACCGTTCTACTAATACCTTAGTTGTCTGCTAGATGTCTTATTGGGTCGGTATGTTGACCGCATGCCATTCATGACATAGTGGGGAAATAAGGTAACTAAAATTAACTTGATCTAGCAACTTCTCTAACAGAGGAGAGGCTATGGCTCAATAATAGGCTACGCCATTATAGATACAGATATAATAAGATTTAAGTATCGTACACGGGGATGAGTATTACATGTGACACTATTTGCGAGTGAAAGTTGGGCATGGAAGCTTTATGTGGGAAAACCAGAGGAAAAAAACTCAGTTGATAGATGCAGAATAAAGTGGGAGAATAACATTAACCATGATTTGAGGGAAGTAGATTATACAGGGGATGATTTGAGTCTATGGCTCAATACTGTGCTACGCCATTACAGATACAGATATAAAACGATTTAAGTCTCGTACACGGGGATGAGTAATACATGTGACAGAAATTGTGAATGAAAGAAGGGCATGGAAGCTCTTTGTAGGATAACCAGAAGGGAAAACTCTGTTGATAGATTAGGAATGAAAATGGAAAAATAATATTAACATTATTTGAGAGAATTAAATTATACACGAAATGATAGGAAATCAATAGGTCAGGATAGGTATGTATGGAGAGTTTACCGGTATGTCCTTGCGGCCATGAACTATTAGTTCGATAATGAGTTAGTTTGTTAGTTAGCAGCTGAATTAAAATACCTAGGAACAAAAATTATGTGATAGAACTCCTATGCCTAGGAACAAAAATTTCAAACAGGCATGAGTTACAGATAGAAATGAAATAAAAACTGAAAATCTACAAACGCATGCTATTATAGCCTACATTACAGAGATGTGTTTATCCAACTTCTCTAAAAAAAATTAACTCTATATATATATATATATATATATATATGAAAAGCCTATAGGCCTATATATTGATTTTTATGGAAAAGTCGGTACAATAAAAATTTTCAATACTCGCAGACTACGAAAGGCGGGTCACGTTGCACGAATGCGAAATCAAAGGGAGGCATGGAAAGGAGCTCCCAGAAGGTAGGCCAAGAATGAATTAGCAAAATAACATTAACCGTTATTTGAAGGATCTAAATTATGTTGGGAATGATTAGAAAACAACAGCTAAGGATAGAGATGTATGGAGAGCTGATTTTCGCGCGCCCATCAATTGTAGTGGCTCAGTGATTCTTTTTTTTTCCTTTCTTACCTCCTAGTATCAATGTAAAATAAGTTTAAATATCATTTTATATCAACTTGAAAGCAAAATTTTGTTAATTGATTTCTGCCACTTACTATGTTTTTTCGTTATTCACTTTTGAAGAAAAATTAATAATTGTAAAATAAATTATACAAAAACCGAATAAAATTGATATTTAAAACTAGTCAACTTTGTAGCTTCTATAGAATCGAAGTAGTATCCTAGCAACAGATTTACAATAGAAAAAATTAGTGGCGTAATAAACAAAAAATACGTATTCTTGACACTGGTTTATGTAATATGCTTTTCATTTGTTAATTAAATCAATTTAAATGCAGCAGTTTTTATTTTAGATTTCAGGTAAATCCGACAGCTTATAATTGTATTTTGCGCTATTTTTTTTTAAATTCTTATCTCATTTTATTTCAATGGCTCATACCAAGTTACTTTTCGAAAAATAATATGATTTGGTAGAACGATGTTTAAATGTTCGCTACTCTTAACCCCCTCAATCGTATTGGTCAGATTTTACTGCTTAATAACTCGCCCGTACTATCCTAAATAAATAGCTAATAGGTCTGTGCCTAGATACAAATTCTCTCACAAACGTTAAACTCATAATATATAAAATTGCTGTTCGCCCAATTATATTATATGGATGCGAAACATGGACTCTTAATTAAAGAGAGGAGAAGATATTACGAGTACATGAGAATAAAGTCACTAGGATAAGTTTTGGACCAAAAAGAACCGAGCAGAGAGGTAAATGGAGAAGACTTCGTAACAGTGCATTACATGATTTTTTTTGGGAAACCATTAATAAGATCGTTCAGGCTGAATAAAAAGATCTCTAAGCAAACTTTAGCGACCTCAAACGTTCTACGAATAACTTACTTGTCTTCTAGATGTCTCATTTGGTCGGTATGTTGACCGCATGCCATTCATGACATAGGGGGAAATAAGGTAACTAAATTAACATGGTCAACAATGGGCTACGCCATTATAGATACACATATAATAAGAGTCAAGTCTCGTACACTAGGATGAGTAGTACATGTGACACAAATTGAGAATAAAAGAAGGGCATAGAAGCGTTTTGTAGGAAAACCAGGTGGGAAAACTCAGTTGGTAGATTAAGAATAAAGTGGGAGAATAATATTAACTATGAATTCAGAGAAGTAGATTATACAGGGAATGACTGGAAATCAATAGGTCAGGATAAGGATGTTTGGAGAGCTTACCGGTATGGCCATGAACCTATGTGTTCGATAATGCCAAAGAGTTAGTTAGTTAGAGACTGAATTGAAATACCTAGGAACAAATATTACGTGGCTGAACTCTAATGTCTAGGAACAAAATATTTAAACAGAAATTAGGTGTAGAAATAAAATAAATATATACTGAAAATTTGCAAACTCATGCTATTAGGCCCTATACATTATAGAGACATTTGTTTATCAAGCTTCTCTAAAAAATTGTATATATATATATATATTGATTTTTACGGAGAATTAGATAAAATAATAATGTTTAATACTCGTAGACTACGAATGGCAGGACACGATACACAAGTGGGAAATGAAAGGGAGCTCCAAGTAGGTAGGCCAAGAATTAAGTGGGAAAATGACATTAACCGTGATATGAAGGGTTTAAATTATGCAAGGGCTTGATTATAAAATAACAACTCAGGATAGGGATATATGGAGAGCTTATGTTCGAGCGCCCAGCAATTGTAGTGTCTCAGTGATTCATTTTATCATTTTTTCCTATCTTGCCTTTTAATATCAATATAAAATAAATTTCAATAATATCGTTTTATATCTACGTGAAAACATAATTTCGTTAATCGATTTCTATTACTTACTGTGTATTTCTCTTTTTTCACTTTTGAAGAAAATTTAATAATTATAAAATAAATTATACAAAACCGAAAAAAATTGATATTTGAAACTAGTCCACTTTGTAGTCCATAGGCTATAGAATCGAAGTAGTATCCTAGCACAGATTTCCAATAGGAAAATTACTGGCGTAATAAACAAAAAGTGCGTAATTCAAGCTTATTGTTCAGTAATTTACAGTCTGATAACACTGGTCTATGGAATATGCTTTTAGGTTGTTAATTAAACAAATTCCAATGTTGCAGTTTTTATTTCAGATTTCAGGTAAACCCCGAATTTTAATGGTCGTATTTCGCTGATTTTTAAAACATTTTCTTATATCGTTTTATTTCAATTGATTATACTTACTTACTTACTCACTGGCACTATCGAACCCGCAGGTTCATGGCCGCGCGGACATAAGCTCTCCATACATCCCTATCCTGAGCCAATACTTTCCAATCATTCCCTGTATATTCTACTTCCCTCAAATCATAGTTAATGTTGTTCTCCCACCTCATTCTTGGTCTACCAACTGGGCGTTTTCCTTCTGGCTTTCCTACAAGAAGTTTCCATGCACGTCTTTCATTCCCCATACGCGCAACATGTCCTGCCCATCGCAGTCTACGAGACTTAACTGTTCTTATTATATCTGGCTTCCTATAAACACCATGTAGTTCATTGTTATGTAGTCTTCTCCATTCACCTGTCTGTTCATCTCTCTTTGGTCCAAAAATTTTCCTAAGAACTTTATTCTCAAATACTCGTAATCTCCTTTCCTCCCTTAAAGTAAGAGTCCATGTTTCGCACCCATATAATATAACTGGTAGAATAATAGTTTTATATATTTTCAGCTTAACGTTTTTTGAAAGGAGTTGGGACATCAAGAGTCTCTGCAATGCATAATAGCACGCATTTCCAGAATTGAGCCTATGTTTAATTTCTTTGTGCATCTCATTCCTATTTGTGATTATTGTTCCTAGGTATTTGAATTCAGCCACTTCCTCAAAATTTCCCTCATTTGTCATTAGCTGTCCATTTCCATTATATACTGAATTTCTACGTGTGACCATATATTTAGTTTTACTGATATTTACTTCCAGTCCTAATTTCTTAGTGTTACTCAATAGTGTGTGCGTGTTGGCCTTCAGTATCTCCTCGCTATCGGCCAGTAGTACTACATCATCAGCATAAACTAACAGCTTATTAATACCATTGAGTTGTAAGCCTTCCTCATTCTCTAAAGATTTAATGGCATGCTCTAGTACAAAATTAAATAGTAGAGGAGATAGTGCATCTCCTTGCTTCAACCCATTCTGGATTTCAAAAGTGTCTGAAAACTGTTTGCCTACACGCACCCTACTCTTTGAGCCATTTAGACACATTCGTATAAGTCTAACTAACTTTTTAGGAATTCCGAACTCCAGCAGGATACTATATAACTTCTCCCTCTTAATTGAATCATATGCTTTTTTGAAGTCTACATATAGTTGATGTACAGTACCATTATATTCCCATTTCTTTTCTAAAATCTGTCTTATACTAAAAATCTGATCTGTTGTAGACCTGTTTCTTCTAAATGCACATTGATGATCTCCTAGAATGTCATCAATATAGGGAGTAAGTCTGCTTACTAATATATTTGTTAGAATTTTGTACGAAGTTGAAAGTAATGAGATGCCCCTGTAGTTGTTGCAATCAGTTTTATCTCCTTTCTTATAAATTGGTACGATAATTGATTCCTTCCATTCATCTGGAAGAGCTTCTTTTTCCCAAATCATACTAAGCAACCAGCGTATCTTGCCCATCAATTTTTCTCCCCCTGATTTTATCAGTTCTGCTGGGATCTCATCTGAACCTGATGCTTTATACATCTTCAATTTTTCAATCGCCATTTCAACCTCTAATGCACTTGGCTCTGCGACTAGTAGTTCTGCTGTCTGTAACTTATCCTCCTCAATGTCCTGTTCTGTGTGTACATTTAATAGCTGATTAAAGTAACATTTCCATCTATTTAATATACTCCTAGAATCTGCAATCATATCCCCATTTTCATTCCGAATTATATTTGTTCTAGCCTGAAACCCTTTCTTCTCTATACTAATTCCCTGATATAATTCTCTAATGTTCCTATTTTTTGCATTCATTTCAAGATCATTAATCTTCTCTCTCAAATATTCCCTCTTTTTACTCTTTAGTAACTTGGTGGTTTCCCGTCTAACACTACCCAATTGCTCTAAATTTACCTCATTTGGCTCGTATAGCCATTTCATTTTTGCTAGCTTTCTTTTCTTTACAATGTCGGCACATTCCTCATCAAACCATTTCTTGTTTTGCCTCTTTTTTAAACAACCAATGCTTTCTGATGCTGACAATTTAACAGTATCTCTTATAGCCTCCCATTCTTTATTTCGTTTGCCACATCGTCACCTGAAGATTCCAGTACTTCAAATCTATTAGCAATTTTGATTTGGTATTCTTGCCGCATTTCATCATTTTTCAAGTTTTTTAATTCATATTTTACAGAATCATCTTTAGCGTTTGTTCCTCTCATAAGCGATAGCCGTTGTCTGATTTTCACTCTGACCAGATGATGATCCGAATTGCAGTCTGTCCCTCTAACTGATCTAACATCAATGATGCTACTGTGCCAGCGTTTATCCACTAATACATGATCTATCTGGTTCCGAGTTTCTCCATCTGAAGACGTCCAGGTGTTTTTATAAATATCCTTATGCTGAAACGTAGTGCTCTTAACAATGAAATTCTTTGATGTGGCAAATGTGACTAATCTAACCCCGTTGTCGTTACTATCTTCATGAAGACTGAATTTGCCTATTGTTGGTTTGAATATATCTTCCCGTCCCACTTTTGCATTAAAATCTCCTAAGACAATTTTCATATGATATCGTGAAAGGCTATCAAATAAGCATTATAATTCTTCATAGAACTCATCCTTGATCTTGTCATCTTTGTCTTCTGTGGGGGCATGTACATTTACAATTATAAAATCATGTCGTTTACCCTTTAGAATTATGTATGATATCCTATCACTAACAGACTTAATATCTCGGATAGCGGATAGGATCCTCCTTCTGACTAAAAATCCTGTTCCAAATGCAAGTCTTTCTGCACTCCCATAGTATAATGCAAAGCTTCCTGATTCCTGACTACCTACTCCTGGCCACCTAACTTCCTGTAAAGCGACTATGTCCAAGGGCGATTTATCCAATTCCTGCGTTAATATCTCTAGTGCCCCGCTATTGTATAAAGTCCTAACATTACATGTTCCTAGGAACATGTCCCTGTGTTTGAGCCTTTGGCATGGGTTCCCTGAAGTAGTCCCCGCCCGGAGAACCGAATGGGGGACTATTTGACCTCCGGAAAATTTTACCCCAGATGAACCCATGTCCGCATTTCTTGACGGTTGTATTTTTACGGTGAAAGATCGTCTCTCTTTCGCCCAAGGTACTTTTTTCGTCTGGCTTATCACCTTCGACCAGTCCGGCATGGGTAACCCTATCGGCAGCAATGCTACCGCCGGCATAGCTCTCAGGATCATTTAAGCACGCAAGCCACTCCACCACGACAAGGTAAAGATACCATGGAGGGATTTCAATTGATTATACCGTTTATATTCGAAAAAGATATGAATAGGGGCGCTAGAACGATGTTTAAATTTTCGCTTCTCTTAATTATTATTAAATTTTATACTTAAATATTATATTAAATATAAATATAATATTAAATTTTTTTCCCTATTTTTTTATTTTTTATTGGTGTTCCTACAAAACGCTTCTATGCCCTTCTTTCATTCTCAATATATAAATATTATATTAAATTATATTAAATACTTAATTTTTTATGATTTTACTGCTTAAGCAACTCGACCTTACTTTCCTAAATAAATTGCTAATAATATGCCCAGTTAATCGCCCTTGGATATAGTCGCTTTACAGGAAGTTAGGTGACCTGGAGAAAGTATTCAGGAATCAAGAAGCTTTGCATTATACTATGGTGGGGTGCAGAAAAGACGTGAATTTGGAACGGGCTCTTTAGTCAGAAGGAGGATCCTGTCCTGTATCCGAGATATTAAGTTTGTCAGTGATAGGATATCATACATCCCTCCATGGTATCTTTACCTTGTCGTGATGGAGTGGCTTGCGTGCTTAAATGATCCCGAGATCTATGCCGGCGGTAGCATTGCTGCCGATAGGGTTACCCATGCCGGACTGGTCGAAGGTGATAAGCCAGACGAAAAAAGTACCTTGGTCGAAAGAGTGACGATCTATCACCGTAAAAATACAGCCGTCCAGAAATGCGGACATGGGTTCAACTGGGGTAAAATTTTCCGGAGGTCAAATAGTCCCCCATTCGGTTCTCCGGGCGGGGACTACTTTAGGGAACCCATGCCAAAGCTCAAACATAGGGACATGTTCCTAGGAACATGGAATGTTAGGACTTTATATAATAGCGGGGCGCTAGAGGTATTATCCCGTGAATTAGATAAATCACCCTTGGATATAGTCGCTTTGCAGGAAGTTAGATGGCCAGGAGAATGTAGTCAGGAATCAGGAAGCTTTGCATTACACTACGGGGGTGCAGAAAGACCTGCATTTGGAACGGTTTTTTAGTCCGAAGGAGGATCTTGTCTGCTATCTGAGATATTAAGTGTGTCAGTGATAGGATATCATACATAACTCAAAGGGTAAACGGCATCATTTTGTAATCGTAAATGTGCATGCTCCCACAGAAGATAAAGATGACAAGATCAAGGATGAGTTTTATGAAGAAATAGAATGCGTATTTGATAGCCTTTCACGACATCATATAAAAATTGTCTTAGGAGATTTTAATGCAAAAGTGGGGCGGGAAGATATATTCAAACCAACAATAGCCAAATTCAGTCTTTATGACGATAGTAACGAAAATGGGGTTAGATTAGTCACCTTTGCCACATTAAAGAGTCTCATTGTTAAGAGCACAACATTTCAGCATAAGGACATTCATAAATACACCTGGACGAATCCAGATGGAAAAACTCGGAAGCAGATAGATCATGTGTTAGTGGATAAACGCTGGCACACTAGCATCATCGATGTTAGATCACTTAGAGGGACAGACTGCAATTCGGATCATCATCTGATCAGGGTGAAAATCAGACAACGGGTATCGCTTATGAGAGGAACACACGCAAAAGATGATTATGAAAATTTTGAATTAAAAAACTTGAAAAATGATGAAATGCAGTAAGAATACCAAATCAAAATTGTTAATAGATTTGAAGTACTGGAATCTTCAGATGACAATGTGGCAAACGAAGAAGAAGCCGATATAAATAAGGTTTGGGAGGCTATAAGAGATACTATTAAATTGTCAGCATCAGAAAGCATTGGTTATTTAAAAAAGAGGCAAACCAAGGAATGGTTTGATGAGGAATGTGCCGACATTGTAAAGAAAAGAAAGCTAGCAAAAATGAAATGGTTACACGAGCCAAATGAGGTAAATTTAGAGCAATTGAGTAGTGTTAGACGGGAAACCACGAATTTACTAAAGAGTAAAAAGAGGGAATATTTGAGAGAGAAGATTAATGATCTTGAAATGAATGCAAAAAATAGGAACATTAGAGAATTATATCTGGGTATTAGGATAGAGAATAAAGAGTTTCAGGCTAGGACAAACATAATTCGAAATGAAAATGGGGATATGATTGCAGATTCCAGGTGTAAATTAAATAGATGGAAAAGTCATTTTAATCAGATATTAAATGTACATACAGAACAGGATATTGAGGAGGATAATTTACATACAGCAGAAATGCTAGTCGCAGAACCAAGTGCATTAGAGGTTGAAATGTCAATAGAAAAATTGAAGATGTACAAAACATAAGGTTCAGATAAGATCCCAGCAGAACTGATAAAATCAGGGGGAGAAAAATTGATGGACAAGATACGCCGGTTGCTTAGTTTGATTTGGGAAAAATAAGTTTTTCAGATGAATGGAAAGAATCGATTATCGCACCAATTTATAAGAAAGGAAATAAAACTGATTGCAACAGCTAAAGGGGCATCTCATTACTTTCAACTTCGTACAAAATTCTTACAAATATGTTAGTAAGCAGACTTACTCCCTATATTGATGTCATTCCAGGAGATCATCAATGTGGATATAGAAGAAACAAGTCTACAACAGAACAGATTTTAGAAAAGAAATGGGAATACAATGTCACTCTACATCAACTATATGTAGACTTCAAAAAGCATATGAATCAATTTAGAGGGGGAAGTTATATAGTATCCAGCTGGAGTTCGGAATTCCTAAAAAATTAATTAGACTTATACGAATGGGTCTAAATGGCACAAAGAGTAGGGTGCGTGTAGGCAAACAGTTTTCGGACACTTTTGAAATCCAGATTGGTTGAAGCAAGGAGGTGCACTATCTCCTTTACTATTTAATGTTGTACTAGAGCATGCCATAAAATCTTTAAAGGATGAGGAAGGCTTACAACTCAATGGTATTAATAAGCTGCTACGTTATGCTGATGATGTAGTACTATTGGCCGATTGCGAGGAGATACTAAAGGACAACACGCACACACTATTGAACACTAAGAAATTGGGACTGGAAGTAAATATCAATATAACTAAATATATGGTCACACATAGAAATACATTATAAGTATAATGGAAATAGACAGCTAATGACAAATGAGAGAAATTTTGAGGAAGTGACTGAATTCAAATACCTAGGAACAATAATCACATATAGGAATGAGATGCACGAAGAAATTAAACATAGGCTCAATTCTGAAAATGCGTGCTATTATGCATTGCATAGACTCTTGATGTCCCAACTCCTTTCAAAAAATGTTAAATTGAAAATGTATAAAACTATTATTCTACCAGTTATATTATATGGGTGCGGAAACATGGACTCTTACTTTAAGGGAGGATAGGAGATTACTAGTATTTGAGAATAAAGCACTTAGGAAATTTTATGGACCAAAGAGAGATGAACGGACAGGTGAATGGAGAAGACTACTTATCAATGAACTATATGGTCTTTATAGGAAGCCAGATATAATATGAACAGTTAAGTCTCGTTGACTGCGATGGGCAGGACATGTTGCACGTATGGGGAATGAAAGACGTGCATGGGGGCTACTTGTAGGAAAGCCAGAGGGAAAACGCCCAGTTGGTAGATCAAGAATGAGGTGGGAAATAACATTAAATATGATATGAGGTTAATTGCATTATACATGAAATGATTGGAAATCATTAGCTCAGGATAGGAATGTATAGAGAGCTTATGTCCGCGCGGCCATTAACCTACGGATTCGATAGTGCCAGTGTGTACGTAAGTAACAATATGCCCAGTTACAACTTCCGTCAAAAATGTTAAACTGAAAATATAGCCTATAAAACTGTTGTTCTCGCAATTATATTATATGGATGCGAAACATATAGGCCTACTCTTACTTTAAGGGAGGAGAAGGTATTACGAGTATCTGAGAATAATTTTCTTAGAACAATATTTCGACGAAGGAGAGACGAACAGAGAGGTGAATGGAGAAGACTTCATAACAGTGAGCTACATGATCTTTATGGAAAACAATTTATAAGATCCTTAAGCCTGGATAAAAAGGTCTCGAAACAAAATTTTCCGACTTCAAACTTTCTACTAATGCCTTAGTATTCTACTAGATGTCTCACTGGGTCGCTGTGTTGACCGCATGCCATTCATGACATTGTGGGGAAATAAGGTAAATACAATTAACTTGATCTAGGAAATACAATTAACTTGATCTAGGAAATCCTCTAACAAAGAAGAGGCTATGGCTCAACAATGGTCTTCGCCATTATAGATACAGATATAGTAAGAGTTATTTCTCGTACATTGGGATGCGTTGTACATGTGAGAATAATTGGAAATGATAGAAGGACATGGAAGCTTTACATAAGAAATCCAGAGGAAAAAACTCAGTTGATAGATTAAGAATGAAGTTTGAGAATAGTATTAACTATGATTTGAGAGAAGTAGATTATACAAGAGATGATTGGAAATAAAAAAGTCGGGATAGGGATGTACGGAGAGTTTTTCCGTATGTCCTTGCGGCCATGAACCTATGAGTTATATATTCCCAATGTGTTAGTAAGTTAGCGGCTGAATTCAAGTACCTAGGAAAAAATATACGTGGCTGAACTATAATACCTAGGAACAACAATTTGAAACAGAAATGAGATGCAGAAAGAAATTAAATATAAACTGAAAATCTGCAAACGCATGCTACTATATATTAAAGAGACATCTAATTATCCAACTATTCTAAAAAAATAACTATATATATAGGCCAATATATTGATTTTTATGGAAAAGTAGATACAATAAGTACGTATAATACTCATAGACTACGAAGGCCAGGACACATTGCATGAATGGGAGATAAAAGAGAGGCTAGAATGAAAACTCCCTGTAGGTAGGCCAAGAATGAAGAGGCAAAATAACAATAACCGTGATTGGAAGGAATTAAATTATGCAGGGAATGATTGGAAAACAACAGCTCACAATAGGGCTGTATGGAGAGCTTATGTTCGCGCGCCCGTTAATTGTAGTGTCTCAGTGATTCAGTTTAATATTTTTTTCCTTTTTTGCCTTTTAATATCGATGTAAAATGATTTCCAATAATATAATTTTATATCTACTTCAAAACATTTGTTAACTGATTTCTATTACTTACTGTGTATTTTTCGTTTTCAGTTTTGAAGAAAAATTAATAATTGTAAAATAAATTATACAAAAACCGAATAAAATTAATATTTGAAACTAGTCAACTTTGCAGCCCATATAGAATCGAAGTATTATCCTAGCAACAGATTTACAATAGGAAAATTACTGGCGTAATAAACAGAAAGTACGTCATACAAGCGTATTCTTCGGCAATTTATAGTCTGATGACACTGGTTTAGGAATGGTGCTTTCCTGTTGCTAATTAAATCAATTTAAATGCTGCAGTTTTTATTTTAGATTTCAGGTAAACCCGACTTTAATGATTTTATTTCGCGGTAATTTTTTTAAAGTTCGTATCTCGTTTTATTTCAATGGCTTATACAAAGTATACTTTCGAAAAAAATATGGATAGGGACGGTAGAACGATGTTTAAGATTTCGCTTCTCTTTCACCCTCCCTACCTCCTATTGGTGTGATTTTAGCGCTTAATAACCCGCCCATACTTTCCTAAATAAATTGCTAATAGGCCTGTGCCCAGTTACAACTTCTCTCAAAAACGGTAAACTCATAATACATAAAACTGTTGTTCTCCCAATTATATTACATGGATGCGAAACATGATGTCTTACTTTAAGAGAGGAGAAGATATTACGAGTACCTGAGGATAAAGTCCTTAGGATAATTTTTGGACCGAAGACAGACGAACAGAGAGGTGAATGGAGAAGACTTCGTAACAGTGAGCTACATGATCTTTATGGAAAACCATTAATAAGATCCTTAAATATGTATAAAAAGGTCTCTAAGCGAAATTTCGCCGACTTCAAACGTTCTACTAATATCTTGCTTGTCTGCTAGATGTCTTATTGGGTCGGTATGTTGACCGCATAGTGGGGAAATAAGGTAACTAAATTAACATGGTCTAAAAACTCCTCTAACAAAGGAGAGGCTATGGCTACGTCATTATAGTTACACATATAATCAGAGTCAAGTCTCGTACACTGGGATGAGTAGTACATGTGACACAAATTGAGAATGAAAGAAGGGCATAGAAGCTTTTTATAGGAAAACCAAGGTAGAAAAACTCAGTTGATAGATTAAGAAAAAAGTGGGAGAATAATATTAACTATGACTTGAGAGAAGTAGATTACACAGGGAATGATTGAAAATGAATAGGTCAGGATAAGTATGTATAGAGAGCTTACCGATATGTCCTTGCGGCCGTAAATCTATGTGTTCGATAATGTCAATGAGGTAGTTAGTTAGTTAGCGGCAGATTTGAAATAACTTAGGAACAAAAATTACGTGGCTGAACTCTGATATTTAGGAGTGAAATTTTTAAACAAAATTGAGTGCAGGAAGAAATGAAATATAAACTGAAAATTTGCAATCGCATGCAATTATAGCCTAAATTACAGACACATTTGTTTTTCCAACTTCTCTAAAAAAATGTATATATATAATGTCCACCGCTGTTGTCTCGAGGTAGCGTGCTGCCTTGTCACGCAGTGGGCCCGGGTTCGATCCCCGGTCGGGTCAGTTTTTCTGGGTGAGGTTTATATCGGGGTTTTTCCTCACCTGTAAGACAAATGTCAGGAAAACTTTAAGGCCCAAACATTTTCCGAGATCATATGGCCATCATCATAATCCTTATCAGTATCATCATCATCCTTCACCGGTGTGGAAAGCTACGAGTGACAGGACATGTTGCAAGAATGGGATATGAAAGAGAGGCGTGAAAGGGAACTCCCAAAAGGCAGGTCAAGAAAAAAGTATGAAAATAAAATTGACAGTGATTTGAAGGAGTTAAATTATGCAGGGAATGATTGGAAAATAACATCTGAGAATAGGGATGTGTGGAGAGCTTATGTTCGTGCGCCCATCAATTGTAGTGTCTCAGTGATTCATTTTATCATTGTTTTTCATTTCTTGCCTTTAATATCAATCTAAAATGAGCTTAAATTACATTCTTTTGTATCTAACTTACTTCAAAACATAATTTTGTAAATTGATTTCTATTACTTACTGGGTATTTTTCTCTTTTCTCTTTTGAAGAAAAAAATAATAATTATAAAATAAATTATATTAAAACTGAATAAAATTGACATTTAAAACTAGTCAACTTTGTAGCCCATATAGAATCGAAGTAGTATCCTAGCAACAGATTTACAATAAGAAAATGACTGGCGTAATAAACAAATGTACGTCACACAAGTGTATTCTTCAGCAATTATAGTGTGATGACACTGGTTTATGGAATATGCTTCTCTTTTATTAATGAAATCAATTTAAATGCTGCAGTTTTATTTTAGATTTCAGGTAAACCCGACTTTCAATCATCGTATTTCGCAATTTTTTTAAATGCTTATCTCGTTTTATTTCAATCGCTTATACCAAGTTCCTGTTCGAAAAAAAATGTAAATAGGAACTTTGGAACCATATTTAAAGTATCGCTTCTCGTTAAGCCCCCACTCTTATTGGTCTTATTAAAAGCTTATTTAACTCGACCTTACTTTCCTAAATAACTTGCTAATATGCCCAGTTACAAGTTCTCTAAAAAGTGTTAAATTCAAAATATATAAAATTATTGTTCTTCTGACAGTTATATCATATGGATGCGAAACATCGACTCTTTCTTTAAGGGAGGAGAAGATATTACAAATATCTGAGAATAATGTTCTTAAGATAATTTTTGGCCCTCCATGGTATCTTCACCTTGTCGTGGTGGAGTGGCTTGTGTGCTTAAATGATCCTGAGAGCTATGCCGGCGGTAGCATTGCTGCCGATAGGGTTACCCATGCCGGACTGGTCGAAGGTGATAAGCCAGACGAAATAAGTACCTTGGTCGAAAGAGTGACGATCTTTCACCGTAAAAATACAACCGTCAAGAAATGCGGACATGGGTTCTACTGGGGTAAAATTTTCCGGAGGTCAAATAGTCCCCCATTCGGTTCTCCGGGCGGGGACTACTTCAGCGCTCAAACACAGGGACATGTTCCTAGGAACATGGAATGTTAGGACTTTATACAATAGCGGGGCACTAGAGATATTAACGCGGGAATTGGATAAATCGCCCTTGGATATAGTCTCTTTACAGGAAGTTAGGTGGCCAGGAGAAGCTAGTCAGGAATCAGGAAGCTTTGCATTATACTACGGGGGTGCAGAAAGACCTGCATTTGGAACGGGTTTTTTAGTCAGAAGGAGGATCCTATCCGCTATCCGATATATTAAGTTTGTTAGTGATAGGATATCATACATAATTCTAAAGGGTAAACGACATGATTTTATAATTGTAAATGCACATGCCCCCACAGAAGATAAAGATGACAAGATCAAAGATGAGTTCTATGAAGAATTAAAATGCTTATTTGATAGCCTTTCACGATATCATATGAAAATTGTCTTAGGAGATTTTAATGCAAAAGTGGGGCGGGAAGATATATTCAAACCAACAATAGGCAAATTCAGTCTTCATGAAGATAGTAACGACAACGGGGTTAGATTAGTCACATTTGCCACATCAAAGAATCTCATTGTTAAGAGCACAACATTTCAGCATAAGGATATTCATAAATACACCTGGACGTCCCCAGATGGAGAAACTCGGAACCAGATAGATCATGTATTAGTGGATAAACGCTGGGACAGTAGCATCATTGATGTTAGATCAGTTAGAGGGACAGACTGCAATTCAGATCATCATCTGGTCAGGGTGAAAATCAGACAACGGCTATCGCTTATGAGAGGAACAAACGCTAAAGATGATTCTGTAAAATATGAATTAAAAAACTTGAAAAATGATGAAATGCGGCAAGAATACCAAATCAAAATTGCTAATAGATTTGAAGTACTGGAATCTTCAGATGACAATTTGGCAAACGAAGAAGAAACTGATATAAATAAAGAATGGGAGGCTATAAGAGATACTATTAAATTGTCAGCATCAGAAAGCATTGGTTGTTTAAAAAAGAGGCAAAACAAGAAATGGTTTGATGAGGAATGTGCCGACATTGTAAAGAAAAGAAAGCTAGCAAAAATGAAATGGTTACACGAGCCAAATGAGGTACATTTAGAGCAATTGGGTAGTGTTAGACGGGAAACCACCAAGTTACTAAAGAGTAAAAAGAGGGAATATTTGAGAGAGAAGATTAATGATCTTGAAATGAATGCAAAAAATAGGAACATTAGAGAATTATATCAGGGAATTAGTATAGAGAAGAAAGGGTTTCAGGCTAGAACAAACACAATTCGGAATGAAAATGGGGATATGATTGCAGATTCCAAGAGTATATTAAATAGATGGAAAAGTTATTTTAATCAGCTATTAATGTACATACAGAACAGGACATTGAGGAGGATAAGTTACAGACAGCAGAAATGTTAGTCGCAGAGCCAAGTGCATTAGAGGTTGAAATGGCAATTGAAAAATTGAAGATGTATAAAGCATCAGGTTCAGATGAGATCCCAGCAGAACTGATAAAATCAGGGGGAGAAAAATTGATGGACAAGATACGCTGGTTTGCTTACTATGATTTGGGAAAAAGAAGCTCTTCCAGATGAATGGAAGGAATCAATTATCGTACCAATTTATAAGAAAGGAGATAAAACTGATTGCAACAACTATAGGGGCATCTCATTACTTTCAACTTCGTACAAAATTCTAACAAATATATTAGTAAGCAGACTTACTCCCTATATTGATGACATTCTAGGAGATCATCAATGTGCATTTAGAAGAAACAGGTCTACAACAGATCAGATTTTTAGTATAAGACAGATTTTAGAAAAGAAATGGGAATATAATGGTACTGTACATCAACTATATGTAGACTTCAAAAAAGCATATGATTCAATTAAGAGGGAGAAGTTATATAGTATCCTGCTGGAGTTCGGAATTCCTAAAAAGTTGGTTAGACTTATACGAATGTGTCTAAATGGCTCAACGAGTAGGGTGCGTGTAGGCAAACAGTTTTCAGACACTTTTGAAATCCAGAATGGGTTGAAGCAAGGAGATGCATTATCTCCTCTACTATTTAATTTTGTACTAGAGCATGCCATTAAATCTTTAGAGAATGAGGAAGGCCTACAACTGAATGGTATTAATAAGCTGTTAGTTTATGCTGATGATGTAGTACTACTGGCCGATAGCGAGGAGATACAAAAGGCCAACACGCACCACACTATTGAGTAACACTAAGAAATTAGGAACTGGAAGTAAATATCAGTAAAACTAAATATATGGTCACACGTAGAAATACATTATATAATGGAAATGGACAGCTAATGACAAATGAGGGAAATTTTGAGGAATTGGCTGAATTCAAATACCTAGGAACAATAATCACAAATAGGAATGAGATGCACAAAGAAATTAAACATAGGCTCAATTCTGGAAATGCATGCTATTATGCATTGCAGAGACTTTTGATGTCCCAACTCCTTTCAAAAAACGTTAAGCTGAAAATATATAAAACTATTATTCTACCAGTTATATTATATGGGTGCGAAACATGGACTCTTACTTTAAGGGAGGAAAGGACATTACGAGTATTTGAGAATAAAGTACTTAGGAAAATTTTTGGACCAAAGAGAGATGAACAGACAGGTGAATGGAGAAGACTACATAACAATGAACTACATGGTCTTTATAGGAAGCCAGATATAATAAGAACAGTTAAGTCCCGTAGAAGTAAAAGAAGAAGAATTAGAGAGAGAATTAAAGAAAAAAGAAATAAATATAGCAACAATAACAGAAACAAAAAAGAAACTAAAAGGAACAAAGGACTTAAAACACTATACTATGTTGTATAGCGGAGTAGAACAGACAACAAGAGCGCAGTGTGGAGTAGCAATTTTAATAGATGAAAAATGGAAGAACAAATTGAATAGCTATGAGTTTATGAATGAAAGAATCCTGATAGCCAGATTTAAAATTGAAAGAGGATATATGATGATAATTGCTGTGTATGCCCCAGAGGAAGGTAAGAAAGAAGAAACAAAAACATTTTATAAAACATTACAAATATTAGTTGATAAATATACAAAAGGTCATCATTTAATAATAAGTGGAGACTTAAATGCCAGAGTAGGCAATGTCCCTATACCTAATGTAATAGGAAATAATGGAGAAATAACAATAAATGATAATGGACAGGATTTGAGACAGTTTTCAGCCTATAATCAATTAAAAATAATGAATACCTATTTCCGAAAAAAGGACATACATAAATATACAAGAAGTGGATATAACTCAAGATCAATAATTGACTATTTAATCGTAAACAAAACAAGCTAGGAGCCTTGGTAAAAGATGTGAAAGTACATAGAGGCAGGCGATATATACTCTGATCACTATCTCGTGATAAGCAAAATAAACATAATAGCTAAATGGCGGAAAAATAACATAAAGAACAAAAGAAACCAAGAAGAAGTATATAAAGTATATTTATTACAAGATCAAAGTATTAGACAACATTATGAAAGCAGAATGAATAAATATATATCAGAGATAGCGACGTCAGAAGATATAAATATTGAATGGGAAAATATATCAAATGTAATACATAAAACAGCAAATGAGATATTAGGAAAGAAAAATAGAATAAGAAATAGGAAGGGCTTGAGAACTTGGAATGCGAATGTACAAAATGCAGTGAATGAAAAACAAAAAGCATATCATACATACTTACGACTGAAAACAGAAGAATCTTATGAAGAATATAAAATTAAAAGGAGAATTGCTAAAAGCATTATAAGAAAAGCCCATCAGGAGTCATGGGATACATTTATAAGCTCAGTAGAACATGATATGTATGGAAGACAAGAAATAGGTTATAAATTAGTGAAACATCTAGATCAGACTGAGAAAGATTCTGCCAGATTGAATATAATCCCAGAACAAGAATGGATCCAACATTATGAAAAACTTTGGAAAAAGGAGGAAATTGAAGGAAAAGAGAACAATGGGGAAGAAATAAAAGTGGAAAATATTGATGTAATAGACATAAATGAATTAGAAATGGCTTTGAAAACCACTAAGAATAGGAAAGCAACAGGATTAGATAATATAAATATGGAATTAATCAAATATAGTGGAATATTGTATAAACTACGAATACTTCTTCTAATTAAAATATGTTGGCAGACCTATGGGATTCCAACCACTTGCAAAACAGCAATTGTGAAGAATATATTCAAAAGAGGAGACCGGAGAAATTGCGAGAATTACAGAGGGATTAGCTTAATGAATACTGGGTACAAGATATATACGAAAATAATAAATAATAGATTGAGAAACATAACAGAAGTAATAATAAGTGAAAATCAAAGTGGATTCAGAAAGGGAAGGTCATGTATAGACAATGCCTTTACACTGAAACAACTCATAGAAAAGAGAAGAGAACATAACTTAGAAACTCACATAGGATTTATAGATTTGGATGAGGCCTTCGATCGAGTAAACAGACAAAAATTATGGGAAATATTACGAATGAAAGGATACCCGCTGTGCCTTGTTGAAACAATAAAGACATTATATGAAGACACAAATATAATTATAGATACCGGATTCAAAAGAACAGATGCAATCAAAACAAATACTGGATTACGACAAGGATGTAGTTTATCACCCACTTTGTTTAATATATATATAGACGATATTTTTAATAAATGGAAAGTTTTAGTAAATCCAGGAATAAGAATGGATAATAAAACGTGCATAAATAATCTTCTATTTGCTGACGATGTAATCATAATACAGAAAAATGAAGACGACTTACAGAAATCAATGCATGCATTAAATGAAATATGTAAATTATACGATCTAAAGATTTCTGTAAGGAAAACGAAGACCATGGCTTTTAGAGGAAGAGATCCAGTGAGAACCAAAATTATTTTAGAAAATCAAAGTATAGAACAGGTGTCTAGTTTCAAATATTTGGGCTGTGATGTTGGCTACAATGTGGAAAGAGATATTGACTCCAAAATAAATAAATTTCAGACGGTGTGTGGAACAATACAGAGAACATTCAAAAATAAAATTAGAAAAGAAACCAAGATAAAAATGTATAATGTTATGGCGGTTCCCACAATATTGTGTGGATGTGAAACTTGGGCTCCAGTGAAAAGACAGAGGGATAGAATACAGACGGCAGAGATGCGGTTCCTAAGACAAGTAAAAGGATGTACAAGACTTGATAGAATAAGAAAAGAGGATATAAGAGAAGAATTGAAAGTACAGCCTTTATTGGATAAAGTCACGAATTACAGACAGAAATGGATGATCACATGGATGGAATGAGTAAGGAGAGATATCCATTGTTAGCCAGAAATTATCAAGCAAGAGGAAGGGCGTGATGTTGGAAGACCTAGAAGACGTTGGGCTGATGCAAGATGAAGTAGGAAAGGGCAAGTGCCTAATCTCCTGGAGTGATTGATGATGAGGATGAGAAGTCCCGTAGACTGCGATGGGCAGACCATGGTGAGAGTAGGAGAGGAAAGGAAAGACGTGAACTGGAAACTTATTCTAGGAAAGACAGAAGGAAAACGCCCATGGTAGACTTAGACCAAGAATGAGGTGGGAGAACAACATTAACTATGATTTGAGGGAAGTAGATTATACAGGGAATGATTGGAAAGCATTAGCTCAGGATAGGGATGTATGGAGAGCTTATGTACGTGCGGCCATGAACCTACTGGTTCGATAGTGCCAGTGAGTAAGTAAGTAAGATAATTTTGGACCAAAGAACAATATAATAATTTAAAAACGTTTTTCCTGTTTTTCGTTATATGGTTTATTGTGATTATAATTATATTACTGTATTAATTTAAGTAGCTTAAAAGAAAGAGCTTAGTATTGAAGATACTAAGGTGATTGTTAAATCCTTAAATAAGTTTATAATTGAAATAATTCAATATTTTTACAATGAAAATGTAATGGTTTAATTAAACTATACAAACTAAGAAATATAAATGGAATTAAACCACTAAGATGATAAGTTAGCAGCTTTCATCTGACCCCATATTTCCTTGGTTGGAATTATATTCAATCGTATTATTAACAGTAATATAGACAGACGAACAGAGAGGCGAATGGAGAAGACTTCGTAGCAGTGAGCTACATGATCTTTATGGGAAACCATTAATAAGATCCTTAAGCCTGAATAAAAAGGTCTCTAAGCAATATTTACCGACCTCAACGTTCTACTAATACCGTAGTTGTCTGCTAGATGTCTCATTGGGTCGGTATGTTGACCGCATTCCATTCATGACATAGTGGGGAAATAAGGTAACTAAAATTAACTTGGTCTAGGAACTCCTCTAACAAAGGAGAGGCTATGGCTCAATACTGTGCTACGCCATTATAGATACAGACATTATAAGATCTAAGCCTTATACACGAGGATGAGTAGTACATTTGACACAAATTGAGAATGAAAGAAGGGCATGGAAGCTCTTTGTAGGACAACTAGAGGGGAAAATCTCTGTTGATAGATTAAGAATATAGATGGGAAAATAATATTAACCATGATTTGAGTGAAGTAGATTATACAGGGAATGATAGGAAATCAATAGGTCAGGATAGGGATGTAAGGAGAGCTTACCGGTATATTCTTGCGGCCATGAACCTCTTTGTTCGAAAATGAGTGAGTTTGTTAGTTATTTATTTAGTTAGCGGCTGAATGCAAATACCTAGGAACAAAAATTACGTGGTAGAACTCTAATACCTAGGAATAACAATTTTAAACAGAAATGAGTTATAGAAAGAAATTAAATAAAAACTGAAAATCTACAAACGCATGCTATTATACATTACAGCGACATTTGTTTATCTAACTTCTATAAAAAGTTTAACTACATACAGGCCTATATACAAGGTGTTAATGAATAACACCGACAATCTTTCAGATATTGTAGAGGAGAGTTCGACGAACAATTTGAGATAAGGAACTTGATGTGTGTGAATCCAAATTTTGAAGATATATGACTTTTTTTTTTAAACTGGGCGTTAGTACTCAGTTTTCAACAATGAAGCATACTATGAATATGGTTTATCTTGGGAATACTTCAGTTCTGCTCCAATTGTAGGATAATCCTAGTTTTAATTACAAATATAGGGGAGTTTTCAAAATTTTGAGCCACGAAGTTATGGAAATTTCTTCTTTCGGCAAGAGCCAGTGCGTGTCCTGTCATGCAATCGTATGTGTTCGATGTTTGGTAGTTGAAACATCGTTCGCATTAATAGCTCAGTGGATAACATGCTTACCAATGGACGTTGTAATACCGAGTTTAAATCTATCTTTTTGCATTTCTATTTCCTTTTTTTATTTTTATTCAGAGAAGGACATTGCTTTTGTAGTTATTTAATTTACTTTTTGAAATTCTGTTTAAGCATTGCTATTTGTTTTTAATGAAACTAGTTGCGTGATTTCTTTACATTAAAAGCGTAGGTATTTTTTTTTAATACTGTACATTTATACCAACTGCTCATGTCCGTGCTCGTGATACTAACGACTGATACCAATCTGTTTCACTACTGCTTTGAAACTTGTAGGAACACCTCACTTTGACTGGAATGTAAGGAACCATCTGGATAATGTCTTCACTGGACGTTGGATTGGTCGCGGCTGTCCTGTAGCGTGGCCTCCACGTTTACCTAATCTCACTCTTCCATATTTCTTCCTATGGGGACACCTTTACCCTTAAATTCGTAATGTAACCTTTTGGATACATCAGTTGGTTCAATTAATTTTATAATTTAAATAAATCAGAAGAAAACTAAGAAAAAGAAACAACTTAAATGTGTGTCTGATTATCCAATATACTTAATAATAACAGTTATACAAGATTTCACTGCGGTCCGCCACATTCAAATAACTAAGAGAAGAAATTTGTGTTTTGCCAATTTAAGGGTTAAGAGCCTCGTTTATCAGACTTCGGTCGACTCCGATGAGGAGTTACTGGCGAGAATTTTAGTTGCCTGTGAAGAAATACTCCAGGAATCTTTGAAGGAGCGCGAGCATCATTTCTGCGCAGAAGCAATTTATGCTTATTCCATCAAGGGCAACATTTTGAACAATACCTATGATCCTGTTTTTTGAAGAAAACATAAATAAAGAGCTTTTATATTTCTGTGTGCTTGAACCATGCCTCCTTTACTAAGTGTACTGTAATATAACGTAACAAGTTGGGTTTCATTTATTATTATTATTATTATTATTATTATTATTCCTGAATGATAACATCTTTACTTTAAAATAAAATGTGAATACGAATTTGATTTCCTTTACTATTTGTCCACTGGCAAGTCAAATAATAGTACACCTTTACTTAATTATTTTTAAAAAATATTAATTTTGTTATGCCATTCCTTCATGTTTGTACTAAGTTTCACATCATAAGACTTGGTGCTACATTCATACAGTATTATTTTAACCTGAAGTAATGGTTACACTAATATATAAATAAGCCTTGTTATTTCGACCGTCTGAACCATGTGATTTTCACTTACGAATACTTACTGTAGTTACCTAGTGTGCTGTACAGTATTCCTTCTTTTACACTAGTACAGAATATTTGATATTTTCCTGCATTATACTAAAATAAATTCTACAGTATTTTGTACTAAATTTCCAAATATCTTACACAAGAAAGAAATAATATAAAAAATAAAAGGACAGCATGTCTGAGGTTTGAAACTTGAATATCACATTCCTAAATAATCATATTTCCCACCTGGCACGTTACTACTGAGCTAAATGGTCTCAGGTCTACCTGCAAAACAAGGCTGCACTATGTAATAGCTTGTCAACGAAATCTTCGAAAAATTGTCAGTGGCGTACTGGCTCCAAATACATTTATTATTATAACTTGCAAATTTGAAATTCTAGACTACAAGTTGCATATCTCAAATTGTTTATCCAAGACACCTCTATAATACCTAAACGTTTGTCTGTGTTATTCATTAACACCCTGTATGTATATATATATTTTATGGAAAAGTAGATACAATAAAAACGTCTAATACTCGAAGACTACGGAGGGCGGGACAGGTTACACGAATAGGAAATGAAAGAGAGGCATTAAAAAGAGCTCCCAGAGGTAGGCCAAGAATAAAGTGGCAAAATAACATTTAACCGTGATTTGAAGGAATTAAATTATGCAGGTAATGATTGGAAAACAACAGCTGAGAATAGAGGTGTATGGAGAGCTTATGTTCGCGTGCCCGTCAATTGTAGTGGTTCAGTGATACAGTTTAACTTTTTTTCCCCCTTTCTTGCCTCCTATTATCAATCTAAAATAAGTTTCAATAATATCATTTTATTTCTACTTGAAAACAAAATTTTGTTAATTTATTTCTACTACTTACTGTGTTCTTTTTCGTTTTTCACTTTTGAGAAAAAAATAGTAATTGTAAAATAAATTATACAAAAACCGAATAAAATTTATATTTGAACTAGTCAACTTTGTAGCCTATATAGAATCGAAGTAGTATCCTAGCAACAGATTTACAATAGGAAAATTACTGGCGTAATAAACATAAAATACGACATACGAGCGTATTCTTCGGCAGTTTATAGTCTGATGATACTGGTTTACAGAATATGTTTTTCTTTTATTAATTACATCAATTTAAATGCTGCAGTTTTTATTTTAGATTTCAGGTAAACCCGAGTTTTACTTACTTACTTACTTACTCACTGGCACTATCGAACCCGAAGGTTCATGGCCGCGCGGACATAAGCTCTCCATACATCCCTATCCTGAGCTAATGCTTTCCAATCATTCCCTGTATAATCTACTTCCCTCAAATCATAGTTAATGTTGTTCTCCCACCTCCCTACCAACTGGGCGTTTTCCCTCTGGCTTTCCTACAAGAAGCTTCCATGCACGTCTTTCATTCCCCATACGTGCAACATGTCCTGGCCATCGCAGTCTACGAGACTTAACTGTTCTTATTATATCTGGCTTCCTATAAAGACCATGTAGTTCATTGTTATGTAGTCTTCTCCATTCACCAGTCTGTTCATCTCTCTTTGGTCCAAAAATTTTCCTAAGAACTTTATTCTCAAATACTCGTAATCTCCTTTCCTCCCTTAAAGTAAGAGTCCATGTTTCGCACCCATATAATATAACTGGTAGAATAATAGTTTTATATATTTTCAGCTTAACGTTTTTTGAAAGGAGTTGGGACATCAAAAGTCTATGCAATGCATAATAGCATGCATTTCCAGAATTGAGCCTATGTTTAATTTCTTTGTGCATCTCATTCCTATTTGTGATTATTGTTCCTAGGTATTTGAATTCAGCCACTTCCTCAAAATTTCCCTCATTTGTCATTAGCTGTCCATTTCCATTATATACTGAATTTCTACGTGTGACCATATATTTAGTTTTAGTGATATTTACTTCCAGTCCTAATTTCTTAGTGTTACTCAATAGTGTGTGCGTGTTGGCCTTTAGTATCTCCTCGCTATCGGCCAGTAGTACTACATCATCAGCATAAACTAACAGCTTATTAATACCATTGAGTTGTAAGCCTTCCTCATTCTCTAAAGATTTAATGGCATGCTCTAGTACAAAATTAAATAGTAGAGGAGATAGTGCATCTCCTTGCTTCAACCCATTCTGGATTTCAAAAGTGTCTGAAAACTGTTTGCCTACACGCACCCTACTCTTTGAGCCATTTAGACACATTCGTATAAGTCTAACCAACTTTTTAGGAATTCCGAACTCCAGCAGGATACTATATAACTTCTCCCTCTTAATTGAATCATATGCTTTTTTGAAGTCTACATATAGTTGATGTACAGTACCATTATATTCCCATTTCTTCTCTAAATCTGTCTTATACTGAAAATCTGATCTGTTGTAGACCTGTTTCTTCTAAATGCACATTGATGATCTCCTAGAATGTCATCAATATAGGGAGTAAGTCTGCTTACTAATATATTTGTTAGAATTTTGTACGAAGTTGAAAGTAATGAGATGCCCCTGTAGTTGTTGCAATCAGTTTTATCTCCTTTCTTATAAATTGGTACGATAATTGATTCCTTCCATTCATCTGGAAGAGCTTCTTTTTCCCAAATCATACTAAGCAACCATTTAATGATTGTATTTCGCGCTAATTTTTTTTTAATCCTTATCTAATTTTATTTCAATGACTTATAGCAAGTTACTTTTCGAAAAACATATGAATAGGGACGCTAGAACGAAGTTTAAAATTTCGCTTCTCGTTAACCCCCCTCCCACCTATTGGTCTGATATTACTGCTTAAGCAACTCGCCCATACTATATTAGATAAATTACTAATAGGCCTGTGCCCAGATTCAACTTCTCTGAAAAACGGTAAACTCATAATATATAAAACTGTTGTTCTCCCAATTACATTATATGGACGCGAAACATGCATTCTTACTTTAAGGGAGGAGAAGATATTTCGAGTATCTGAGAACAAAGTTCTTAGGATAATTTTTGGAACAAAGGGAGACAAACAGACAGCTGAATGGAGAAGACTTAGTTACAGTGAGCTACATGATCTTTTTGGGAAACTATTAATAAGATCCTTAAGCCTGAATAAAAAGGCCTCTAAGCAATATTTACCGACCTCAACGTTCTACTAATACCTTAGTTGTCTGCTAGATGTTTCATTGTGTCTGTATGTTGGCCGCATGCCATTCATGACATTGTGGGGAAATAAGGTAACTAAAATTAACTTGATCTAGGAACTCCTCTAACAAAGGAGAGGCTACGGCTCAGCAATGGGCTACGCCATTATAGATACAAATGTAATAAGAGTTAAGTCTCGTACACTGGGATGCGTTGTACATGTGACAAAAATTGGAAATGAAGGAAGGGCATGGAAGCTTTTTGTAGGAAAAACCAGATGAAAAAGGTCAGTTGATAGACTAAGAATGAAGTGGGAGAATAACAATAACTATGATTTGAGGGAAGTAGATTATACAAGGGATGATTGAAAATCAAAAGGTCAGGATAGGGATGTATGGGGAGCTTACCGGTATGCCATTGCGGCCATGAACCTATGGCTTCGATAATGCCAATGTGTTAGTAAGTTAGGGGCTGAATTCAGGTACCTAGGAACAAAAATACGTGGCTGAACTATAATACCTAGGAACAAAAATGTTAAATAGAAATGAGATGTAGAAAGAAATGAAACATAAACTGAAAATCTGCAAGCGCATGCTACTATACAGGGTGCTGATAAGTCACCCCCTATATTTATACAGCTATGATTCCTTCATTTATGAACCAATTTTGTTAGAATTACTTTTGTTAGATGCAGCACTCCTTGAGGTTGTGTTTAACATATTTCTTCTTTTTATTTCTTAGTTTCAGTTGAAAAATGCCGCCTGTATTGAGTGTGGAAGAACGGGCCAAAATAGCAGCTCGTTATGAGGTCTGGGGATCTGTGGTGCGAGTACAAAAGTGGTGGAGGGCTGAACGAGGGATCTATGCAACACTGGATGCAAAAACAATTAAAAATTGTTATTCCAAAATACTAACAACAGGGAGTATCGCAGATGCAAGATGATCAGGAAGACCATCAACGTCGAGGACAGCAGAGAATGTTGACAGAGTTCGTGAAATGTTCGTGAGGAGCCCTAAGAAATCACTGCGTCAAGGATATCGTGAAAGTGGTCTTTCACGTTACGCTGTTGCAACGATTCTTAAGAAATATCTCACTTTTAAGCCGTGGAAGCCACATTACGTATTGTTTCTCGATGACTGTGACAGAAGAAATTTTCTTGGGTTGGAATGAAGATTAGCTGAACTTTTTGAGAACATTCTGTGGACTGATTAAGCAGTTTTCCACATTGGAGGATTTGAAAACAGGCATAACTGCCATTATTGGGCATCCGCAAACCCACACGAATGTGTTGAAAAAAGCACAGGGGCATCCGAAGATGACAGTATGATGTGGTATCACGTCATCCCAAGTTGTTGGTCCTTTCTTTCTGCGGAACACAATGAATGGCGAAAGATATCAGGAAATGCTATTTCAAGATCGTGTATGGTCAGTAATTTCGCAAAGGAACAGCCCACAGCTTCACTTCATGCAGGATGGAGCACCTGCACATTTTGAAATGGTGTCCGCGATTGGCTGCATGATCATTTCCCAGGTCGTTGGATTGGCAGACGCGTGCACATGAATGGACTGCTCGCAGCCCTGATTTAACGCCTTGCGATTTCTTTCTCTGGGGTGGGCTAAGGAGAAGGTTTACTAGAGGAAACCACTGAACCTGGATGAATTGAAAGCAGGAATAACTGATGTTTTAGCCAATGTTCCACCTAACATGTTGCAGGCATCAAATCTAACGTACCAGTTCGTTTAAGAAAATGTATAGAGAATGCTGGAGTTTATGTAGAGGTTTGAAATGATGTTAACCCTTAAATTGGCAAAACACAATTTTCCTCTGTTAGTTATTTGAATGTGGCAGACCGCAGTGAAAACGGAATCTTGTGCAACTGTTATTATTAGGTATATTGTATAATTAGACACATATTTAAATGGTTTCTTTTTGTTTGTTTTCTTCTGATTTATTTAAAATGTTAAATTAATTGAACCAACTGATGTATCCAAAAAAGATACATTACGAATTTAAGGGTTAAACACAACCTCGAGGAGTGCTGTATCTAACAAAAGTGATTCATAAATAAAAAACATATAGGTGTATAAAAATAGGGAGTGCCTTATCAGACAACCTGTAAATTACAGAGCCATTTATTTATCCAACTTTTATAAAATAATTAAATATATATATATATATATATATTGATTTTTATGGAAACATAGATACAATATGAACGTTTAATACTCGTAGCCTACGGAGGGCAGGACACGTTGCACGAATGGAAAATGAAAGAGAGGCATGAAAGGGAGCTTCCAGTAGAATGAAGTGGGAAAATAACATTAACCGTGATATCAAAGACTTAAAGTATACAGGGAGTGATTGGAAAATAACATCTCAGGATAGGGATGTATGGAGAGCTTATGTTCGCGCGCCCATCAATTGTAGTGTCTCAGTGATTCAGTTTATCATTTTTTTTCCTTTTTTGCCTCTTAATATCAACATAAAATGAGTTTCAATAATATCCTTTTATATCTACGTGAAAACATAATTTTGTTCATTGATTTTTATTACTTACTGTGAATTGTTTTTTCACTTTTGAAGAAAAATTAATAATTATAAAATAAATTATACAAAACTGAATAAAATTGATATTTAAAACTAGTCAACTTTGTAACCTATATAGAATCGAAGTATTATCCTAGCAACAGATTTTCAATAGGAAAATTACTGGCGTAATAAACAAAAAGTACGTCATACAAGCGTATTCTTCGGCAATTTATAGTCTGATGACACTGGTTTAGGAAATATACTTTCCTTTCGTTAATTAAATACATTTCAATGTTGCAGTTTTTATTTTAGATTTCAGGTAAACCCGATTTTTAATGATTTTATTTCGCGCTAATTTTATAAAATTCGTATCTCGTTTTATTTCAATGGCTTATACCAAGTTTCCTTTCGAAAAAAATATGAATATGGGACTCCAGAACGATGTTTAAAATTTCGCTTCTCGTTAACCCCCTCCCTCCTATTGTACTGATTTTACTGCTTAAGCAACTCTCCCATACTTTCCTAAATAAATTGCTAATAGGCCTGTGCCCAGTTATAACTTCTCTCAAAAACGTTAAACTGATAATATATAAAACTGTTGTTCTCCCAATTATATTATATGGATGCGAAACATATACTCTTACTTTAAGGGAGGGGAAATATTATGAGTATCTGAGAATAAAGTTCTTAGGATATTTTTTTGGACCAAAGAGACACGAACAGAGAGGTGAATGGAGAAGACTTCGTAACACTGAGCTACATGATCTTTATGGGAAACCATTAATCTTCTTCTTCTTCTTCCTTCCAAGTATTATGTTTATTTAATTTATACTTGGACCATGTCATGAATGAATGGCAAGAACAAATTAATATACATAGTGTATTGACAACTCTGCTTTTTGCAGACGATCAAGTAATAATGACAGCATCAGAAAATGCTTTACAACAACTGCTTTATACTTTAAATAATATCTCTCTAAAATACAATTTAAGAATATATACATCTAAAACAAAAATATTAGCTCTGAAAGGGAAATGTGCAATAAGAACAAAAATAGTGATAAACAATGTAATTATAGACGAAGTTCAGAATTTTAATTATTTGGGATGTCATTTAGGTAATGACAGAAATTTAGATAAACATGCTAAAAGTACGATTCAATTATCTATGTGGCACAATTAAACATACTTTATTGAATAAAACTAGAAAATGAACTATTTTAAAATTTTACAAAGTATTGGCTGTTCCATCTCTTATCTATGGATGTGAAACCTAGACAATAACAAAGGCAGATGGTAAACAAATAGAGGCTGCAGAAATGAAGATGTTGGGAGCAATAGCAGGATACCAATGGACCAATCAAAAGAAAAACAAAGATACAAGAACAGAACTTAATATTAACTATTTATTTTAGGAATTATCACTATGAGGTATATTCATTAAGGTAGAATATTTTTTATCACTCACCTCATATTGTTCTTCTTATTTGATTATAAACTAGTTTTGGAACATAATTTCTGTTCCGAAACTAGTTTATAATCAAATAAGAAGAACAATATGAGGTGAGTGATAAAAAATATTCTACCTTAAAGAACTTAATATATTTAATCTCTGTGAAAGAATAAAATACTATCAAAATGTTTATCTTCAGCACATATTACGAATGAATGAACAGCGCATACCAAGAAGAATGTATAATTATAAACCAAAAGGGAGAAGATTGTTGGGAAGACTATTGAAGAGATGGAAGGACCAATTCGACCTATAATGAGATCGGAACAGGCCATTGGGCTCAATCCTTGTTGATGATGATGATGATGATGAAGAATACTAAGAAATTCATATTTTTTATAGCATATAAAAATGGTAACTGAATAATTTACTGTTGAGAATATTTTGTGGTTCTAAAAAGCTATAGAATCAATCAATTAATAATTTCAAAGGAGTTTTAAATATCAACTGACATTTACTTTAAAGAGATTGCATAACTTGAATGTGAGTCAACCTATAGTATTTATAGACCAGGTTTGTGACCAATCAGATTTAAATGACTTAATATAAAATGAAGGATTGTGAGAAAGATATATTTTTATCAATCTATAGAGTATACAAAAAAATGTTATTGCGACAAGGCTTGCATGAAAACAGTCGCTCGTGATTTTAGTGAAATTAAACATAATTTCATTTATAGATGAATAAAAAGTGCATTGTTTGACAACACATGTATTTAAACATATGTGCAGTTATTTTCAGCTTGAAATATAAAGAATTTTGAGTAATTTGATATATGACAGTTGAGTCATCATAATTAGTACCACCATTTTATAACGCCATAATATTAACTGACGAATAAGAAAGTCAATATACAAGCTTCATGATCATCAAAACAACTTTATTGGTGAATAAAAATACAAAGATTTTATTCAAATTTGATATGTGAATTTTATTTGAAGTGAAAACCAATTTTCCAATTTTGAATCTTCTCTACTTTCCCCTGAATGGAACCTCACAGTCGTGGCAAAGTTAGGTTGAACCCAGGACTTCTACAATGAGGACCATCGTCATCTCCTTTACATGATTGCCTCAACATAGGTCACATCTATATCCTTCTTTACTGTACAGATGAATGCAAAGAAACATTTCGTGTAGATACGTTTGTTCCTATAATCGACACATTATATGCACATTTAAAAAAAATGTTCAGCAGCATACCAAGAAATTGACAATCATTTTAGTTTTGTTTGTCAGTTAATACCAACAGCTTATGACGAGTTGATGAAAAATGCAAATAATTTGAGAATTCAATAATGAAGACATTAATGCATACAAGCTCAAATCAGAATGTTTTCATGTTACTTAAAGAACAGCAAAGGAATCAGAGGATTTGAGTAACTCAACCTTGCATAATCTGATAAATTAGAATAAACTTTTCCAAATGTTGAAGTTGCTATAAGAATATTCCTTTGCTTAATGGTATCAGTATTGTAGTTGAATGTGCCATGGGCATAGTCAGCATAGGATTAAGGGGGGGTACAAATTTTTTTTCAACTGTATACCTTCCGGGTACAAATGAACAAATCAAAAATACAAAATACTACCTTTATTTTTTAAACAAAGTCCACTGCTGTGGTCCCGAGGCAGTGTGTAACCTTGTCACGCAGCAGGTAGAGTTTGATTCCCAGTCGGGCAAGTTTTTTTGGGCGAGGGTTTTTTTTTTTCAAGGTTTTTTCTCATCTGTAAGACAAATGTCAGGAAATGTTAAGGCTCAAACGGTCCCCGAACATCATTATTATCATTAACATACTCATTAAGTTTAGGATTAAGGCCACTACTGGCGCATCATTACCATCATCATCATCTATCCTATATTATCGGGGCAGTATAACTCCGCCTTCCAGTCACCCCAACTTCAGAAGTGGGTTACAATAACACCATGCCTAGAGAGAATACCAGAATGTCGAAAAGACAATGTGGTAGCATTAAAAAAAAATTGAAACTAACATCAATATATTTAATTAATGTTGGGAAGTAAACATTATGAGGTATAATCATTAAAATTCATCGGAGAACATATTGTTTAAACAACTCACCTCATAGGATTCATGCTTCCATGATATCGCGATTTCAAACATAATCATGTTCATCGTCAGCCATAACTCTGACTGATGAAATTCTTCGGCCATCAACTATTCTATTGTCGCCATCTTCAGTGCTGCCATCTATGGTTGAATTTATGAACTTCAAAATCAATGTAATTTCGTTAGGGATATCAAAATTACATTGATTTCGAAGTTCATAAATTCAACCATAGATGGCAGCACTGAAGATGGCGACAATAGAATAGTTGACGGCCGAAGAATTTCATCAGTCGGAGTTATGGCTGACGATGAACATGATTATGTTTGAAATCGCGATATCATGGAAGCATGAATCTTATGAGGTGAGTTGTTTAAACAATATGTTCTCCGATGAATTTTAACATCAATATATTTTGGAAGAAAACTACAGCACTATTGAAGAGGAAATATGAAGAATAAGAGTGAAATAATTGCAGAATTTTTAGGCATGGCGGATTGAATTTTTTATCAAGATTACTTCTTAATTGTTATACATGATTGTATTCAAACTATTAGCTATATTTTAGCTACTAATAAAGTGCAACTACTCACACAGTTCAACTCGCCTTTTCGTTTGAGAAATTTTTTAAGTACTTTTGTTTGAATTTTTCAATATAATTTTAATAAGTTTTTTTGTGCAGACTGAGAAAACAGAGGCGATTTTTTGTCATTGTAGAGCGGCATCATGGCTTCACTCTTCTTAGGGTGCTAAAAGTGCGCTCAATCGACGCTGTAGTGCATGGTAAAGGCAGGCATACTACAATTGCTTCTTTGATGGACGGGAAAAAATCGCACTCATCCACGATGTTAACGAAATTGCCTTCTTTATCTTCATCACTTCGTTTCATCCACATATGATGTCATACTTCAATTTTGGTGGACAAACTCTAAATTTTATAATACTTTGAAATTTTGCCTGTCGTTGCTTGGACATCTTTCAGAGATGTTTTTAGGTTCTTAGGGTCATTTGATGTTAAAAAACAGTACCCTGTTGTTCTTCTAATCTGTCTGACAAAGCTGTGTGAAAGGAGTCCAGGTAGGGACTTAAGATGGCCATCCAAAAGTAATCTTCAAGATTACATTGTTGATTAGCTCGATGTGTCTGCTTATTGGATATTCTTGGTAGTGTGATTTTTACACCTAGCTCAGAAGCAATAGTCTCCATCTCTTTCATGATGCCTTTGGAGATATAATCTTTTTCTTGAGATGATCTATTACCATGCTTTTAATGCTTTCAACATGGGACGTGCATTTAATTAAATCTTGCAGCAAATTAACGACAGGTTCCAAATAACTAGAATATTTTGCTACCAGGCACAAACAAAAGATGAAAGTACTTCTATTTGCAGCAGCATGCAACTGATCTGTATGTTTTTGGCTTGGTGAGTTTCCTTCTAGGACAATTAATTTTAGGCCGTTCATCAATTCCAAAAAGTGTTTCTTAAATATCCCAATACTTTTATATTTTTGCAACCAACGTGTTTCACAGAGCATGGGGATGCTTGGGACATGCTGTCTTCTCAACGGCAACTCTCGAAAAAAGTTTATAATATCCTTAAGCAGTCATCATAGCCTTGGCCGACACATTAGTGTGGGCCAATTTCTATCTCTTTGAAAAAAAGCTCAATTTCTGCAGCAATTAATTGAGCATCCATTCTTTTCAGTTCAACAAAGCCCAAAAACTCTTCTCGAATTTTATTCACTTTCTCATTAAAAAAAACCCACACCAATGGACAATTGCTCCTTTCTAGATATGTCACAGCTTTTATCAGCTAAAACACTGTACGCACTGACTTTTTTTTACATCATCCGCAATAATTTTCTTTACCTCAAAGTCCATAATTCAAATCAATTCATTTTTAATTTGTGGTGAAAGGTATGTAGCATTCTTAGAGTTTAAATGAGGTTTTAGGCTTATATCACCAGCATCAATTCACCGCTGCATCAAATCCCTGAAGACGCCTTCGTCCAGTGTATTACCCCTTAAAGGTAAGTCATGCAAGCCACAGAAAATATTAGTTTCCAAGATGGAAGACAAATATTTCAAGTTATTCGCTTCAATCTTCTTATAGCCACTTATGAGCTAGGAAACTCAATAAGTTATCCTTAATTAAACAAATACAAGAGAAATCAATAATTTCATTTATTGAATCTCCTAGGGAACTTAAGAAACAAAACAATTGATAGTCATTAAATTCTCAGATTATAAATAATATTTTTATTGTTATAACAACCAGGACTTGGACAAAAGAATGTAAAAAAAATTAAAATTTAGAAAATATTCCACATTTCATTACACTTAGATCCCCTTAATTCTGCCTTGGTCTTAAGAACTCTCACTGGCCAGCATACTTTTTTATGTTAAGGGAGAGGTTCAAATCTCATGTGGGCAATTTTTTTATTTCCTAATTTTATTTTTATTTTTGTTCTATGAAGTTATTTTGTTAAGTGTAGTGTTTATGGTTATACAAATTAACGGTGGCAGGCTAGAGACTAAATTCTAAACTATCCGGAAAAAAGTAATAATACAATGATACAACTTGTGTAGGTACTTACCAAATAATTTTCTTATATACATTTTTATGCATACATGCACAAATACGTGTACTTCAGCGTTAAAGCATGAGTCTAGAACCTTCGAGTAAAGAATATGTCAATTGGATAATTATTTCAGTCCATCGAACATACAACATACTAGAAAATAGGTGACATGGTGAACCTTTGACCAATCATGGTAAGTGGGCATTGGCCAATAGAAGCTGTAAAAAAAAGGCATTCATTACAGAAGTGTGTGTGGCCAATGAAGAGTCAAGGTCAGGGGAAGTTTCTACAAACGTCTAGGCATTGATAAACAAACTCAGGTACTCAGCTGAAATTCAAGAAGTGAATGCTGCATTAGCCGCTTATAAAAGAGGTCTAGAATTTTCTGGCATACTGGAGATGCTTATGTCCACTGGAACAGGTTCTTGATGAATCGATATAGCACATCGATTGGGTTTGGAGGGCATAATATCATTTTTTTACATCTATTTTTAATATTTTACACCTACTTTCGGATAGAAGAAAATCTCATTCTCTCTAGTGTTAATTGGTCGAAAATCAAGGGGGTTGCAACCGCACCCAACTCGTTATGCCCATGGAGAGCGCTCATTGCTGCAGTTAAAGAGAATAAAAAACGAATTACGAACAACAATGATACAAGAAAGTCTAATTAATTTGTCAATTATGTGCAAAAAACTTTGAGGATATAATAGAAGATTTTGCACAACAGAAATCCCGAAAGAAACCATTATTGTAATTGTAACCAACTCAAACCAGCAGCATACTTATCTAATTAATAACATATGTATATTTGATTAGGGGGCACGCCATAGCGTACTGGTTAAGGTACTGCGCTACAAGCCGGAAGGTCGAGGGTTCGAGTCCCGGTGGGGTCAGGACTTTTAAACTGACCCAAACCTTCTGGCGGCACTATGGCCCTGGGGTCGACTCAGCCTCTAACTGAAATGAGTACCAGACGCTTGTTCTGGGGTAAAGGCGGCCGTCACGCAGGGCTGACAATCTGGCTGACATCAAGTGCCGATTGTCAAGAAAAAGTGGGAGCCTTAACCTCCTACTACCCCAAGGGCCTCCTGAGGCCTGTAGTGGGATCACTTTACCTTTTATGTATATTTGATTTGTACCAGTTAATCATAATAATTTCAATTTATCAGTCCGGCTTACTTCGTGAACGTTTCTTTGAGTAATTGATAATTTTACATCTTGACAAATCTGTCATAAGACCAGTTCTAACATATGGTTGTGAATGCCGAACAGAAACTCAAAAAACAAAACAAATCAATGAAACAACCGAAATGAAAGTTTTAAGGAAAATCATAGGAAAATCGCTGAGAGAGAAAATTTGCAACTCTGTTATTAGAGAAGAATGTGAAATTGAACCTATAAACCTTTGGATAAATGATAGTAGATTAAATTGGAACAATCACATAGATAGAATGGAGAACAGTAGATTAGTGAAGAAAGTACGTGACTGGACACCTCAGCAGACAAGGCAATTAGGAAGACCACAACAACGATGGAAGGATGTCGCCATACCCCGGACCTGTAGTGAATGAACATGCAAGAAGCTGCCAGCTTTCATGCATAGAGGAAGAAGAAGAAGAATCATAGTAAATATAAGATCATAGTGGAAAAATGTTTTTGTCATTCACTTTTTTTACTTTTCAACAGGGGCCCATATTCTTGTGTGCCCAAGGGCCCCGGCAAGGCCTAAGACGACCCTGATCTCAATGATGGATAAATTATATTTGAAGAGAAAAATTATACACTCAGATGACTGGGGCTTGAACCCAGGACCTAACTCATAATAATTATTGACATGAAGTACTGTAATCATTGCTTCCAAACAGAACATTTGTTTGCTATATAATATATGGGTTTGTCCATAATCCTTAATGCAACATTTATGGACTTTAATTTTGAAATAACATGATAGGGTTATGAACTAGGACTTCTTTTAGCTAATTTATTTAATTACAGTTAACTAATATGGTACTTTTAATAATGAGTAAAAAAACTTTACCATTTATAAGCTAAAAGCAATTTCACATGAATACTTAAAAATTCATGGTATATCTGTATATGAATGTATATCTATTACATTCAAAAGAACAAAAACAGAATTACGAATTTTGAAGTTTCTGACAATCAAGATTTGATCCCGAAGTTCATTCAATTCCCACAAGGTGGCATGTGAAAGCTGACATTAACAGCTCATTTCTAACAGCCTAAGTTTATTAATAAATTACTTTAGAAAATAATATTATGAGATTCTCCTTAATAAATAAGGTAAATCTGGAGTCAACTTACCTCATAACTTGTTGTGTTCTATTTAAACATGATCAAATAGTATACAACAGGTTATGAAGTAAGATGACTATGGATTCACCATATTTATTAAGTCTGAGTTCAGGTGATGATGGAGACACTGACTTTAAAACATGTCCAGGTAAATGGATCATATTTTATATACAATTTCTGAATCATATTTGTATTCTAATAAAATAATTTTTTATATCATCAAATATTTAATGCTATATAGAACATATGAAACACAGTACTCGTACTCACTGTTCTGCACTCGACTTAGGAATGAAGAAGGATGGGTTTGGGCTTTATTTAGTTGGTGCATGCATCTCAGCAAGTTGACAATATTAGGATCCAAATCCTAAATAAGATATAAACATGATTTTATTAAAATCTGAGATTATATTGCCTAAGGTCAACAAGTTGTAAAATAAAAAAAAACATATGAAATAAATTACATACCAGTATTATTTCAAAATGTCATCTTACATTTATACCATACATCAAGAATCATGCTGAGATTATATTGCCTAAGGTCAACAAGTTGTAAAATAAAAAAAAACATATGAAATAAATTACATACCAGTATTATTTCAAAATGTCATCTTACATTTATACCATACATCAAGAATCATGCTCTATCAAAGTTGAAAATATATTTATAAAATATAGTAGGTTACAACCTGAGAAAAATAGAACACCACTGAAATAGTGTCCATACAATTTCGAAATGAGATTAAAAAGTACCATTTTTTTTAGCCTGGTTTAATTTGACTCTTTTTTCAAAGATCTATATTAATTGAGCATTTCATATAAATGTTAAAGTTACAAGATATCTTTCAGACATTAAAAAATTGTTTCTCTTAAACCAGTATCATAATGAAAAAATTAAGAATGTCATAATTATAGGAAATATATCATTTCAATTACATACAATACATCAAAATAACGGTATCATAATATCTGTGAATATAATATGAAAGACACCAGATAAAAAATATTTGGGGAAGATCAAGAAGGCTAAAGAATTATTTTTTCAAAGGGACGTGAAGAAAAGAAGGATGGAGATTGGGAATGGGACGGCATCTTCAGCTGCAAAATATCTGAATATTATTGTTTGTTTACTAGTTTTGAACATTTTGCTATGCAGCCACCAACTCTCTTGATCTCTAATATTTCCCAGATACAGTAGATTTAGATGAAAGGGCTGGACATTTCTGAAGATAATCCTGATGCATCTCTTTTTGTAGACTGCACAAGGGGCAAAATGGAAAGAGATAATTGTAATTCTGTGCAAATGCTTAGACACACAATCATAATCCCTGAATATACAAAATACATATTTCCTTTCCTTTGAAAATAAGTCTGGAAAACAAATAAAGTGACCTGAACACTCTACTTGTTTCCTCTTATATAATTCTCTTTCATCCGAAGATCGCTACCACTAACACCCTCTGATGACTTCTACTCAGAAGTATTATTATTAATACTTAATACGTATATTATTGTTACTTTTGATCTTTCAGGTCAGATGATGCAGACTTATCCAAGTTAAAAGAAGAAAGGGACATAGCAAGAAGAATAGAAGAAGTGTCCAACAACTCAATAGATACATAACAGTGGCGAAGAAAGGCAGCAAAATTAAAAAAACAAATCTATGTAGCCAAGAAAAATGCATTCAGTGAATTTATTGAAAAAGTTGAATATAGAAAAGATGCAAAAAAAAAGTATATAGATGTATAAGTAAAGTCACATGCCAGAGAGATACAAAGAAAGAACCACTCAAATTTAATGGGAAAACACGTACTTCCAACAACTCTATAGCTGAAGCTTTTAATAAGCACTACAGCTCTCAACACAAACTCCCTCCTAAGCTAAAATGAAACAGAGGCAAATTAAAAAAGATCTCAGCATCAAGAACAAACAAATGGTATATTCAGCAAAAATTCACCATATGGCAACTAAATTCTGCAATTCATGAGTTAAAAGATAACAAATCTCCTGGTCCGGATAAAATACATGTTGAATTTTTTAAACATCTTTGCCAAAATGGAAGGAATACACTACTGAAATTATTTAATCTATCATAGACCTCTATTGTACCTACAGAGTGAAAAAAGCAATAATTATCTCTATTTTATCACCATACTCTTTAACAGCATTATTAGAACATCCTGCTTTCCTTCACAATGGAAGGTTTCTCAAATAATTATGATTCTAAAACCAGGTAAACCTCCAAACGAAATGACCTCATATCGTCCAATAAGCCTGTTACCAATATTATCGAAGTTATTTGAAAAACTTCTTTTAAAGAGACTAAAACCAATTCTATTTGAGAGTAATATTTTGCCAGATCATCAGTTTGGTTTTCGTAACAATCATTGTACAATAGAACAAGTTCATAGAGTTGTAAATGAAATTGAGAACACTATAGAAAGTAAGAAATATTGTTCTGTTGTTTTCTTGGATATTCAACAGGCTTTTGATAAAGTGTGGCATGTAGGACTACAGTATAAACTGAAGTTATATCTTCCACAACCATATTACTTGTTACTTTGTTCTTACCTTAGTAATAGAATTTTTCAAGTCAAATATGAAGATGAATTATCTGGTTTTTACAATATATTTTCTGGAGTTCCACAAGGCTCTGTATTGGGGCCTGTGTTATATACTCTATATACAGCTGAGTTTCCACAAATAAATGGAGTACTTGTAGGTACATTTGCTGATGATACTGCCATGCTCTATTCATATGAAGATGCTAGGCAAGCATCTGAACACCTCCAGCAACAACTTAATAAGACAGAAGAATGGTTAACTACATGGCATATACGAACTAGTGAAAATAAATCTATTCATATTACTTTTGGAACAAGAACTGGTAACTGTCCTACTGTAACATTAAATAATAAAACTCTTCCAACAGGTGATTCCGTCAAGTATTTGGGAATACATCTTGATCGTCGTTTAACATGGAAGAAACACATTCAACAAAAACGTACAGAATTAAAACTAAAAACATCAAAATTTAATTGGTTCATAGGTCACAAATCAAAACTGAGTCTAGAAAATAAACTTATAATATATAAAACTATACTCAAGCCTATTTGGACTTACGGTATTCAATTATGGGGAACTAACAGCAATTCCAATATTGAAATTTTACAGAGATTTCAGTCTAAGACCCTTCGTTTTATTGTTGCTGCTCCATGGTAAGTAAATAACGCCACCAATCATCATGATTTAAAAATAGCTACTGTAAAAGAAGAAATAGAAAAATACAGCACTCGATATCTAAGGCGACTAGAAGTTCATCCTAATCATCTTGCAATCAATCTTCTAGACAACAGTCAAGAAATAAGAAGACTAAAAAAGAAATAAAATATTAGAACTTCCTTTCATTTTTGCATAAAATGTTGTATAATGGAGTGCTGTCAATGGGCAGTATTCTCCTAACAAGTTATGTATTTTAACAAATTTACTTATTGTCTTTTCAAGATAGATTGTAAATTAGCAATAAAGTTATTAAAAAAAAATTTTAGAAAAAGACAAGACAGATAATGATATAAATAATTACAGACCAATCTCTTTAATAAGTGTCATTGCAAAAACAGCAGAACGTATGATTTCAGCGAGACTAAATTGGTTCTTAGAAAGTAAAAACATACTAACAACAGCACAAACAGGATTCAGATAACATCTATCTACGAAAGAAAATACAGTTCAACTATCCCAAGATGTCACAGAATCTTTCCACAAAAATCAAGACATGCTAACAGTTTTCATTGATTTTTGAAAAAGCATATGACTCAGTATGGAGATACAAATTACTTGAAAAACACACAAAACTAGGCTGTTAAACGTTTCACAATGTTTCTGTGCTACAAAATACAATGACAGCACTTCCAAATTCCGACAAATAAAAGTGGGCCTCCCTCAAGGTGCAGTACTAAGTACAACCCTGTTAAACATCTACATCAACGATCTTCCCTCACTATATCAAATGCAGAAATAAAGACAGCTCTTTTTGCAGATGACATGGTAATGTGGACATCTTCCTCACAAATAGACAAATCTAGATTTTCTATGGAAAAGGCTAATAACCTATTAGAAAAGTGGACCCACAACAATTTAATGGCTATTAATATTGACAAAACAACATTTCAAATATTTAGCTTGAAGAAAAAAGTCTCAAAACTAAATCTACAGTTGAAGAAAACAAACAAATGAATCAAAATATCTAGAGACAATTTTTTATTCAAAATTATCTTGGAGAAAACATATTGAAGCTGCAGTAAACAAAGCAACGAAAAGATTTTCAATTTTAAAAAGATTGATCGGAGCAAAGTGGGGTAGTAATCGCCAGACTCTGAACACCACGTATATAACATTAATCATGCCAATACTTCTATACAACGGGGAGGTAATAATTACAGCAAATAACTCTAACCTGAATCTTCTAGAAGTATGCCAAAATCAGGGTTTACGGCTTATAACAGGTGCAGCAAAATCAACCCCAATCACAGCAATGCAAGCACTAACTCAAACCCCTCAATATGTCTAACTTTAGAGGAACAGGCAATAACACAACATGAAAAAATGTTACAGTCAACAACAACAAAATGGGAAAAAAGACAGTTACAACCAACCAAGTTGAAAACACAAACAAATTTCTTGCCCAAAGTAACTGAAATAAAAACAGATTTAAATCTTCCTAAATCTAAAGAAAATGTTTTGATCAGAGAAAACCCTTTTACCTTTGAACCAATTAACATTCAGCTAAATCTAGAAGAACCAATTACAAAATCTGAAACTTCCACATCTGTATTATGTAGCGATTAATATGATAGGAGACATATAAACTAAGATACAACCCTAGTATGCATGGAGCTGAAACTAAAATGTTCCGAAATATATTAAATTGTTATTAAAATTAAATAAATCTATAAAAAAATGAAAATAGAATATATTACTAATATCGCTATAAAATATGTATGTGGAAAAGTAAAAACACCCAGGTAAAAATTCCACCTACATTTGTTTAGAATAAAATACTGTAAAACGCTACCTGCTACACAAATGACAAATAAAGAGGTATTGTCAGAACTCTACCTACTACCCAAGTTACAAATAATATAGGAACACAAAAAGAGTATTGTCAAAAGAATTCCAATTAGCAGTCTATACAACTAATAAGAAAAGATAGCATTAGTTAGCTATTAAAAATATTAAAAATCTATTGACCAATTCTTAGAAACCAATTAACGCTACTAAGGAATTCCAAGAAATGATGATAAAGAATTACTACCTGCCTAGTACAGACAACAAAGGACATTCATTCACCTCTAGAAAAGATAATCTCTTAACATTGACAGTTTACAAAGAAACTGATAAACCTTTTTCTATTAAATATCAAAGAACCAATTTACCCAGTTCTTAGAAATGTTATACATACTAGTAAATAATATTATAAAACATAAATATATATTCAATTGTAAGGAGTGGATTCAAGAAAAGTGGGAGGAGCCACCGCCTTTATAAGCGAGAACTTATATCAAAATACTCTCTATCACTCTCAGTGACTCTGTGTTCAGTGTTGGAACATCGTAGACCTGCAGACCGCAATCTCCGATTCAGTGTTAATATTAGATTCGTCCGAGAAATAGTTAAATTTAAAGATAGTCCGTTAAGCATTTGGAGTTTAAAAATATTGACTCGAGCACGTGGACCTCTAAGTATTTCATTGACTCCACTCTTAGATAAAACTTGTAACTGTATTAACAAAAGTGTATTTCTCCGAAAATAAAGAGTTCTTGGATTCGTTAAAATTGAGTGTACATTTATACGTTGTCCTTTTGCTTATAAAGAGTTCATAACCCTGAGATCTCTTGCCTACCATTGAGCTCCGGTACAATTAAAAGCTCTAGCATTAGAAGCTGTGAATAAGAGATATCCACCAGAAGAATGGTTACATGTCTACACAGATGGGTCTACTATCGATATCAACTCAGGATCAGGAATCACATGTGCATTATTTTCATTTTATCAATCAGCAGGATACCACACAACAAATTTTGATGCGGAAATAACGGCTATTTACATTTCACTCCAACAATTACTATACAGAATAAATAAATTTCAAAATGCTGTCCTACTCTCTGATTCTAAGGCAGCAATATATGCAATAAATTCACACAAAATGAAGTCAATCCAAATTAAAAAGTGTCACAAAATGATTCAAAAACTACAGAAAAGAATTCAATTGCAATGGATACCTGCACAAAGTGGAATTGCTGGAAATGACACTACTGATTTTCTTGCAAAAAAAAAGGCTCCAACTTAATTCAGAACACAACTAAAAGCTTACCTTTCACATCCATAAAAAAGACTAATTAAAAACAAATATGTAAATAAACAAAACCAAGACTTATGCAATAAAACCAAAGACAAAAAATGGAATATTTTAGTAAAGAAACCAGATATTATTCCAGAAATTCCACATAAAACTGCAGTGGTAAAATTCAGACTGCTTATAGAACATGATTATTTGGCCAAACACTTATATAAAATAGGAATTTACACGAATTCAATGCAACAAAGATGAAGAACATCTACAAACCTGTGAAGTATTACCTGTTGGCTCCACCATAGAGAAATATTGGAAAGCAAGAATGCTAATGGCTCATTGCCAAGGCCCAGCATTTGACAATAACAACAACATTACTTTTGAGCGATAAAGCTTCATATTTTGATATTTTAATTAACACTTTCCAGATCTGGACAGAATATTTTTATATTTTAGAAAGAAAAATTAACCCTTGAACCGACAGATCTCTGACAGAGATCCAGAGTTTGAATCTCAGTTTGAACATTAATTTTTCTTCCTAAAATAAAAAAAATCTCCAGGTCTGGATAGTTTTATTCTAAATAAAACATCAAAATATGAAGCTTTACTGTTCAAAAGTAATGTTTAAATTCTCAATAAAAATACTTCTGAACAGAAGTCATCAGAGGACACTGTTGGTAGCAAAAGATATTGGCTTCTGATGAAAAAGATTTATATAAGAGGAAAGAATTGTTGACATTTGTATCAGTGCTCGAATGATAAAACTGACATCATACTACCGATCCTCTACTTGTGTTCGGTATAATGCAGGTCAAGGGATGAGATGAAGATCTGTGATATACTGCATCAATTCTGGCTGACCAGACCTGTTGCACCATCACAAAGGCAGATGAAGTGAAACAAAATTAATGTCATGGACATGGAGAAATGGTGGAATGAAATTTTTGGGAGGGGAAAATAGGAGAAGCCATGAAAAAAACCTGCCTGGCTCTAAATTATCCACCACATAAAAAAAATTGTATCTTAAGTTTTCTGCTTTTTACTATATATTTTTTTTTTGCAATCCTTTCATTTCTGACAATTTTCTCTCTTCTCCATTTTTCAGTTATGCAACCAGCTTTTATACACACCATGTCACAATGTTGGTGCTTAAGGTATGTACAAAGCACAAGAATTTGAAAGATTACACTAAATGTGGATAAGAGAATTAATATGAAGGTGAAGACTCTTTTGCACAAAGACATATTGGTTTCAAAGAAGCTAGAGGCTATATCTGAAGATAAAAATATATGCCTAAACTGGGATTTGAACCCAGTTCCTTTAGCTTTAAAAACGATAATGCTCTAATGTCTGAGCTATCCTAAGCCTCCAATCTAAATGTAAATTTTTTTTCTTATACATTTTAATTCCTGAGAGTGCCAAAGGCTATGAACCGTTGATTGATACACACAAATGGCAGCTTCTTATTTAAGAAGACTCCTAGAGGTTCATTGTAATAATTAAATGTCTGTAAATGGTCTTCATCCTCTACCCTCTCCCAAAAATCCATTTAAATATTATCTTCTTATCACCGCTGTGGTCTCGAGGTAGCGTGCTGCCTTGTCACGCAGCGGGCCCGGGTTCGAGCCCCGGTCGAGGCAGTTTTTCTGGGTGAGGTTTTTATCGGGGTTTTTCCTCACCTGTAAGACAAATGTCAGGAAAACTTTAAGGCTCAAACGGTCCCCGAAATCATCATCATCATCTTCATCCTTATCATTATCATCTTCATCATCATCATCCTTCACCGGTGTGGAAAGCAACGGGAAGCTACCACACCTACAATTCCCTAGTAAAGCTGCAAGCATAGCATGAAAATGCTATGATTGCAGTGAAGGACCTACCCTCGGGCAGAATTACTATGGATGGAGTGTTATGGCTTCCTTAAAGATCATTATTCCTAAATCTTGCAACTAAAACTCTGTATGCATTTCCAAAAAAAATGTTATTTTTGTAATAAAAGTGGAAATATACTCATAAATCAAAAACACCGATGGATATTTTAGTTTTGTGGAAAATATATTACAAGCACAATTAAAATATCATTTTTTTTAAATTTTGGTTAAACAACTTCTGAACTAGTTTTATTTTAACTTGAGTATGGTATTTATTCATAATGCATAATGAATAGGAAATTTATGCATTCTAAACATCATTGATCTTTTTAATTATTGTACTGCTGATAAATTTTCATAAATCTCTTACAAAAATTCCAAGTGTTATTAGATACATTCTTCCTTATAGTGAACGATTGTAGTTCTTTGTTTGAACTGTATTGGAGATCCAACTCTGTTTTGTTATGTCAAAATTTCCTAGCTACATATAACTTGAGTATGTGCCATACCAAGGTGCATTGGAACCACATACATCAAATCAAAAGTAACTGATATTTTTTTTATTTATTATTAAATTATCAGATTTTTAGACCAATAGAGCAAGGAAGAGCAGGCCTACAGGAATACCAACTGTTAAATCAGAAGTCAGATGCCAGTTGGAAATGGAGAAAAAAATTCCTTGAAACTAGTCTTGAAAAAATACAAAATATGTAGTAAGGTATCAAATCTGATTCATTTAATGACTGTTAAACGAAACAACAAATGAAATAAATTAGAAAATTGAATTATAGGATTTAAAAGTATATAAAATAAATTTGGGAGATTGAACTAAAAATTGTGGTATTTATGAAATGCTCAATTATGACCAACAGTTACCATCAGCAATCTGAAAATTTAAATTAATCCTTATTTCCCAGATTTATAAGTATGCAGTCCACTTCTCTCTCACAATTACACAGGTATAATTATCGCCAGGGATCTGTTTCTCTGTACATTCTTTCAACATTTTCTTTCAGCATTTTTTCTTGATCTGAAACACATTAATTCAACATAACTTTTACAAATAAATCAATAGTTGTATAAAAAAATATAATTTTCAGAAATCAGAGAAAAACCTCATTAACAGAGACTTCATTCATCTGAATATCATTTAATCTGGACATGCATTAAAAAAGTATACATTTTTAATAAAAATTTCTTGTGCCACTCACTGCACTTTACAAGCCTCAGGTTCCTTGCAGGGCAGATAGAAGTCATTAATGTAGTCTATTTTTAATTTACTCATTATTTTACTTTACATAGATGGTGTATTGTGTACAGAGAGGAGTGTAGGATGAGCGAACATTTATGTAGTGTAAAGTATGTTATATGAGAGATGATGTTGAAGAAAAGGCAGAAGGTGAAACACAGTGCCGGCCGGCATATAGCCTACTCCTATTGAAAAATACTGAGGGGATTGCAAGACTTAAAATACCTATCCAATAAACTACAACATGGCAACTCAACAGATGTAATTTGGAGGGATTTGCAATTTAATGCAGGAATCTGGTACACCAATCTAGCGATTAAATGTTGTACACCACCACCCCTTTTGATACTGAGATTGAAAATGTTTCAATTAAATTTAATTACTTTTACAATTAAAGTTTTTATCCCTCCTGGGTGTCAAATCTGGTAAACATAATATTAGGTTGTCTTATAAGTAATATTGATTTTTAATGTAATGTTGTGTGTTTGGTAAAATGTTGATGGTGTGAATCACTGGGAGTTCGTTTCATACGAGTGTACAGTCAATGCAGATCTTTAATCTCAACAACTGGAACTAGCTCGTTAAATTTTTAGGTAAAGGGTTTAATCTGACTATACTCCTTATTGCATGAAGAACCATGACAAAAATTCAGGAATTGGGAGGAATCAAACTGCTACCACATCCAGTCTATAGCTCTGATCTTGCACCTTCAGATTACCATCTGTTTCAATCCATTGCCTACTTACTATGTGAAATTTCAAAAAACAATGAAAACATTGAAACTGTGGAAGTGGGTCCCAACGAATTCTTCAATCAAAATCCAAAGACTGGTACAGTCATAGAATAATAAAACTCGGTGAAAGAAGGCTCAAACACCACAGAATCTGATGGTGTCTACTTTGAAGGAATGCTTTAATTTTTTGTTAGAAATACTTTCCAAATAAAATTTTGCTTAAAAAACAACATTACTTATGAGATAGTATCTGTAAAAATTGTTAAACAAGTTATTGTATACTGTACTGAATTTAAGTTCATTTTCTTTCCTGCAGACTGTATGTAAAGAATTTAATTATTTTTAGAAAAGAGAACTTGAAACACCACATCCCTTCAGCAATGTTTATTTCTATTTGATAAAGAATTTTGGAAGAGGCACATGAAAGTTGAGTGTTTCATCTGCAATTTGTAAAATCAAGCAACGTTCAACAACATTTGAAATATATCATTGAATCTGTTTAACAAAATGATAAAAGAAAAATTTCCACACACACCATAACCATGAGGTGAACCAGATCTGCAAAAAATAGATTTTTTTTTTTCACATCAGTCAAGAGAAAGGATTAATAGTGTACCATAAACAGAGAAAATATATTCAATTAAGAATCAAGTTGTCAGCCCTGGATCTCGACTTCTGCTCCCTCTTTTTGTGGTCTAAAGAACTTGCTTATTAAGTTTCTCTCCTTGTTCTTCTGTATGTAGACTTTTCCCTATATGGTGAGTTTGTTTGCATTTTCTGTTTTAATAATTTTGTGTTTGCATCTATTTTATGTTTTTCTGACCAAAAGTGAGCAGCTACTGCAGATTTTTCTACCTCTTCTTTTTTACATTAATGTGTGTTCTTTGGTTCTAATGGTTAAATTTCTCTTATTTTTCCTATGTATCACAATCAGTGCATTTTATTTGGTATATTCCTGATTTTTTTTTTGCTATCATCAATATTTTCATTTTCGTCGGTTTTTATTAGTTTATTTAGGCTATAATCATTATTTGGTGCTGAACTGATATTAATTTTTTTCAAAAATCTTTTGGAATATATTATGGGCCCATGGGTGATACGTGAATTTGCTGTATTTCTTTTCCTTTGGTTTTACTATCTGAAGATTGCTTTCATCCCTTAATTTTCGTTTTTTGTACTTATCAGTTTGTTTATGTATCATTTTCTCCTTGAAACCATTTTCTATTGCCATTTAAATTATATTTTTTTTTCTCTAACTCATAATTTTTGTTTTTTCTCTAACTCACAATTTTCTCTGTTCAGGGGTATATTTACCAATCTATGTGCTAGGCTGTTGGATACTGCCATTTTGTGTGAAATATGGTTACATCCTGTTGATTTAGGGTCGTATGCACATATATTACTCTCTACTCAAATTACTTCCAATCACTGGAGAGCTGAGATCGAATTAACGGCCGCCTTAACCGGTCATGCATGAATGTTGACGTTTTCGTAATATTGGCAACGAATTACCCAGAATTCTCAGCGATAAAACCACTTCCGTTATTTTCGTCTGCTATAGAGGAATGCATTTATGCTTGCATCCCGCAAATAATACCGTATACAAACACGTCTGCGACGCGCAATATTACGCCGATTCTCCTGTTCTTCCAGTTGAATTCTTTGGTAGACTCTATCAAATTCCTCTTCTCCGCGTATACCGAAAACATGATCGAAGTCTTCAAGGTCCGACATCTTGGATAAGTTTCAAACTACATCGGTTACCATCGGTTCCCTTCGGGATTTTCACATAAGTTTATATCTTGAGCTACGATCTTAAGGTACCTTGTCAGGTAGCTTTACATTATTACCGCGTGAATAGATTTCTGAGTAAGAAAAATGTGTTTGAATAAAACTTTATCAGCAGAGAACGCCTTTTACTGTCTAATGCATTCAAACATTCGACCCTTAATATAGTTATCTGTGTGTGATTCTTTTTTATAAATGCCAAATTCTATTTTTTTTTTTTCCCCTCATTTCTATGAAATTTCAGATCTAAAAATGGTAATTGTTTGTTCTCTTCTGTTTCTAGTGTGAACACACAGTTTGATTAATTTTAAATATTGTTCCCTGTGTTAATCAAATATTTTTCACATACAAAGGAAATTTCAATATACAACAGTCAATGGGTAATCCATTACCTCCTTTTTGGCAAATTTATACTTGAGTGATTTTGAATGCAAATAACGAAAGCACATCCTCTTGTGTTCAAATTTTGGTGCAGATACATAGATGATGTTATTGCTATATTAAACAAAAAACACATATAAGATGCCTTAAAACTCTTGAATATACAGAAGAAAACAATAAAATTCACACTAGAAACAGAAGAGAACAAACAATTGCCATTTTTAGATCTGAAATTACATAGAAATGAGGAAAAAAGAAAATAGAATTTGACATTTATAGAAAAAAAATCACACCCAGATAACTATATTAAATCAACAGAATTCAACTGTATTTCACATAAAATGGCAGTCTTCAATAGCCTAGCACATAGATTAGTTAATACGCCTCTGAAACAGAGAAGATTATGATTTGGAGAAAAAACACATAATTGAAGTGGGAAAAGAATGGTTTTAAGGAGAAAATGATACACAAAAAATTGATAAGTACAAAAACAAAAATAGAGGAATGAAAGCACTCTTCAGACAGATAAGAAAAGAAATACAGAAAATTCACATATCACCCATGAGCACACAATACATTCCAAAAGCTTTTTTGAAAAATTTAATATCAGTTTACACCAAAGAACAATTATAGCCTAAATAAACTAATAAAAACCAACAAAAATGAAAAAGATTGATGATAGCAAAAATCAGGAATATACCATATAAAATGTGCAGATTGTAATAAGATACACATAAGGAGTACAAAAAGAAATTTAACCATTAGAAGAACCAAAGAAACATACGAAATGCAAAAAAAGGGAGAGGTAGACAAATCTCCAGTTGCTGCTCATGTTTAGTCAGAAAACATAAAATAGATGCAAACACAAAATTATTAAAGCAGTTAGCAAATATAAATTATTAAAACAGTTAGAAAACACTAACAAACTCACCATATGGGAAAAAGTCTACATATAGAAGAACAAGGAGAGAATTATAAATTTGAAATTCCTGGGGAGATCACAAAATGAGGGAGCAACTTAAAGAAGATCAAACTAAGAAGTTTTGAAACACATCTTACAAGAGACAACTATTTATGAGGTAAGATGAAAACAGACAAAACTCATTTATTAAATAGAATCTCATAATGTTACCCATAATGTTACTTCATAATGTGTTTTCATAAAATTTGGTCCAGTGAATCTAGACATCCTTGAGCTCCTATTCATCCTGATTAATGAGTTTTTTTTTTCTGTAGCATCCATTATATGGGGTATATATATATAGTTCAAATGTCTTAAATAGACATAACAATGGTTGTGAAAGTACTGAGGATGGAACGTAATTAGGTCCTGAAACTGGTCTAACAAGAAGAACGATATGAGGTGAGCAGATACAATTTTTTCTTCAGTAAATTACATTTTATTTCAGAAAAAATTATAAAACAAAAAAAAATGAGAAAGAAACATTTCTTACCTTCTCTTAAATTTGCTATAGTACACTGCTTTCTCAAAAATTCTGCACAGAGCTCCTTGCTGAGACCAAATGCATGCATGTTACAAGTGAAGGTCCTGGAAAGAAAACAGTTATCCTTATCTATTCAAACATTCTGAAAATTTGGCATCTGAATACTCCTATAACAATTCTGCTTTTTTTAAAATTGAGTTACACATTTTTTTTTATTTATTGCTGAATATAATAATAGAGGAATTTCTCTTCAATACATTTAAATAAAAGAAATTATATATACATCACTCTATTATTTAATTAGGGCATGTAGAGGTGATCTCTTCCATTTCAAACTCTTTTTTCAACTGTCACCAGAATGGAAGAATACCAAATGATTCTGGCAGTTTACAAATATTTGAAAATAAGGATACATGTATAAATTAAATAAAGGTAATTATATATAATACAAGCTACCGCACCAATAATTCCCTAGTAAAGCTGCAAAGCATAGCACGAAAATGCTGCCCTTGGGCAGAATTACTATGGATGGATATATAATACATGTAAATATTCTTATTCATATATACAGTATAGGGGAACTTAAATTCTAATATAAGCTCCACATAACATGATTTTTTTTAAAATAAAAATGAGGTAAAACTAATAAAATCCATAAGCTCTCTCCTTTTTTTTTTTTTTTTTTTTGATTCAAGTCCTGGTTCAGATGATCATTTTTCTTTTCAAAAAATAAATTTGTCCAGGACTGGAACATGTTAAACTAAATATTATATCAAGTCCATAAGCTCTTGTTTAAGAAATATCACTGTCAGTCCTGGTGACTAGTGGTTATATTCTGGTCTCCAGTGCTATTTTTCTAAAAAAAAAGTTTGAGGTTACTCTCAGGCTCATAATACAGTGATAATTACTGAAGTTTTCAATGTAGATGATTATTTATTTTAAATGATCGTGCAATTAACAACTACAAAATTACACAGTAATGAACATTACCTAACTTTATAACGGTTCCCAAACTGACACCAATTCATTACTGCTGTAAACTTCACTCCTTCTTTCTTTACTCTTGATGACAGTAGCAAGAGCATATATACCTTCATAAACTAAGAGCATATAAAATCCATATGTTGAATCAACAGCAGTGGAGGATCAACTAACAAAACGATCATCTTACCTCATATTTTATGTTTATTTAAACACGGGAACTAGTTTTCAAGAGAAGGATCTCTCTCATTTTCAACTGACATTATGACTACCGGATTTTCATTGGAATCGTTGGAATCTCCATCAATAACATTGCCATCTGGTGTTGATTTGATGAACTTTGAGATGAGGTCACGTTCATCAGGAATCTCGAAATTCATGGATCTAAATTTGTTCTTCTGAATATATATCTTCTCCCAAATTGTCAATTCTAAAGACTTTTCCAAATGTTTTAAAAGTTGGGCTTCTTTTTTAATTTTATGATTCTCCAATAAACTAGGTGCTCCAATAACTGATTTTTTTAATTTCGCCATTTTTAATATTTCTGAAGTGTTCCTTAGTGAGAATGTCCAAATTCCTTTTTGTTTTTCCTATGTATACTTTATTGCAGTCCTTACAATTAATTTGATAAATTCCAGATTTTTTGCTATCTGGGGTGTTCAATTTCTTATTAGTTATTAATAGATTACCAAGGCTAAATTTATTTATCTGTGCCAATGTAAAATTGAATTTCTTGAAAATGTTTTGAAATTTATTATGTACTTCAGGATGATAAGTAATTTTCTTGAATTGTTTTCCTTTCTTTGAATCAGATTGCAGGGTAGTGTATTCTTTTAATCTTTTTTGTAGTCTGAATTTCTTTAATTTATTTACAATTATTTCTTTTCCAAAACCATTTAAATTGGCTATGTTCAAAATGTGATTGCATTCTTTATTAAAATCTTCTTCATTTAATGGAACATTTAATAATCTATATATCAAATTGTTAAAATTGCATGTTTATGCTCAATATGATTGAAACCTGAATATTTTATATAATTGTCTGTATGAGTATCCTTCCTACATATATTGAAAGAAGAAATTACATGCAATCCTCTTCCAAAATAAATAAAATCATTTAACAATACATTGAAAAACATAAAATACATCATCAAGGATCAAGACAAATATAAGTAAAAAGTTTCAAACCCACAGAACTCAAAACTGTATGGACTACCAAAAATACACAAGGAGGGGAAAAAGATGAGACCCATTATTAATAATATTGGCTCACCGTGTTATATTTTAGCAAAATGGCTTACCAAGAAATTTAAAGAATTACCAAGTATCAACAACAAAAGCATTGAAAATTCTATTGAATTATTAAAAGAACTAAATAATGTATCATTGGATTGTAATGACAGATTGGTTTCTTTCGAAGTCATTTCTTTATTTTCGAGCATCCCAATTGGGAAAATGTTAACTATTTTAGAAAAATGGCTAAATTCCTTAAAACTAAAAAGAGAAATAATAGAAGAATATTTAAATCTTACAAAATTTTGCATTGATAATAATGTTTTCACCTTCAATGGAAAATTTTATAAACAAATCTCAGGTCTGGCTATGGGTAAGCCACTTTCACCATTTTTGGCAAATTTATTTATGGGTTATTTAGAGTGTCATATCACCAATGTTTATCCCTGGATGTTCAAATGTTGGTATAGATATGTAGATTACATTTTTTTCTGTGATAAATTCTAAATATATTGAAGATGAATTGAAATTACTCAATCTTCAAGATGAAACTGTAATATTCACTATGGAATTGGAAAAGGATAAGAAGATCCCATTTTTGGATCTTTACTTAATAAGGAATGAACTACAAGGAAAAATTGAATTCAATACAGGGTGTATAAAAAAGGATGGTGCAAACATATGCAAACATACATGGTTGAAAGTACACAGTAATAGAAGCAACAATGTCCCAGTAACATGGGTCTGCAAACTAGCCATTTGTGAGATAATTACGAATGTATGGTTGCAAGCCGCCACTGACGTCATTTTTTCTAACATCGTATGGTTTATCCTTGCGCACTTGAAGCCATCCTGTGTTCTTTGTTTACAAAACTGAACATTGCCGAGAGGTGGAGTTGTAATCAAACCATACACACAGAACATACAGGACGGATACAGTACACAGTCTCAAAAGGTATCAGTCTCGTCTGAGGAGTGCCACTTGTGTTGTGTTGTAGTTACAATGGAACCTTACAGTAACGAAGAGTATGCGGATATGCATTTCATGTATGGTAGGGCTAATGGCAATGCATGGGAGGCTGCACGCTTGTACCAAGAAACATATCCTGATCGAAGACACCCCGAAGTCGTACATTTACAAGGGTCCATCAGCGCCTGAGAGAAAAGGGGGGTTTTGCACATGGCAGAGCAGTAGGTAGGCCTGCTCGCATTACGCCTGAGGTTGAGGATATGGTGTTGGAAGCAGTACAGCTCTCTCCAGGAACCTCGACGAGAAGAATTGCCACACAAGTGCCTGTACTAAGCCACAGTGGTGTATGGAGAATTTTACAGCTCAATTTACTGTACCCTTACCACCTCCAATGAGTTCAATGTCTCAATGATGCGGACTTTGTTCCTAGAGTGATGTTTTGTAAGTGGATGCAACAACAGTCTGTAGTCAACCCTCGTTTCGCATGTAACATTTTATTTACAGACGAAGCAGGATTCACACGCGAAGGTGTTTTTATTATCATAATACACATTTTTGGTGTGAAATAAACCCACATGCTGTTCATGAGTCACCACATTAGCACCGTTTCTCACTGACTGTGTGGTTAGGGGTACTAGGTGATTATCTCATTGGGCCACACATTCTTCCACGAAAACTTAATGGACGGAGGTACCTTAGGTTTCTGTGGTGTCATCTTCCAGGATTGTTTGAGGATGTTCCCCTCCAGCAATGTCGGAGCTTGTGTTAAATGCATGATGGAGCTCCGGCACATTTTGCTGCTGCTGTGAGATGGCATCTAACGTGCAGATATGGCCAAAGATAGGTCGAGGCGGATCTGTACCTTGGCCTCCAAGATCACCTGATCTAAATCCTTTGGATTTTTGAGTCTGGGGTCACTTCAAAAGCGAAGTGTACAGCACCCCGTTAACACGGTTGAAGAACTGGACCAGAGAGTTGTACATGCTTGTCAAGAATTCAGAAATGATCAAGGGGTTTTCGAAAGAATTCGACATTCATTGCAGAGACGAGCACATTATTGCATTCCAGATGCAAGAAGACACTTCGAACACCTCCTTTTACAGGTGACCCATAAGTGAAGTGAACTGTGAAATGTGAACTAAATGAGATGAAAAATTAATAGCAAAGTCTAAATTCAAATTAATTTGTACTAACTAGGATGATGTTTACAATGAAGTCAGTGATGGCTTGTAACCATACATTCGTAATTATCACGCAAACGGCTCATTTGCAGACCCATGTTTACTGGGACATTGTTGCTTCTATTATTGTGTATGTTCAACCATGTAAGTTTGCACCATTCTTTTTGATACACCCTGTATATATAGGAAGGATACTCATACAGACAATTATATAAAATCTTCAGGTTTAAATCATATTACGCATAAACATGCAATTTTCAACAGTTTGATATATAGATTATTAAATGTTCCATTAAATGAAGAAGATTTTAATAAAGGATACAATCACATTTTGAATATAGTCAATTTAAATGGTTTTGGAAAAGAAATAATTGTAAATAAATTAAAGAAATTCAGACTACAAAAAAGATTAAAAGAATACACTACCCTGCAATCTGATTCAAGGAAAGAAAAACAGTTTAAGAAAATTACTTATCATCCTGAAATACATAATAAATTTCAAAACATTTTCAAGAAATTCAATATTACATTGGCACCGATAAATAAATTTAGCCTTGATAATCTATTAATAACTAATAAGAAATTGAAAATAGCAAAAAATCTGGAATTTATCAAATTAATTGTAAGGACTGCAATAAAGTATACATAGGAAAAACAAAAAGGAATTTGGACACTCGCACTAAGGAACACTTCAGAAATATTAAAAATGGTGAAATTAAAAAATGAGCTATTGCAGCATATAGTTTATTGGAGAATCATAAAATGGAAAAAGAAGCCCAACTTTTAAAACATTTGGAAAAACCTTTAGAATTGACAATTTGGGAGAAGATATATATTCAAAAGAATAAATTAGATCCATGAATTTCAAGATTCCTGATGAATGTGACCTCATCTCAAAGTTCATCAAATCAACACCAGATGGCAACGTTATTGATGGAGATTCCAACGATTCCAATGAAAATCCAGTAGTCATAATGTCGGTTGAAAATGAGAGAGATCCTTCTCTTGAAAACTAGTTCCCGTGTTTAAAGAAACATAAAATATGAGGTAAGATGTTAAAAATTACTCATTAATTTATGAATTAAGAACCTCATAATATTATTTCCCATATTTAACTATGAACATCACATTGCTGACAGTAAAAATATATAATGAAGCTCTTGTAGGCAGGGTAATGAAATTCATTTATGAAAACCCATCTTCACTTTCACTAGCGGATATGGGAACTCATTTCACTGCATTGAGAAGAGGGAGGAAAGATGCTGACATTTTCTTATCAAATAATTCCAAAATCCTCTAAGCATCCCTCTTTCTGGAAGCCTAAATGACAACATGTGATTTTTATGCTTATTTCACCATATGTTATTCCAGGATTTCTAGACCAAGTAAACAAGTCCAACACTCCACACATTCAGAGATCAACAGTAGAAGACAATTCTCCATCCTCTGTTTTAGAGAATCATAAATCTACTAGGTTCAAGATATCTGCTTTTGTTGCCTTTTCTAGTGTAATTCCTCTGAAGATTAGCAGTTGTTTTGCTTTGAGAACTTTGCAGTAATGAGGAACACTGCTTAGGCTCGAATTTATAAACGCATTAGACCGTAAAAGGCGTTCTCTGCTGAGAAAGTTTTATCCTAATACATTTTCTTACTCAGAAATCTATTCATGTGATAATAATTGTAAGCTACCTGATGAGGTAACTTAAAATCATAGCTCAAGATAGAAACTTATCGTGAGAATCCCGAAGGGAACCGATAGTAACCGATGGTAACCGATGTAGTTTGAAACTTTGCCGCTTTATCGAAGATGTTGGACCTTGAAGACTTTGATCATGTTTTCGGTATACGCGGAGAAGAGGAATTTGATAGAGTCTACCAAAGAATTCAACTGGAAGAACTGGAGAATCGGCATAATATTGCGCGATGCAGACGTCGTTGTATACGGTATTATTTGCGGGACACAAGCGTAAATGTGTTCCTCTATAGCAGATGAAAATAACGGAAGTGGTTTTATCGCTGAGAATTCTGGGTAATTCGTTGCCAATATTACGAAAACGTTGACTTTCATGCATGACCGGTAAGTCGGCCGTTGATTCGATCTCAGCAATTGCTCACGGTGAAGTCAGCTCCCCAGTGATTGGAAGTAATTTGAGTAGAGACTAATGTATTTGCATATGGCCCATAGTGTCCTTTATTGGAATACCAATGACTGATTTCTGATCTTATGTATCGAAGAATACAGTATGATATCTCAAGACTTAACTCTGATATTCTTGAAAGGTATCACACATTACAGCTAAGTTAAGAGTGAAATAAACTTTAATGATGCATTTTAATAAACCTTCATACATACATCTGTCAATTGATTCCCTACTTTTATTATCTTTCAAAGCTGTGAAGTGAGCAACCAAAGCTTTAAAGTTTTTGCATACTGCTGACACACTCTTGAAGCTCAATGCTACCCATCTGGTGATGAAGATCGTGTCCAGCCTATATTCAGAATTTCAATTTCAAAGAGTTCTGCATGCTATTTTAATTCTCAAGCATTCTTTGGTGACTGGTGACAGAGTTGAATACAGGTTGTCTAAAAAGACCTGAAGTGATTCACCCATTACTTAATGGGAACCGACAACTCAAGTTTGTGATTAGCACAATGTTGAACCAAAACTTGTGGAAAATACTGTTTCATTACTGTTAATGTAATAACAGCTATTTTCCTTCCCATCATCATTGCTGATTCATTTGTTGCAATGGAAATAAGATTTTCTTTCAGGAACTCATTAGAAAATCTTATGGATTCTGAACAGTTTAGCAATATGTTACAAATACCTTCAGCAGTAAGATTATTTAACTCAACTATATCACATCAAGGACTTCGTTTCAATAAATAATTAATTGAAGAAGAAAATAGGAATAATAAATTCATTCATGAAACCTTCACTAGTCCAGAGAAATGCCAGAGTATGGTTAACATAACCTTAGCGAGACCTGCACTTTGCTACGGCAGTGAGGCATGGATTTTGAGGAAAGGAGAGGAGAGTAGGATAACCTCTAGTGAAATGAGATTCATATACAGCAGGGTACATCAAGTGGGATTACAAATGCAATGATGATGTCTTGAAGGAACTACATTTAGAACCAGACATTAAGTACATATGAGGCGCTTAGAATAGCAAGGGCATATCAACAAAAATCGCATTTCTTTTTTTATTATTGCAATATAAACTCTGAACCTTCTTCTTTCATCCCTGTGAATATGAACTGTTGATACGCCTTGGAAGAGAATGAAATCTCCATTGCAATAACACGTGGCATTAGACCTGATACATCGCAGTGCAAAACATGAGTTTCAGAATAGCAAAGGCATATGCGGCCGGCCTAGCTGCCCACATGTTTACCTCATCCAGAGTATTTATATTACCCTTATATTCCTCGAGTTTGTTTAGGCCCGGATATTATCTTAAGTGCTTATTGTTGTCTGGTTATTTCTACGAGGATGATATGCAGATGAATAGGTTTTTTGTTCAGTTCTTTCGCTGGTATACACTAGGTATTACATACATTCTCAGCGTCTTGTAAACTCCTAAAATACATAGTACTATAAACGGAGATTATGGACTTATAATTTGGAATTCACAATCTTAAAACCGGAAATGCCTCTATGTTCATTTGGGATGAGAGCACTGGAAAACGAGGGTCTGCTGAAATTTCAAGTTGCCTCATGCATTACATAGAAAATAAAATAGCACCAGAAGTGAAGACGTTGCATATTTTTAGAACAAAAATTTAAACATAGTTTTGACTAGCAGACCATTTTACGAAAATGGTGCCAGGACACTCATACTTAACCTGTGACCGTGATTTTGGTAATATAGAGAAACATCTTCATAGAAGAGAAGTGTTTACCACCGTACAGTATGGGTAACACATTAAAGTATGCAGGAGAAAGAACCCTTTCAACGTAGTGTCAATGAGGAGAGAAGATTTTAAAGATGTTCGAATTCTCCAGGATCACATAACAAAGTGGCAAGTTCTGGGCGCCAAGTTTTTGGAAGGCAGAGTGTTAGTTTTTTCCAATAATTACAAAATGGTATTTGGAATCAAACCTGCCTACAATACAGAAGAACCTTATTATATAAATCTGCAAAAAGGATGTGGAAAATGTATGATCAGAATCATTTTAATATTTCATCAATCACCTTATCCGAAAAATACACAAAACCATTAGCTATTTCCTCAGAGAAGCTGGAGATATTTGAGTGCTTCTCTCCAAAATTCCAGCAACTCACCATGGGTACTTCAACAGCATATTTTCTGCCCAAGAAACTTTGAATCACTTATCCCAGGAAGAAGAGGACGAAGTGGATGAGGACTTGTTAAATTATTAACCCAGCTTCAACAACAGTATTTTCACAAGTTGTTGCCCTGCATCCACATTTTGGCCTTGGTGACTCGAAATGATTTTTAATTATTTGTTTCTTTAATCAATATGTTCATCTTTTATTTAGAATTTTACAATTTACTAAGCATGTTACTCTATTTCGTAATACATAACGTCAATGAACAACTACAGTATTGTCTAAGAGTAAAATCCATAGTTTATGTATTTTTTACTTTACTGTTAAATTGTAATAAAACTTATGAATATTAAAATAGAATAGCTTAAGAGTATTTTGGAAACCAGGGTTACAAAATTCACCATTAATATATAGATTTGTAATTTATCACATGAATAATACAGATTGTCTTTTCTGACGTAGCCTAATAAGTTTAACTTGCAATAGGCCTAGTTTTACTGGAAAGTCGATAAATATTATTACATTCATATTGGTCTGAATTTTAAACCACTACAGAACACAATATTTACTTTCTCGCATTGACAGATACGCTATGTCACATGATACAAAGAAAAAGTTTGTGAAACTTTAAATGCATTTTTCTCAAAACTACTATTTTGCGTATATGCCTTGCTATTCTAAGCGCCTCATATATGAATACCAGAACAAGTGGATGAATCATTTCCGACAAATGAGTTCAGAGAGAGTTCCCAAAGTCATGCTTCATTATTGTACAACAGAGAAGACATTTCTAGTCTGTTCAAGGAAGTGCTGGATACAAAATTCATCAGTGAGATTGCAACAGGCTGATAGGCATAAGACTGGATGGATGTAGAAGATTGAAGATGATAGTTGGCTAATTGTTGTGCTTCATCAATAATTAATAATATTTTTATCTCAATGAAATGTGGTCCATGTCAATTCTGCTCAGTTCTTGCAAGTCAATTTCCATCTCAAAATCATTGAAAATATTATTCTTTCTTGTGACTTTATAAGCAGTGGTGAAATATATTTGCTGTCACTTCCTGTTCATGTTCAAATACCATTTTACAAAGTCTTCCCTTTAGCACAAAGTAGCACTTGGGCAGCAGCTTGATGAGCAGAATTTTCTTTATGCTAAAATAATTTTTTCCATAAAATATTATCTGTTCTTTTCTTGAATCACCAGAAGACAACAGTTAGAAACTGTAGCCCAAGACTTCGTGCCTATTTTCTTTCTTCTTTTTTTTTATGCAAATTTGACAACCAAGTTTTTTTTGTTTGAAAATATTAATCAGTCATTTTTCTCACAAAATGCACGTTTTTGATCCAAAGTCCAACAATCTAGATAATCATCTGATTTACTATTACACACATTTGTCCACTGTATCTTCACAAATAGGTACATTGTTTAGGTTTTCAGTTTGACTTTTATCATCCAGTAACAAGGTTGAGTTTCTGATTTTTCACCCGTTCAATAATTATTTGCCAGTTCTAAACTTTTTAGATGCAGGAGTAAAGGTATTTTTGCTGCTCATATTATCTCAATCTCAAAACTAACTTGTAACGTAATGCACAATCACATGAACAACCTCAATACAAGACAGGAACTGGAAGTGAATAACCACTGCACTGGCATCATTCATATTACGATTACAAACAAAAAAAAATTAAATGATGGAAAATGTTCATGTTCTCAAACAATGTAAAAAAGTCACTTTTGTGAAAAACGTTTAGGGATATGCACACTCCGGTGTTCCCAACTTCAAGGGTCAGAGGTTTAAACTCTGCCAGGGTCATTGGACTTTTCAATAAGTAAAAATAGTGAGTATGGATTACTTTCGGAAAGGAATTAAAGCCATGGGTCCCAAGTTGTAGATTTTCAGCATGTTAAGAACCTCAAGCCAGAAAAAATGCCTCTGAGAAAAATTTGTCTGCATTTCATTTCAAATCTGAATTGCAACTCTAATGACTTGAGTTGTTAACACTTTGAATCTGTGCATGGTAACTATACCATGACATTTAAATCGCCAGGAAGCCGGCCATGGTATTAATACCTTGCCATGCAGAGCTTCATTCACAATTTTTTTGTTTGAAACTAGCTGCATTATCAATAAGATCCTTGCAGTGTTTGACAGCTGAAATCTTGTGAGTAGTATGGATATATGTTAGATGTCTCTATTTCACTCCACTAATTTTTACTGCCCTCTGGAAAAAAAAAAAACCTTCCACTTATAAACACAGCTTACATTTGTACATGAGATATGCATTAACCATGACCTCCGTTGTTCCCATTGAAAGATATATGAAACCTAATCATAACAAACATGGTCTGGAGTGTCTGACTCAGATTATGTCCCAGTCAGTATCGTTGAGAAAATTTTCAGTGCAAGATGACTAAAGCCAGACCAAATTTGAGTTGTGCTATGCGGCCATGTTCAAAACTGCTAACTGATGAAGAAATAAGTGAACTCGTAAAAAATTCTGATTCTGATGGTTATGAACTTGATGACTTAGAATCAGATAAAGAACAAGATAATATATTACCTGAAATTACAGGCAAAGTAAAGGACAAAAAGAAAATGTCAGAATGTAATGGGTGACAAAGATTTAGGCTGGATAACTCAGCCAAGTGCTACAGGAGCTAAATCCAGATTTACAAATTTTGGAAAATAGTACTCCATTAGAAATTTTTCAAAAATTTTTTGACAATGCTCTATTCACGAAATTTCAAATAGAAACAAACAGATATGCACACCAACAAATTCAGAAAAAATTAAAGTGGTCCACTAAAGCCAAATCCATTCACTTGCAGTGGGAAGACATATCAATAGCCAAAATTAACATATTTCTAGCCATAATAATTCATATGTCATTAGTAAAGAAACCAGCAATTCGGGACTACTGGAGTACTTCATCTATTTTATGTACTGATTATGCTCGATCAGTAGGAATGTCTCATGACAGATTTTCGTCAATTCTAGCCATATTTCACCTGAATGATAATGAATTACATATTCCAAGAGTTAACCTGGTTACGACATTATGTATAAAGTCCAACCACTGTTGAGTTCCCTAACAACAAAATTTCAACAAAGTTACACCCCTGACGAAAATCTTACCATGGACGAGGCAATATGTGCTCTCCGAGGAAGAGTATTTTTCATGTTTACGTAAAAGGGAAACCACACAAATATGGAATAAAACTGAATGAATTGTGTGAGTCCACTAGTTGTTTTGTATGCAATTTAGAAATTTATGCCGGAGCCCATGAAACACAAGCAGACTACAATTCAGCTTTCAATTTTGTAGACAGACTGTGTTCACCAGTGAAAAGTAAATGGCACACGGTGTACATGGATAGATTTTTCAGCAGCCCAACACTTTTTGATCATTTGTGGTCTAGTGAAATAAAAGCTGTAGGCACAGTAATGCCAAACGGAAGGGGATGCCCAGAAAACATTTTTCAGCTCAAGTGAAGAAAGGTGAAAAACTAGTTGCTCAGAGAAATCACTTGCTGGCAGTAAAATGGAGGGATATGCGCGGTGTATATATGTTATCTACAGCACATGATGACACACTAGTAGAATCTACATCTAGAGGAGCACATCAGAAAATAAAAACTAAATCTGTCATAGATTATAATAAATACAAAATTGGTATTGACAAATTTGATGTCATACTACAGTTTACAGAGTAAATCAGTAAAGTGGTGGAAAAAACTTTTTGTTATGAATACATAGTCTTTTATATAGATTTTTAATTGTTTTATAGATTATTTTAATTATTCATGCAAAGTCTGTTGAAATAGAGTTTAGACATGATATAGTTCAGAGCAAAGTTTTGCTTAGCTAACTGTAAACATCCCTACATTTAGTTTATTGGAATGTTAGTGAGTACAGTTAGGGTAACTAGAGGTCAAATTGAGTATATAATACTTGAGAAGTGAGGGTGTCGTGTCTGTGTGTGTAAACTGCTGAAGGGTAAGTCACCGGCCATTTTTCTTAATATGTATTCTGGATTTTAGGATGTGAATCAAGCACAATTAACTATTTTGATATTAAATTTTCAAAAAGGGATATAACATTTTTAAACATGTAGATTAGGGTAGATTTATAACTTCCACAACTCCCACTCTCTCAAACCCCAGAAAGTACTGTAGTTTTTAATATAGGCTTAGATTAGTTATTTAGGGCTAGAATACTTAGGGATTCTAATTATTTATATTTTAGTAATAAAATAGTTAAAATAAGACTCCATTTGTTTATTTCAAAACATGTATACTGTACATCCTCATACTAACGCTCGGCTAGATAAACACGCTACCAGATTTTCCAAGTCCCGAAGGTCCTTTAAGTCTAAGAAATCCAATGGGCTCATAATACTTTTTTTTTCACTTATTTGACCAAGCCTGAGTCAATGCTCACATTCTGCACAAAAAAAACAAATTTGCACAAATTACAACTTCAAGTTTTTATGGAAAGAGTTGCAGAAGGACTAATTGCTGATGCAGGCCCTGAAAAAAGAGTCCTACAGCCTTAAAGACCAACAGCAGCAAGACAACTAGGAAGGGATCATTTTCCACACAGAGTATCTGCCACAGGAAAAAAGGAAAAAGGATGTGCTCAAAGAACATGTAAGGTATATTCTGACAGGTCTAAGCAAAAACAGGAAAGGCTGCGCTAAAGTACACCATCATATACTGTCGAAAGTGTGACATAGGACTGTGTCTCGGCGAGTGTTTTGAAGTGTATCATGCAAAGGCATATTATTTAGAGTAATGTATATACCAGTAGACAGTTGTTGAAATGGACATCTCAAATACAAACAGACTAATTAAATGTTTAGGACCTAGTGATGTGTTAAAAATCTCTATATAACGAACAAATTTGTAAAGGTTCAGGATATTGAAAACTTGTATCCGGAACAACTAACTTAGATAAATACTTTTTTTTATGATAATTACATTATAAATTGTGTGTTGATTAAGTACATAAATTATTGGAGAGAAAATAACAAAATTATGGGAGTAATTAAATTTATAAATTTTGCGTTTGTCCCATTAAATTCCACCGGCACGGAGACACGAGGTATTTAAATTCAGTCCGGTCTGTAAGTGTTAAAGAGTATCATTAAGTAGAATGTGTCCTTTCCAAGCTACAGGTTTTGCACTAAGTGGATAAATGGCATTAATGTGCTCTATTTTCAATTTATGCACCACTTTGGCAGACTACATGAAGTAGGTGATGTATTTAAAGAGGAGTGTAGGATGAATATACATTTGAGTAATATGAGTTAGAAAATGCACGCCTCACCTCATATTTGTAGTTTTTTTAAGACCCAGGGTTTTAACACTCTATGTATCATTGTCAATTCTTTCTAACTATTAGACAGACCTACTAACTATTAACTTCAAAAACTACAAACAAGAGGTGAGTCGTGCATTTTATAACTCCTATTATTTCAAATAAACCTCATAGTGTCACTTCCTTTAAATATTAAGTACATTTGAGTGCTCGTGTGTAGTGTAAATGTATTGTATGAGGGATGACGAACATGAAACTCAGTGACAGCACTTAATGTGTTCCTGTCAAAAATCCTGATGAATGAATCCCTATCAACAGAGGTACTGAGAAGGGATTTGATGCACAAACTAGCGATTAAAAGTTGTACACTTTTGCTTACACTTCACACAAACAGTTAAATGTGCACTTCTCTCTGTATACAATAGAAGTAGGCCTACTCATCATCTAGGTAAAGTGGTGTGCTGAAGTGGTGTGTAAATTGGAAATAGACTACATTTACACAATCTCTCTACCAAATATGAAAATCAAAGCACAAAAATTCAGTGAGTTTTAATGGAATGCACATATTTTGATCTAATTTGTAGCAATAAAGCTCACTACATAGTGCTTAAGTTGGAAATTAGTTATAGGCCTTATTGGTATTGCACTGATAGTTATTAAGGCTCTAATTCTAATTATATTTTGAAATCCCATGGTGTGACAAGCCTAGAAGGCCCTTGGCTCTACTAACTGGCTGACCTCACATTAATCACAATAGTGGATGATCATCCACCCAGGATAGGGGTTATAAGTGGTCAGTATGCTGGGTCCCAAAGCAATTGTAGCTGATTTTCTCAACTTGGAGCTAATACATATTGTAGCTACCCAAATTCCTCAAGAAGCTAGGTGGGCTTTGGTCCCATACTGGCTGAAATTCCATGAGAAAATTTCATCCTGAAGAGAACTAAATCAGTGCAAGTCCTGTAGCTCTGCACCAAAGCAAGATGCATTAAACCAAGTATATTTTAAAAGGTAATGCACAATTTATTATAAAGTATTTTTAATTAATATGGCATATTAATAAAAATAATAGTATTTTTGTTTAATTATACTCTTACCCTAATTGACCAAAAGTTATGTTTTCTTGGTATTGTTTTTCATCAGTGATAGCCTCTAAACTGTTATGTTGAATATCTTCCCTTGTTACTACAGGCCTGTGGACTCTTTCACATTGCAACGCATCAAAGAATGCTGCATTCCAGAAGCGGAGGCTATGCCATATTGTTTGGTCTTTAAGATAGGTGTACAGGTACTCTTTGTATGGTTCACAGCCTGGCACATCCACTGAAATCAAATAAAAATTCATTCGCCTCCTGCTTTCATACAAACAAGGTCTATTTTTAAAAGAATAAGTTTTTTTTTTAATTTATGATCTATTTTTCCAGTTACATGGTAAATGCATGTTGTAACTTTAAAATAACAACAATTGACTAAAACAAAAATATCAATATTTTGGCTAGATAACAAGTGCAAAATTAAAAAGAAATAAGCAGAAGAATGAAAAATAATGCCAAATGCTACCATTTAATTAAAAACATGTTATGGGATTAGTATTTACAATTGAATTAAAAAAAAATGTATAAAACATATTTCAAACCTACATGAATTCATTGAGCTGAAGTTTTTAACCCTTTGCCCCGTTCAATGATTTCTACTAGTTAGCTGTGGAGCGACATATTCATTTTGGGGTATTTAAATTTTAAATGTCTTCTCGACTATTTTAATTGAAGAGTGGCATATGTGGAATAATTCTTTGAAAATAATGTGAAACAAATTACATGAGAATCTGGTTGTTTTGTAATTACGAATTTCTTCATGAAATAATTAAGCAAATATGTAAAGATACTATATATATATATATATATATATATATATATATATTAAACTAATCTTAAATCAACATCTTATGGAGATGGTATTGTTTACAATATCCATAACATATATTTTTAAAATCAATATATTAAGAAACCGTATTAATTAGGCAATTTCTAAATTTTAAATTCCAGTTGAAAGTATTATGCCAATGTTTAAAAAAATAACATATATTGAATAAAAAACAATGTACACAGAGAAAGTAGTATCATTGATTACATATAGCAATTCCAATGTTCGAATACGGATAAAATATATTTGTTGGAATTTATTAAATTTACTTACTACTTTATTTGTCAATTTATTTTCTTATTACTCTCTCTATATATATATATTTTAGATCTGAAGAAAAGATTCCCCCATATGCCGTGATAATTTGAATATAATATCCCGACAAAATATGAGTTTTATACTTTTAAAAATAATTTATTATAATTTTTGTCTCCCATTATATTTTTCGCAGTAATTACCGAATTTGAATATTTTTTTTAAACTTGCTAATAGCTAAATTGTTATATATTTAATTTAGTAAGAGTACTCACCATTTTTGTGTCTAGCTGTTCTTCTCAATTGCTTAATAAACAATATTTATTGTTATATTCATATAGTCACACATATATCACTATGGGCCCTACTTAAAAATCACTCTACCTAAATATAAATTTAAACTCTTTAAATTAACACTAAGTTTTAATTTGCACTCCTCTCTCACTGTGATATAAATTTGTGAGACATCTTATAATCAGCTCTAACATATTTACTGTATGATGTTCAGTGCGTGGCGCACTTTCAATATTATTTCATAATATTCTTCCCATAACATCACTCAAATGGAGATACTGCGATGTTTTTCGAATCGCTTAAGAGTCATTGCTTGTCTTACAATAGGACATACACAAATATCAAAAAATAGTCTCTAATTAATGTAAATTTACTATAACTCAAAATAGATATAAGATGGTATCCGTGAATATATTCAATAGTCTTGAAGACGGTATAGAGTATTTTCTTGTTTCAAAATTTAAAAATAAATAAATCAGCATTGACTTTAAATCCTCTTTATACTGTCCATGAATATATCAGCATTGATTGGTTGAAAACACCACATTAATTACGTACTAATTGAAGTCATACATTGTACTATGTTTCTGACAATAAAAATATCTATCAAAAGTATTAAAATTCCAACTTAAGCTTTAATTTCATTTAGATATGTTTCCACCCATTTTAGTTTTATTTATTTGTTTCCTCTCAATTTTCGCAGCATATTATTTTCTTCTGAAATCAGGACATTGAAATTGCTATCTATAGGCCTGAATAGTGGGAAAAAAATCTTTCGTTTGTTCCAGCCTCCAAACTATGTACAATATAAGTAAACGATAAAAAGTTTTTTTTTTTAATTCTGAGGACCAATTTTATTAAAAGAGTAATAATATTCTTTCCTTGGTTATCTGTAGGCTCGGCAGTTGACGCTTGATAATCTTGTTCACAGTCACACGCTTGCTCTATATAACAGTCTTGCGCTAAGCTACCCCTCCACTTAGCGTTAACCATCACTTTAATAATCAATTTCTTCATCAATCGCGGCCACAATGTCTTCACTGCACAGTGGATTGAAACTAGAAATAGTTTTCCTAAGACCTGAATTTTTTCTTTCGTTAACAATGGTTACAGATGAACCAATAGAGGTTTTCAAAAAAGGGTTCGGTACACAAAGAAAATACCATTAAGAAATTTACGAAAATGTACAAAGCAAGCCTTGTTGCCACTTTTAATGCATTCCACAGATACCAAACTATGACAAAAATAATAAAATTTTCGAAGAAAATAAATACAAGTAGAAATACAGCCCTATTACAGTCTACTACGCTTTGGTACGTTATGCGGGGCAGCGACAAAGCACATTCAGTACGTTTTACTACGCTATATGGGGCAAAGGGTTAACACGTTGGTGACATGCTCCATGTTTAAATGTCAAGCGCTAGATGACTGGCAAGGAGATTTTGGTTTTTTACATCAGATTTCATTATCTGTCTCTTTGCTTTTAAAGAGGCATAACATTTTTATTTTTCTCACTGTACAATAATTTTTTTTAGTTTCTTTTTACCCCTATATTTCCTTTATAATTTCCAAATTATAGAAAAAAGTAGTTTAAAGTAAGTTAGTTAGTAAGAACTGAATTTCATGCAACTGCATTTTTTAAACAGGATTTAAATCTATAGACCTATTTAATATTTTAAGGTAATAACACCATGAGGTTTATTTTAGGTAATATGAGTTAGATATGTACTACTCACCTCACATTTGTAGCTTTTCTGAAGGCCCTGGGTTTTTTAATGCCTTAGACATCATTGTCAATTCTTTCTAATTTTCTCAGTTAGAAAGAATTGACAATGATGCCTAAGGCACCAGAGTCTTGAAAAAAAGCCACAAATATAAGGTGAATAGTACATATCTAACTCATATTACCTTCAGACCTATGTTTATTCATTATCTATACAAATCATTATATTTTGAGCTTGTTAATATGATTAATAGTGAGTGGAGAACATATTTTTAATTATTCACCTCATATAATTTAGAATTTCTTTGATACCGGCGGTTTCAGACAATATCTTGTCCCTCTTCAGTCATGGCTTCCAAGAGGGACAAGATATTGTCTGAAACCGCCGGTATCAAAGAAATTTGAAATTATATGAGGTGAGTCGTTAAAAATATGTTCTCCACTCACTATTAATGATATAACCTCATAATGTTACTTCCCAATATTAATTTAAATATAAATTGTTAGTATGACTTTGAATTGCATATAACTAACTAAATAACTCACTGGTAATATTAAACCAGAGTTCATGACAGTGTGTTTATAAACTCCCCATACATCATAATTCAGAACTATTTTATAATTGTCCCCTGTATAATTTTTCTCTCTCAAATCACTTAAAATTTTAGAATAAACAATAATTTTCCTCTCTCGACTGAATCTGGATCTGTGGCAACATGTCTACTAGGACAATATATTAGTATGACAATAGGCATTGTATCAGGCAACAGTGAAAAGAGATGAGAATATGAGAGGTAAAGTTGTAAAGAAACCCTCTTTCATATTCACTACAACAAATATAATTCATCTAGGGAGGTAACTAGTACTCTTGATTTAACAAAAGAGTTATTTTTCTCTCAATATTTAGTGGATTAGATGGCTCATATTCATTCTCTCCTCTTAAAAACACAAACAATTTGGAGTAGATAAGATGTCAAATTTATGTAGAAATTGACCAACAGTCACAACCAGTAAATAGTCGGAACATAGCTACAGTAAATATTCATACTCTGTATGGTAGAATTTTCCAATAAGAATTTTCTCAATGATTTGTATGTGGATATTATAATCATCTTTTGACTCAGTAGAGCAAATTCTCATCTTACAAGCAATACAACATCAAGGTGTACATCAGAAATATGTCAGGCTTCTCAGCAAACTATACCTAAACAACAAAGTGAGGGTCAAAATGGACAAAATGGGGGAAGAAATCCCTTTATAACAAGGGGTCAGATAGGGTGATCCGATATCTCCAAAACTGTTTATAATTACAGAATCAATATTAATGGAAGAAAGCTTTACAACCTCATCTTGCAAATAAGATCACTCTTATAACTGAATCACATAGAGAGGCCAAGGAAATATTAGAAGAACTTTGCAGACAAACAAATGGGCCTTCAGATCAATGTGACAAAAATGAAAATAATGGCTAACAGTGATAAAATATCGATCCAGACAACAATGAAGAAATTGAGTATGTTAAAAATATGTCTATTGAGGTCAAACAATTTCATTTAGCAGCCAAATTCAAAAAGAAATAGAAAAAAAAAAGAGTTTAAAGAGTTAAGTTAGCATGGAGAAAATTTTGGAGTCTAAAATTTATCTTATTAGACAAATCAATTAATACGAAGGTTAAGAAGGATGTCATGGGGTATGTGTATATTAGAGAAAGATGGAGTGGAAGCTATTCCATCATGCGCAGAGACTGGAAAAGAAATGAAAACATGTGCAGGTCAATGAATCTGAAAGATACAGCGATGTACTCAAAGTGGAGTTGAGGAGGACATGCACTCAGAATGGTCTCCAAAAAGAGGACATACGAAGTGACCATGTGGAAACCTAGGTCAGGAAATAAGGAGTGTGGGAGGCAAAGGATGTGATGGTATGATGTTTTCAAGCGTCAACTAGGAAGCATGTGGTCTAGAATAGCAACAGACAGGCAAAAGTGGAAGAAATTTATAAAAATTGAGAGATCTGTGTGAAGAAATCTTAGTGCCACAGAAATGGCTGATCCGAGCCATTTTCTGTAAGCCACCTTGTAACAGGAGATCCTTGCTCACACTGGGATGTTAATGGGCTAATTCTTATTTTAATTATAATTATTATTTTTATAACTTATTTTATAAAATAATATTAAAAATAATAGATTGATTTCTATGGGATTCTAGTGACTTCCTTTGCTAGAATGATAATTCACACATGAACTTTTAATAAAAATATTTATTTGATGTTTTAACAATTATTTTCTTTATTTATGTATACACAGCACATTTGGCTTTCTCTTACCATGATCTATTTTATAGAGAATTTCTAAATTTAAATATTGTTTTATTATTTACCTTCATGATAAAAGGTGAAGCACATATTCATAAGAGATTTTGCAGGTGAGAAGTCATCAGCATCTGCACATTCAAATAATACAATAGCAAAGTACTGTACGAGGCTGTAGAACGTTGACTCATCAACCTTCTTATTGTGGACACGTTGAGCATTCACAAACCTTGCAAACCAAAGTCTTCCAGCTTCATGCTGTTAAAAAAGTTCACAACACTCTATCATGAAATTCTGTACAGCAACTTTATTTTAAATCTAGAATTTGTGAGATGGACAATCCTTTATGATCTGATAATTAGATACCAGTATTTAATTTTTTTCAAACCATAAAATAATGCTACATACTAAAATTTAAATTATTTGTTTATGTTGTGTAATATCTTAATGGAATTAAGGAATTTTAATGGAATACAAATTAGTATCTAACTAGCTAACTATCTGGTACTATCAAGCCTCAAGGTTCATGTTTGGACATTGACTTTTCATACATCTCTATACTTAGCTAATATTTTCCATTCAATCCTTGTATAATTCATCTCCTTCAAATCATGGTTAAAGTTATTCTCTCACCTCATTTTGGCCCTCTGGTTTTCCTACAAGAAGTTTCCATGCACCTCAATCATTCCTCATATGTGCCAAATGTCTGTCTATCACACTCTAAAAGAAGTACCAATAATATAATATGCAAATAAAAACTATAAAATAGTCGCCTTGTAGGTCCGTCTCCTCAACTTAAGATGTTTTAACACTCTGTAGGCCTATCTGGACTAGTCCCATCATCAGCAGAACAAATTAGGTCTATATTTGTAAACCATTGTTGAAGCACTGAGTTAGTTGTGAATATTTTGTATATTTTACACGCTTTATATTAGCTTGACCTGTATCTATCTATCAATGTAACGGAATCTTTCAATGCGATTTTCACCCACTTAAAATCATTGGATCGACTTGAAACTTTGTATACTTGTAGAGGACCCGTGACAATACAATAATTTCATATTTATTTTCTAAAATCCTGGCCATAATCATCAGAAAATAAAAAAAAAGTGTTTTTGTATCAATGTAACGGAATCTTTCAACGCGATTTTCACCCACTTAGAAACATTGGATCGACTTGAAACTTTGTATACTTGTAGAGGATCCGTGACAATACAATAATTTCATATTTATTTTTTAAAATCCTGGCCATAATCATCAGAAAATAAAAAAAAAGTGTTTTTGTATCAATGTAACGGAATCTTTCAACGCGATTTTCACCCACTTAGAAACATTGGATCAACTTGAAACTTTGTATACGTGTAGAGGACGCGTGACAATATAATAATTTCATATTTTGTTTCTAAAATCCTGGCCAGAATCATCCGAAAATCAAAAAAATGAAAACTGGTATAATAGGTTGCGGACTTGTCGACTTTTTAGTCAACCGTTGTAAGAGCTCAGTTGGTAGAGCAGTGAACTCTTAGTGGTATATAATTTCAGTAATCCATACGTCGCTGGTTCAAATCCGGCTGGGAGGTTTTTTTTATAGAAGAGTATTACTTTTAGCTCATACTACAATAGTATTGAATTTAAAGATATTTACATTTTTATCTTATTCTGTAAAATATTAAAACTAAAAAATAAAAAACAAATAATAGTTTTAAAAAACTAAAAGAACACGCTTTATTAGAAAACTAAAAAAATGAAAAATAATTTTAATTTCCAATACGCTTGAGATAAAATCAAAGTGGTCAACAAAAAAATCATCTCCAACACATACAGAATAAAACTAGAGTTATCAACAAAAAGAAAATAATTTTACCATCAAAAGCGTGGGGTGCTTTTTATGATGTTTACATTTTCTTCTTAGAGAGCTTACTTTTACCAATATCTGTTTATTATCAAATATATTAATTGATATAGAGCACCCCACGCTTTTGATGGTAAAATTATTTTCTTTTTGTTGATAACTCTAGTTTTATTCTGTATGTGTTGGAGATGATTTTTTTGTTGACCATTTTAATTTTATCTCAAGTGTATTGGAAATTAAAATTATTTTTCATTTTTTTAGTTTTCTAATAAAGCATGTTCTTTTAGTTTTTTTAAAACTATTATTTATTTATTCTCAACTAAGTCAGTGCTTCAACAAGGGTCAACAAATTGTATTGTATTGTAAGCCCATGTTTTCCCTTTACAGAGATTTAGGTGCTCTCCCCCTACAGGGAAGAATTTGAACCATACTAATTTAGTTACACTTGTTTTCGTATAGATGTCATTCTGAGTGTCCGTGGTCAGCGTTCTGCCTCATACTGACATCTAGGACGGGAAAAATTGGTAAATTTTGCTTAGAGGCCTTTTCATTCAGGCTAAGGATTTTTTACGAGCCTGAAAATCTTCAGACTCGGGACCCACGGCTTGAAGTCCCTCCCGGAGGACTTGCTCCTTGGATTTCTCCGTCCTAAAAAAATCCATCACCCCGGCGGCCGGGTTTGAACCCATGGCCCTCAGGACCAGAGGCAAGGAGCATAACCACTAGTCCACCGCGGCCGACAAATACAGACCTAATTCATTCTGCTGATGATGGGACTAGTCCCGAAAGGCCTACAGAGTGTTAAAACATCTTAAGTTGAGGAGACAGACCTACAAGGTGACTAGTTTATAGTTTTTATTTGTATATTCTATTATTGTGACTTAATACCTCAACGGAAACTTACCATGAATTTTACTAGTATTGATTCTAAAAGAAGTAATTGTTCATATTATATCTGGTTTCCCATACAGAAGATATAGCCCAATGTTATGGATTTTTTTTTTCCATTCACCTGTCTATTTGTTCATCTCTCCCTTTGGTTCAAACATGTTTCTAAGCCAATGAATGCATGAGTAATTTCTTATCTAACCTCATATTTCATGTTTTTTTTTAAACATGGGAACTGCAGTTTTCAAGAGGACATCCCTCTCACTTTCAACCGATTATTATGACTATACCTCATATTGTTATTTCCCATATTTAACTATGAATGTTTCTAAGCCCTTTATTTGTAAATATTTGTAATCTTTTCTCTTCTTTTAAAATAAGAGACGATGCTTTGAATATTTATAATGTAACTGGAAGAATCACCATTTACCTGTTTAGGTTTTAGAAAAAAAATTGTTTTATAGATTTGTGCAATTACCCAGTAAACTAAGAAGTGCAACATGGTGAGTGTTTGTCAGTAAACTCACAAATTCTTTTACATTTTACTAATGGGTATGGTATATAATCATTCAAAACTTGATCTAAGGTTTTCATAGTGATTCATATGTCATCAAGTTATTTTGGACCTTATTGTAGTGTTGAAGTGCCAATGTTTCTGAGCTCATGCCAGCTTCTCCTCCAGCCATGAAGAATTCAGAGAAGTCAGCACAAATCAATACTACAACATGGTGTAATCAGTATTCCAACTAACTTATGCTAAAAGTTCATATATGCTGTTCAAAAGTCACTATTTTCAAATGAAATACCTCAATATTTTCTTAGGAATTAACACTATGATGTATTATTTATTTAAGTAAAATTTTATCACCTCACCTCATATTCTTCTTCTTCTTAGACTGGTTTCAGAACTTTCTTCTTCAGTTCTATCTTCAGTATTTTCATGGTCGTTGTTTTATCATCTTGAAGAGCTGCCTCCTGCTCCTTCTGTCATTGATTCAAATCATTTTCCCTCGGAATTTCAAAGTTAATTAACCTCTCCTTTCCATTTTTTTAATGTAGATTTTTTCCCAAACCATGAGTTTTTTGGTATTTTCTATTTCTTTTAATAATTTAGCCTTTCTTTCGATAAGATTATTTTCTGACCATACGTGGGCTGCTACTGCAGATTTTTCTATTTCCCCATTCTTGACATTTCTGAGGAAGTAGAAAAATCTGCAGTAGCAGCCTATGAATAGTCCAAAACATCTTATCAAAAAAAAAGGCTAAATTATTAAAACAAATAGAAAAACTCAAAGAACTTAGGATTTGAAAAAAAAAATCTACATTAAAAAATGGAAACGTGAAATTAATGAACTTTGAAATTTCTGGGGAAAATTATTTGATTTCGAGGTTCTTCAGTCTACCAACAGAAAGAGCAGGAGGCGGCTCTTGAAGACAACAAAACAATGGTCGTGAAAGTACTGAGGATGGAACTGAAAAAGAAAGTTCCAAAATCAGTCTATGAAGAAGAATATGAGGTGAGGTGAAGTGACAAAATTTTACTTAAAGAAATACCTCATATTTGAAATAAATTTTTAGTTTTTATTTTTTCTCAAAATAATTTGTATATTTATTATTAATATTATTAATATTATTATTATTAAATATTATTAATATTATTATTATTATTATTATTATTATTATTATTGTTATTATTATTGTTATTATTATTATTATTATTATTATTATTGTTATTATTATAGATATTGCAACAGTGACAGAAATAAAAAAGAAAGGATCGGGAAATTCAAATTTAGGAAATTACATACATTTTTGGTCAGGTGTAAATAAATCCAAAAGAGCTAAAGCAGGAGTATCAATGTTTGTAAAAAAGAAATATAGTAAAAATATAATAGATTATGAATATATTAATGAAAGATGCCTAAAGATTAAAATGAAGCTTATGGGAAGAACAATGGTGTTCTTAGCGGTCTACGCACCAACAGATGATGCTGCACAGAGTCAGAAAGAAAAGTACTATTCAATAATAATGGAACAAATAGAGAAAATACGAAGTAATGAAGAATTAATACTAATGGGAGACTTAAATGGGAAAGTGGGTAGAAGAAACAATGATGAAGCAGTAGGAAAATATGGGGAACAAGAAGTCAACGATAATGGAAATAGAATCATAGAGATGTGCAAACAACATAAATTAAAGATAGTAAACACATTTTTCGATCATAAGGATATCCATAAATTTACTTGGGAACGACCTAGTCTCAATCAGAAATCAATAATAGACTACATAATTGTAAAGCAAAATACTTCCTTATTTATTAAGGACTCAAGGGTTAAAAGAGGAGCAAATTGTGGTTCCAACCACTATCTACTCACAGCACAGATCATCTCCAAATTCCATACAGGGAAAAAAGTGCATGATGAAGCAAGGGAATCAACAATGCAACTGAAGCAGGAAGAAAAATTTAAATTGTATTTATTTAATCAGGATAGTATCAAAAACCTGTATAAAGAAAGACTGAGGATTAAAATTGAGAATTTGGATTACAAGGAAGACATAGAAGAAGAATATAATCAATTAAAGGAAATAATACATTCGGCAGCAAAAGAAGCATTAGGCACCATAAATAAAAAACAAAATACACAAGGTTGGTGGAATGAAGATATCGAAGAATTAACCAAAAAGAAGAAAAAATGCTACTTAGAATGGTTGGCAAATAAAATAACAGAGAATTGGATAGAATACAAGAAAACAAACGCCAAAGTTAAAAGGAAAGTGATAGAAGAAAAGAACAAATTATGGAAAAGCAAATGCCAAGAAATAGAAAGTTATATAGGAGGATCACAATCATCGGAAGTATGGAGATTTCTAAAAACACTAAAAACCAACCAAGGATCCAGTAAGATAAATTTGTTAACAAAATTTGACGCAGAAAAACATTACAAAGCTTTACTGTCAGAAACTAGAAAAGAGTTTATGGAAACAATAGAAAATCCAACTACAGAAATGAACGTCCTGGAATTTGATACTATAGATATAGAATTAGAAATTCAAACCCTAAAGAATAAAAAGGCACCAGGGCCGGGAAACATACCCAATGAGTTAATTAAATATGGCCCAAAAAATTTAATAGGTAGATTGAGGGACTTGTTTAATAAGTGCATTGCAATACAGAAGATTCCTGATGAATGGAAAATAAGCTACAATGTACCAATATACAAGAAGGGCGATAGAAGAGACGCAAAAAACTACAGAGGACTAAGTATAAATAACACATTATATAGAATATTTACGAAGTTATTTAAAACAAATTAACAAAAAGATATTAAAGACAAATTAGGAGAAGATCAAAATGGATTCAGACCAGGAAGGTCATATGTTGACAATATATTTGCAATACAACAGTTAATTGAAAAACGGACTGCAGTTGGAGAAGAAACCCATTTGACAATGATAGATTTAGAGAAAGCTTATGACTCAATTCCGAGGAACAAATTATGGGAAGTATTGGAGAAATACAATATTGATAAAAACCTAATAGAAATTATTAAACAAATCTATAAAGATAACTCCGCTTATGTTAAAATTGGAAATATAATGTCTAATCCTATAAAAACCACAAAGGGATTGAAACAAGGTTGCAATCTATCACCAATTTTATTTAATATTTATGTAGAATTTATATTAATGAAATGGAAACAAAGCTGCAAAGGTATGGGGATCCCAATAGGCAACAGATTTTTGCTGACATTACAATTTGCCGATGATCAACTGGTTTTAGCGCAAGACAAATTTGATATGGAATTCATGATAAAAAGGTTGAAAAACACATATGAATCATGGGGTCTCACAGTAAATTTACAAAAAACAGAATATCTGGCAATAAATAGCAATGAACGAGAAAATTTAATATTGGAAGAAGGAATCCAAATAAAGCAAGTGAAACAAACTAAATATTTGGGAATAATTATGGATAACATTGAAGGTATAGGCAAAGAGAACATAAAACATAGAATTGAATTGAGTAGCAAAATAATATCATCGTTAAATTCCATATGGTGGGATAAGCATATTTGGAAAGACACAAAAAAATATATTGGTAAAACATTGGTGGAATCTGTTGCAATGTACGGAAGTGAGGTATGGACAATCAATAAGTACTACAAGAATAGACTAATAGCACTAGAAATGGATTATTTACGAAGAAGTGCCAGAAAGTCTAGATTAGAACATGTCACAAATAAGGAAATTAGAAACATAATGGAAGCAGAAGAAAGCATAATTGAAAGAATTGAGGAGAAGGAATTAAAGTGGTTACGGCATGTCTTAAGAATGGAAGATGAGCGATGGCCGAAGCAACTATATGAATGGCTTCCGAACAGAAAGAAGAAAAGAGGGAGACCAAGGTTAACATGGAACAAAAACATGAAGACAATAATGCAAGCTAGAGGACTAAGCATCGAAGATGCCCAAGGCCGTAGGCTTTGGAGGTTTGGCAAGGGAAGACGGCAGCAGCTGTAAAAACCCGACGATAGATAGATTATCATTATTATTTTTTTTCTTTTTCATTTATTATTTTTTTTCAGCATGCCCCATTACCGTAGTAATATTACATGCATAATATAACAAACATAAAATCAGATAACATAACATTACATAATATCACATATTTGGTTTTTGTTTACATGTTTTTTTTTATCTTCGTCACTTGTTAATCACTCATTTTTGTACACTATTGTTTTTATATATTTTTTGAAATGTCTTAAATATTTGTGTATTAGGTCTTTCTCCGTCACAGGCCATGTTCCTCCTTCTTTGCTGATTTCTTCTTTCAACTTATTTCTAGAATGCTGCTGCAATTCACAATTATAAAGGAGATGTTCTACATTTTGAATTGCTTTTCTAACATGGACAGGTTGCATTGTTTAATATTCCAATACGATAAAGATGTGATTTATTTTTTCCATGACCAGTTACCATTTCAGAAAATTCTGGAGTTATTTCACATTTAAGTTTTAATCTGTCTCTAACTGATGGGAAGAACTTCTTACATGTGGCTCCTTTATCTGCGTTGTCCCATTCGTTCTGCCATTTAATGGTTCCTTCTTCTTTTATTTGGGCAACTATTGATGATTTAGATATTTTTGTACATTCTACGGTTACGCTGGTTTCTGTTGCATCTTGTTTTGCCAATTGATCTGCCATTTCATTCCCATAAATTCCAACATGTGCTTTTATCCAGCCGAAATGTACTATCCAATTTTGTTCCCTGAGTTTTGCTATTGTTTGCCTTATTTTTGATATGATATATCCCTGTTTGAAATTGTTTTTAATTAGGTCGAGAGTAACTTGACTATCTGTATAAACTGCAACAAGACTTTTTTCAGAGCTGTTTTGGTCAATTAATGGTATTGCTTCTAGAGCTTTAAGAATTCCTATCTGTTCAGCTTGATTATTTGAGCAACGATTGGACAGTTTGCTTTTATTGTATGCTCTAATTTTCTGTTTTTCAAGATAACTGCAGCAGCCCCTACCATTCCTTGGAATTTACTGCCATCAGTGTATATTTTTATTTTGTAGTTGTTCGATTCTTCAATGTCGTCCACATTAATTCTTTCTGCCGGATGTGGCCATTCCTCCTTTTTGAGTGGTGCGTCAATGTTTGTGTGGTCATCGAGTATGGCTCTATATAACTGGGCTCTTTCTTGTATACTGATAGTTATGGGTTTAATTCCAGCTATGATACAAGATCCTTCATATGGTAATGTTTTATAGGCTTTGGCTATGGTGACATTTATAATTCTTTGAACCCTCTTCGGCTTTTTTAATTTTTTTTTTGTTTTCTTAATTCTTCCTCCCATATTGTGGCCCCCATATGTCAACATAGGCAAGATTGCTCCATTGTATATAGTCTTTAATGCTTTATGTCCTAGCCCCCACTGCATTCTAGCTGCCCTTCTTAACATGTTCATTAGGCTCATAGCCTTGTTCGTTGTTATCTCAATGTGTTTATCAAAGCTTAGTTTGCAATTGAGGTGGATTCCTAAATATTTCATTTCTTGAACTTGCTTGATGCGTTCATGGTTGACGTATACACTGATATTTTTATTAATGGAGGTCCTTTTTCTTGATATTAACATTGCTGTGGACTTGGATTCATTGAATGTGATTTTGTTATTGTTAGCCCATAATTCTATTTTTCTTATATCAGTATTTGTGTAATTTTCTGCCTCATTGTCGTTACTTCCTGTTGAGAGAAGTATTAGGTCGTCAGCAAAAGCGATAACATTAGAGTGATTTGAGAAGTTAAGATTCAACAGTGAGTTGTACATGATAGTCCAAAAGCCAGGTCCGCTACAGGATCCTTGTGGGCATCCTTTGGTTACTTCCTTTGTAACTCTAAGTGTATTCACTGAGAACATTGCTGATCTGTCTCTGAAATAATTCTGTGCTAAAATGTATAGATTTTTTGGACATTTAAGTTGTTTTAGATTGTATAGTATGCTCGGCCACCATGCTGCGTCGAATGCACCTTTAACATCTAGACTTACCAGAACTACACTTTGTTTTATATTCAGGCTCTGTTTAATGGTTTTTGTAACCTCCATTACTGCTTCTATTGTTCCTACTTGTGGGGTGAATCCAAATTGGTTATTAAGTAATTTATTCTTGTACATGTGATGTAGAATTCTATCGATGAGTAGCTTCTCCAGTACTTTTCCCGCTACATTGAGGAGGCTTATTGGTCTGTATTTTGACACTTCATTAGTATGCTCCTTGCCTGATTTAGTGATTGGAACTATTATTGATTTTTTCCACATTTTTGGGAAGCAACCTTTTTGCAAGCATGTATTGTACAGTTCTGTAAATAAGTTAGGGATAAGTTTGAATACTCGTAGTAGTATGTCACTTGATATGCCATCTTCGCCAGGTGTTTTTTTTAGGATCAAATTTCTTAAGCACAGCGAGGATTTCCTCCTTTGTGAATTCTCTGTCATCTGCTTCTTCTGGTGGGTCTATTACAAGTTTTCTAATTTCTGAATGATATTTATTATCATTTTCTTCATTGTCCTCAGGTACGAAATAATCCATGATATGTTTTACTGTACTTTCCATGTCCTTGGTATATAGCCCTTCTGGCATCCTAAGTGTAGTCAAGGAAGTCTTATTTCTAGTTTTTCCAGATAGGCTTTTGTAAACTACGTTCCATGGATTGGATCCAGGTGTAACTGTACAAGTATTTCTCCATGACTTTGTTTTTTCCTCTTGGAGCTTAGCTTGATACGCCCGTTTGCCTTCTTGGTAGAGGTTCTTTCTCTCTTCTCTTAGTTTTGAATTGTTCTGCGTTCTTTGGTATCTTCGCCTCATTGCGTTTGTCTTTTTACATAGAATCGTTAATTCATTTGTCCACCAAGGGACAGATCTACCTTTCCTTTTTTTACATATATTCTTTGGTCGGAATGCCAATCTATTTGCTATTTGAATGCAGGAAAACAAATCTTCTATGACCTCATTAGTGTGGTTTGTTTTCTTAAGTTTCTCTGTTAGTTCTTTTTCAACAATTATAGTATCTTTTGTTGTACAACTAAACGTGGCTCTGATCGTTTCCATCAGGCTTTCATCAAATTTGTGGAAGTTTTCTTCTTTTATTATGTATCGTGGACAATTATTCTGTCCAGGTGTTCTGTATTCATTATTATCTGCTATTTTGAAAGAGATGAGTTTGTGGTCAGAACAACTTTCCTCCTCTCCGCTGGTCCACTCAATAACAGATTGAAAGAGATTAGAAGTCGAGATTGTTAAGTCAACTCGACTGCTAGCTCTACTAGTCTCAAATGTTGGGATTCCATTATCTTCGTTAATTATTATTAAGTTCCTGGTAGTTATAAATTCTTCTTCTTCTTCTTCTTCTTCCGAATGCAGTATTGGGTGATGATGCCCGTTCTGCGACTACAAAAACTGATCCTTCCATCGGTTGAAGGGTCTTCCGAGGTCTCTTTTGCCATTAGGGTTGAGGTGGTAAATCATCTTTGGTAAACGGGAATTTGACATTCTCTGGACGTGTTGGAACCATTTAATCTGATAATTTTGTATATGTTCAACCATTTCCATACTATTCCACTGCATCCTTATCTCATCACTTTTCATTCTATCCCTTAATGTTACTCCAGTTAGTGATCGGAGGAATCTCATTTGTGAACTATTAATGCGGGATTTATCTTTTGCTCGAAGTGTCCAGCATTCTTTATTATCCGCCTGCTTATTTCTTGTAGTCTTTCGAGTATTCAAAGTTTTCCCCATTATAGGTTACCAGCCTATAGTTGGGTAAGTCCAGTGGTGGGGTTGCCACCTCAATGCCTCTTCATTCTTCAAGTTTTTTACCTCGTTGGTTCGTTTTATTGTCGAACCACGTGATGCTCCTAGCATTTGTGTCAACTGCGATTAATACTCCAAAGTCCTTTGCGTGATGTATTATAGTTTTAATATGTTCTTTCTATGTCTCTTTCAATATCAAAGTATAAGCTCGCTGCGTAAAATTTTGTTGTTGCTGGTAATGATTTCTAGTACAACACAGTCCGTGTTTATTATTATTATTATTATTATATTATTATTATTATTATTATTATATTATTATAATTATATTATTATTATTATATTATTGTTATTATTATTATTATACTTACTTACTTACTTACTCACTGGCACTATCGAACCCGTAGGTTCATGGCCGCACGGACATAAGCTCTCCATACATCCCTATCCTGAGCTAATGCTTTCCAATCATTCCCTGTATAATCTACTTCCCTCAAATCATAGTTAATGTTGTTCTCCCACCTCATTTTTGGTCTACCAACTGGGCATTTTCCTTCTGGCTTTCCTACAAGAAGTTTCCATGCACGTCTTTCATTCCCCATACGCGAAACATGTCCTGCCCATCGCAGTCTATGGGACTTAACTGTTCTTATTATATCTGGCTTCCTATAAAGACCATGTAGTTCATTGTTATGTAGTCTTCTCCATTCACCTGTCTGTTCATCTCTCTTTGGTCCAAAAATTTTCCTAAGAACTTTATTCTCAAATACTCGTAATCTCCTTTCCTCCCTTAAAGTAAGAGTCCACGTTTCGCACCCATATAATATAACTGGTAGAATAATAGTTTTTATATATTTTCAGCTTAACATTTTTTGAAAGGAGTTGGGACATCAAAAGTCTCTGCAATGCATAATAGCATGCATTTCCAGAATTGAGCCTATGTTTAATTTCTTTGTACATCTCATTCCTATTTGTGATTATTGTTCCTAGGTATTTGAATTCAGCCAATTCCTCAAAATTTCCCTCATTTGTCATTAGCTGTCCATTTCCATTATATAATGTATTTCTACGTGTGACCATATATTTAGTTTTACTGATATTTACTTCCAGTCCTAATTTCTTAGTGTTACTCAATAGTGTGTGCGTGTTGGCCTTTAGTATCTCCTCGCTATCGGCCAGTAGTACTACATCATCAGGATAAACTAACAGCTTATTAATACCATTCAGTTGTAGGCCTTCCTCATTCTCTAAAGATTTAATGGCATGCTCTAGTACAAAATTAAATAGTAGAGGAGATAGTGCATCTCCTTGCTTCAACCCATTCTGGATTTCAAAAGTGTCTGAAAACTGTTTGCCTACACGCACCCTACTCGTTGAGCCATTTAGACACATTCATATAAGTCTAACTAACTTTTTAGGAATTCCGAACTCCAGCAGGATACTATATAACTTCTCCCTCTTAATTGAATCATATGCTTTTTTGAAGTCTACATATAGTTGATGTACAGTACCATTATATTCCCATTTCTTTTCTAAAATCTGTCTTATACTAAAAATTATTATTATTATTATTATTATTATTATTATTATTATTAACAGAAAAAAGATAATGGGTAATATTTAAAAAAAGACACCTTAGATATTAAAGCATCTATAAATAAGAGTTAAAAAAATACTGATTTCTTCACTTAAGAAACAGCTCAATACTTGACCTCTCGTTATGAATCGTAAAAGAAATGATGAAGGAAACGAGGCAACAGAGAGAGGTAATATTATTATTTGTGGAGGAAGAATATATAAGGAGGTGAATATTATATATATATATATATATATATATAAATATATATACACACACACACACAGATGCAGGTGTTCCTATTTCAATATCTGCTACTCTTCTCATGAGTACAGCTGAAGGCAAGAGATTTGCCAAGCGGTCGGCTTACATTGTGAAAAAATTTAAAATCAATAGACATCATCGTCATCATCATCCAGGGATTAAGCCTGTAGGCTCGTTCCGGTTTCATGAAAGCTAGAATTGTTAAAATTATTCAGACCATCTTCTGTGTGGGCATCCTACATTTCTCCTTCCGCACGGTTTATATTTTAGCAATAATTTTAGAAATCTTCCTTCTGGCATTCTATCAATATGTTCTTTCCAGTCATTCCTATATTTAATTATTCGGTCTGTAAGTTTGAAAATATTCAGTTCCTTTCTTATACCTTCATTTCTTTTCTTATCCAGCAGAGTATATCCTGCTATATTTCTTAAAAATCGCATCTCAGCTGCTTCCAATCTCTGTTCTTGTCTTTTAGTGATTCTGATCCATACATCAATACAGGAACAGCCATTACTTAATAAAATTTAATTTTTGTTTCTGTTCTTGTGTTTTTAAGGTTTTTTAATAGTGCCACACATTACATTAAATTTATTTATTTTGTCATTAATATGTTCAATTTTAACATATGATAAATTGAAACCTAGATATTTAAAACTGTTCACCTGCTCTAAAATTTTATTATCAATTACTATTTTTGCTCTTAATAGGCCTCTGTCAAAATAAACTACAGGTAGAAACAGCTGACCTACCACTAGATGAGTTGAATGACCATTTCACCCGCCTCTCTACTGACAACAACTCACAACACCAACAACAGACATATATGAACAAGTGTCATATTCCCAACCCACCCGAGACAAATTCTTTTTTTGTCTATATCTCACCTGATGATGCCAAAAGAGCAGTATTACATATTAAATCTAAAGCACAAGGAATAGACAATATAACAATAACTCTCCTACAAAAGATAATTGACATTATTCTCCCGACAATAACCCACATTTTTAATGCCTCTATAATGACCGGGACCTATCCCAGACTCTGGAAAATGGGTCTAGTTCGTCTTACACTGAAATCAAACACTCCCACAACACTCAATGATTATAGACCAATTAGTATTCTTCCCTGTTTATCTAAAGCACTGGAACACATAATACACTCACAGTTAACAGACTACCTCACCACACACGACTTACTTGATGAACATCAGTCTGGTTTTAGAACAAGACATCATACAAGTATCATACTAGTTGACATTGTAAAGGACATAAGAGACTCAATGGACAAAAGCAAACTCACCGCAATAGTCCTACTCGACTACAGCAAAGCCTTTGACACAGTAGATATAGACTTAATGCTAGCAAGACTAAATACACTACATCTGTTCGAAAACTGCCTTGATTGTCACTAATTGTCAGCAATCAGTTTCTGTTAATAATCGCATTTCTTCCTGGCGCTTGGTGAGTAAAGGGGTACCTCAAGGCGGCGTCCTCGCTCCTCTTCTCTTCTCAATTTATATTAATGACATGACCAAGAAACTACAAAACTGCAAGCATCATCTTTATGCCGACGACTTACAGATTTAAACATACTTTAGGCCTGACGAAATTAATGAATATATTGACAAAGTACACATTGACCTCAGACATACATCTTTATGGTCCAGACAATATGGGCTAAAACTAAATGTAAACAAAATGCAAGCAATAATTATCGGACATCCAAGACTATTACACTTCATGAACAATGGCAATATGCCGGCTGTCATATTAGATAACAAATAAATTCTTTATACCAACGTCATTAAAAACTTGGGACTTTACTTAGATTCTAATTTAAATTGGCATGCCCAAGTAAAACAAACATCTAAAAGGATCATTTCCATAATGCATTCCCTAAAGCGTCTTAAACATTTTCTTCCTACAGCTCTTAAAAGAATTTTAATCCAAACCTTAGTGATGCCGCATTTTGACTACTGTGACGTTCTACTAACTGACATAAGTGACAAACTGCAGCGTGTCTATAATATGTGTATCAGATTCATATTTAATGTTCGAAAATACGATCACATTTCTCCATTATTCCACGAATTGTCATGGCTACATCTAAAAGAGAGAAGAAAATGGCACTGTCTAATTCTCTTATTTAAGATCCTACATACCTCGATTCCCAATTATTTATCATCTCGTTTCCAGTATCTATCCTTAAACCATAACTTAAACACAAGATCACAACACAGTCTCTTGCTTAATATACCGCAACATAGGACATCACATCACTCCATGTCATATACTATCTTCACTTCTCGCAACTGGAATATTATTAATATATATTAATTGGTGTTTCTCGTATAATTTATCATATTTATATTATTATATTATTATTATTATAATTATTATTATTATTATCATTATTATTATCGTAAGTGTTATTATTGTTATTATCATATAAAATGTTGTTTGTATATGAAATTTACATTGCTACATTTAAGTTGTATCTTTAACTGTTTATAATTAGTATAGTGTATATCTATATTTGTCAAATATTTATTTGTATTTGTGCTGGTTGAGTGAAAGAGGACTTATGGCCTTAACTCTGCCATAGTAAATAAAACATTATTATTATTATTATTATTATTATTATTATTATTATTATTATTATTATTAATATTATTATTACATCAGTCACATTATAACACAGCAATACTGGCCCAAACAGTGCCTCTTCATGTATGTTTGTACACAGGGATGTTCAATATTATATTACCGTGCAAGTTAGCTGAATTATAAAACTCATTTGCAAATAATTATACTTTTTCCATAAAATATACAACCAGACTAAAAAAATGATAATCTCACATTAGAATTTTAGTCCCTATATCAATCCTCAAATACCAGAGATTTGGTGATTTTCTCCCCCCCCCCAAATTGGTAATACTAGATGTAATACCTAATAACCTGAAGTACATTCAATACTTTATATTTATATTATATGTATTCAATACTATATATTGGATTATTAAGTTTGTATTCAGATGATGAAAATCCAAAAATTGTGTCGCCAATTCTTGGGAATGTTTGCTTTGCAAGTTCACAATATGCTGTTTCCTTCACATTGAAATCTTTTGCCAATATTTATGCTCAAACTTATGAAGGAATAAATGTTAATGAATTTGCACGACGACTTTGGGGAGATTTTTTTTCAACAGTAAAACACGGATATTCACAAAGAAATCTCCTCATGGTTCTGCCCCGAGGAGTTTTGTGGAATTTATACTAGAACCTCTGTACAAGATATTTGCACAGGTGGTTGGTGATGTAGACACAACTCTTCCAGCAGTTCTACATGAGCTGGGAATAAAACTGTCAAAGGAAGAAATGAAAATTAACATCCAACCTCTTTTGAGGCTCATCTGTAATAAATTTCTTGGTGACTTCAGTGGTTTTGTGGACATGTGTATACAACATATTCTATCACAATCAGATAATGCTAAGCTGAAGGTACAGCATATTTACAATTGACCTCTAGATTCAGATCTGGCTGAAGATATGTGCAATTAAAATGTAGGCTGTGACAAAAATGAATAAAAGTTCATATTTTAATACTTCATTCTAGTCCTTTACTTTCTAAATTAAACTATTTAATATAAGAATATAACATTAATATGACTAATACCTGTGCTAGCTGCCCAAACTTAGATTTCTGGTCCAATGGAATAGAGGCGCTATCTTTAAATAAATCTCCTACAAAACTGCGCATGAACTCCACAGCTTCGGCTGTAATTTCATCTGATTGACTATCAAAACTTAAACTTGAAGCCCAAGACTGCACTGAACCCTCTGAGCCTATAAGAAAGAAAAAATGTAATTTTACGATTAATCCAACAAGTCACATTCAAAAAGTGTGTTACAAATTATTGGCTTAGTTAATCCTTTTAATTTCTGTCTGAAAATTTGAATAAAAAGATTCCAATAAGATATTTATAATTTAGATCAGTTTAACTTGATACTATGTGACAACAAAGTTCTTATTATAATAATAAAAAGTTGTAGTCCACATATTGTAGAATTCAGTGTAAAGAAATTCTACAAATTGCAGATATGAATACTGCGAGCATCAAATATTTCCTCCAATGTTCAAATATATTATTCTGTGATTCATTTGCTAAAATTCAGAGTCTAGATTTGTTCCAACTCATTTTATTCTTGAAGTTAGTATAGTTACTTTTTTAAACATATTTCATTTTGAAAGTACTGTAGTTATAGTATAGGCTCCTTAAAACCTCCATGGTGTGATATGCCTAGAAGGACCTTGGCCTACCAATGGTTACTTGACACACAACCACATGTGTTAATCATAAAGATTAATGATCTTCCAGCAAGTAGAGATATAACATGTGGCCAGTAGGCCTACATAATTATAGCAGGTTTTCTCAACCTGGAGTCACTACTTCAGCCAGTAGAAAGATCATTAATGGTCAGCTGTTAAAGGTTTTCTCAATTGGAGTCATTATTTATTGTAGTTACCCAAATTCCTCACAATACTAGGGTAGGCACCAAACTTTACACTGACTGAACCCTTGAGGAAAATTTCTTTCCCAGATATATTTGAACTAGCATGTATCTTGTAGCTCTGTGGGCAAAGCAAGATGCCTTAGATTATTCGGGTACGACATGGGACATGAGTTTCCTCCTTATCTACATTACACTTATGAATTGAGATATTTTCAATGATTTATAATTTATAATATTTTTTAATTTGCTTACTTTTGGTTTTATAAGGTATAAATTGTTACCTTAAGTCCAAAACCTCACAACTATTTACCTTAAAAAATTAATAAAATAATAGTGAACTATGCAAGGACAGTTTTACTGTTTTATTTAATATTTGTATATTATAATAGCTGACTTGTACACTAATGTTTTTCTTTTAATAATGAAATTTTAAATTGTATCAACATAACAGTAAAATGATAAATTGATGTCAACTTTGTTTACCATTTTTCAACTGATAACATTGCCTTCATTTAAGATAACAGATTTTTTAAACTTACAATAATAATTCATTTTTTACATTCAATTTTCAATGTCAATATACTGTTCATAAAACAGGTTTCTGTTATGAGAATAACACTGATTGGCAACAAAACACATTATCACAAAGGCCACTTCATTTAGTAATGAATGATTTATGAATTTAAAATATAATATTCATACCTGATCTAACCCAATATTTTCTCCCATCTTGATCGGAAAATTCTAAACTTGTGCTAGGTCCATAACCATCTCCGTCACTTGCTGAACCACTACTTGGAGCTTCTGTAAAATAACTAACTCTTATTACAAAACTACAATATTATGAAATTTCCACTCTGTATTATGTGCATTTTGAAAGAGTCCGCAATTTCTGACATTCCATCAAAATTTGATTACATTTATAGAGCATTCAAGTGTCTTTATTATGAAAGTGTCAAATGTATGCAGTATGATTGTACTCAACACATTTTCAATTCCATACAATACAATCAAAAGAAAATGCAGTTAGAGTTCTGTATGGTATGTGATTGGTGTTTTTGCATCTAACTAATTTTCACTTGCTTCCAATGTCTATTCAACAAGTGATACCAACATTAGGTGTTTACACAGTCTTGTGTAAATTATTCTGACAGAAAGAGTACTTTTCTAACAGTTAAAATGAATATATTTTGTCCAGTAATTCTAAATGGCTTGATAAAGATTAACCATATTTAAATAAATTTAGAATAACATCAACTCACTACCATACATGAAAATGTAGTGAAAGAAATTCAAACATGTTTTATTCCTTTCTTCATTGATTAAGATTAATTATCTCTGTCTTAGGTCATACTAATACCAATATTATGCAGGCAATCTTTTTAAGTGTAAACAAATCAGGAAAGCTATAATTCATTATTTTGTAAATAATATTAATTAATATATATATAATAAAACAGTATTAATTAATTAAACTGTAATTTCAATTGCTTTATTGTTCTAACATTTTTATAAATATATTTGTTTTCTATTTTCATTGTTTTGCTGAATTATAACATCAAACAATGTTTACATCAAATATTTTATAAATAACAGTAACAACAACAACAACAACAATAATAATAATAATAATAATAATAATAATAATAATAATAATAATAATAATAATAATAATAATAATAATAATAATAATAATAATAATAATAATAATAATAATAATAATAATAATAATAATAATAATAATAATAATAATAATAACAATAATAATAACAATAATAATAATAATAATAATAATAACAATAATAATAACAATAATAATAACAATAATAATAATAATAACAATAATAATAATAATAATAATGATAATCCTCTAACTGGGGATTAACTCAGGCCTACTGTGTCCAAGTAACATCATTATCACAAAATCACAACACTGGAACATTTTAAAAAAATTAGAATTTATTGTTGACAATGACTGAGATCTCAGGTACTAATTTTAATGTTTTTAATTTTATAATACATAATTATTTATTTCTAAATTATGCTTAAAAACAAGCATTCCTCGTATAACGGCTTAATAATGATTATCATGTATCAAAATTGTGATAACTATTTGTAAATTACATATTTGAAATCTGATACCTTATTCTAACAATACATTCTAAATTTGAATTTGAAGGAAAAAATATACGCCGAAATCGGGATTTGAACTCAATGTCTCTGGTTGTGTACAACAATGTTCTTCCATCTGAGCTATTAGGCTTCTGATTTATTTGCAGATTTTTCTCTATACTAATACGATTCCCATGCACAAGAAAACAGTGAACAATCATTCCACCAATGCCAGCTACTGGCTTCTTAAACAAGAAGACTTTTAAATGGGAATCAACATAATGTTTAAATCCAGTAAAGCTTCTAATTTTATGTCTAAAATTATCATCACTCTAAAGCAGATATAAAGAGAAAATCAAGAAAATAGCAAATACAATAGTAATAATTAGATACTATTTATAGGTAGGGCTGTGTATATATATACCTGTTGAAAACCTAGCTGGGACTAGGTATCATATAAAATTGTAACCTGGCATACAAACTAAAACTGATGTAACACTACTAACAAGGACTATATGAACATATGCTGAACCACAGCGTATTATCTTTTTTATCATATTTGTAATGATGTTATGGAATATTTTTTGCACAGAGGGTAAGATTCCACCAGAATTTTAATAACTGAATAGTTCTGTCTTTGTTCTAAATTGTAGTAGTGATTTTTCTGGAGAACCAGAGAAAGTCTAGCCATCCTGCCTGCAATAATTTGCCAGAATGCTAACAAAGTAGCTGGCTCTTTGGCACAAGTGATATAACCTTCTATCTCTGACTCCTGAGTTTGCATCTTGGTCACTTCACATGAGGTTATTGGTGGAGTGAATCAGAGGCAGGACAGATTTTTCTAATGGATTCTCCAGATTTCCCTGCCAATAACTTTATTCCATACATATCATCTCATCCAATTTGTTTTGTTTCACTTCATTTAATTTAATCATGTGATAGTATAACAGGCCTGGGCAGCTAGAATCCATGTATATCAGACAATACCTTCATCTCATCCCTCGGTCTGGCTTTATACCAGATGCGAGTAAAGAATTTACTCTAATAACAATGTAATCTCAATATTAATTCTAGTTTTCGTGAATTATATAAAAACATCCAGGCTTGTAATACAGGAAAAGTTTCTTTGTTTTGCTACAGTTGGTGACCAAAAGCACTACCAATGCCAATTGGCTGTGGTATAGTGTTAATAAAATTGCTGAACAGATGCACTGCAGTCTTTTAGTAGGCAATGCAGACAAATTCTCATGGCAATCCCAATTCAATCAAAAAGGATTGTTGTATAGTGTTATAGAATATAAAATTCTTGTGAAATATACTTATATCATTTTATTGTATGCGTGAGCACACAGGAATGGATCTTTATTAGAAAGATCAATGAGTGAATTTGCTAGATAAGCAACAGGATATTTGTCTTTTTTTAAATACATCTAATTCATGTCCACTACCAGAACAATTGGAAAGCCCATCTTCAACGAATACCGTCTCATAGAATTCCAAAAGCTATACTTCGCTACTGCCCCCAAGGCAAAAGATCACTGGGATGTCCAAAAAAGCGCTGGATGGAAAATTCCTCTTTGAGACCGTAACAGGCCACACGGCCTAATACTTGCATGGATGATGATGATGATGATGATGACATCTAATTCAACCTCTCAACTTGCCCTGGTATCCCAAATTTTGCACTCAATATATCCCACTGCTAATGTGTGTCACAAAAAAAAACTTTTGCTGTTATGAATAAGAGGCAGTGTGCTAATTTTGGCTGCCTATTGTGTCTATAAGATATGTGACTATCTAAGACAGGGGTAAAAGGGTTGTAGTTTTACTAACAGAAAAAAGCACTTACCTGTCTTATATTTGAGTTTGTCATATGGATCTGGTCCAGTTGCTCTCAGTTCTATTGATTGATTGAATTTGCAAGAAATATCATTATTGCTTTCACTAGATGTGTGAGATCGATCTTCACAAGCTTGAGCATCTTCTTCCACTTTCAGTTCATTTTCATAATGTTTTACACCATTTTCTTTGGAATGTGCTTTTTCTTGTCTATGTCTTGCTATTGTAGTGTAATCCTCAAACGAAAGACCTGAACCAAAGTGTGGAAACCGTAATTTACGAGTGAAAACTTCCGCAGTTGAAGGATTATTAGGTATGTGATTATTTTCTTCGCCATTACTTGCTGGAACTGTGCTTTCCTCTGATACAGAGTCTGTGCTGAGGCTGAGGGCAGACTCCAATCTGGAGGACAAGCCTGTTAGGAGATCATTGCTACCTTCTATCACAGACAACAGTCTTGATTTCAGGATTCCTTGAGTCTTTCCCATAATGTGACGCAAGTGGCCATCACTGCTGTCTTTATGTGCTGAGTTGAGAAAGTCCACCATTGTTACTGATGGCTGAAAACAAAAATATAGTTATTACATACATGGTATAAGTTATTTCGTAAATTAATTATGGGAAATAATGTTATGAGGCTTTCAAGTTAATAAATAATAGTGATTTTTAAAATACCTTTTCAGGATTCTTGGTCATGCTTTGCAGTGTTGTTTTCTCGACGTTTCATCACCTACTGTGCGTGACATCTTCAGGAGAAATTGTTTGTTTACATTCTCGGAGTTAACAACTATGTATACATAATTACGGTAAAATCACACAAGTTAACAACTAGTTAGCAGTTTACTACAAGAATTTAAACAAGCAATATCTCCTGAAGATTTCACCTGCAGTAGGCGATGAACGTCGAAAAGACAACACTGGAAGACACGGCTAAGAATCCCGAAAAGGTATTTTAAAATAAATAACAATAGCCGTGAAAGTCTTAATCAAATAATAGTGAGTCGTAAAAAAATCTCACCTCATAAACTCAGTGTTCTTCATGCACTGGACTGCAGTTTCTGGAGGCATCTTTCCTATCTTCAGTCATCTTTATGACTGTTGAATTTTTGTCTAGACCGGTCTACACTATATCTTCAAAGCTGCCATCTGGTGTTGATTTGATGAACTTTGAGATAAAATCTTGCTCGGCGGGAATTTCAAAATTCATTGGATCTAAATATGTTCTTCTGAATGTATAACTTTTAAATCCAAGGGTTTCGCCAAATATTTCAAAAGTTTAGTGAGATCAAATCTTGCTTGCCGGGAATTTCAAAATTCATGGATCTAAACTTTTAAAACATTTGATGAAACCCTTGGATTTGACAGTTTCAAATGATTAGATCCATGAATTTTGAAATTCCCAGCAAGCAAGATTTGAACTCACTAAAGTTTTGAAACATTTGGCGAAGCCCTTGTATTTCACAGTTTGGGAAAATATACTACATTCAGAAGAACAAATTTAGATTCAAGAATTTTGAAATTCCTGGTGAGCAAGATTTGATCTCAAAATGCATCAAATCAACAGAAGATGACAACTTTGAAGATAAAAGTGTAGACAAAAATTCAACAGTCAAAAAGATGGCTGAAGATAGGAGAAATACCTCCAGAAACTGTAGTCCCCTGCTTGAAGAACACTGAGTTTATGAGGTGAGATTTTTCACGACTCGCTATTACTTATTATGTTAAGTTAGTTTAGGTTAGAGTACAGTTATTGTACAGTTTGTTCATAACGTTTGGAGATAAACATATAGTCTATGTCATAATCAGCCAAGTTATACTGATGTCTTATAAACAATGCAAAAATAAAGTGTACAGTGGTTATAATTTATTAATTCTGTTTTTTATAATATATGTGTCAAGTTAATATCTAGTTCATCTTTTGTTAATAAACCTTCAGTTATATGTTCAGATAACATTGATAATTCTGACACAGCTGCTAATTTAGTTGGCAGCATTGCATTATGTGAAAATTTGAGAGTTTACAGATGGTAACAACTACAAACCAAACTATGACACATATTTGCTCTTACATTAGCATCAACAACATTAAGTAAATAATATAATATGCCTACTGAAGAAGCAAACATTCTGAGCATAGCTTTTTTTTTGTAGGGGAAGGTATGTTGTGGTCCTGTGTCATATAGGGTGGGTAAAGCAATTTAAAGCTTCAAATACGAGAGGTTAGTCTGTCTATATGCTTAGATATTTATGTACAAATAGGAAAAGGTGTTCCCTCTCAGAAGTTACTTAACCAAAGTAATTTACTTACGATTATTTCCTTACAGATATCAGCGAGTGACATCACCTTAAAGAGACACCTAGTAGGGCACTAAGGTATTACTTGGATGGGAAAGGATTATTACATTTTACTCAGAAGCTCTAATTTAGGCTCACGTTCATTTACGAGGCAGACAATCTTCAGAATCGAGACCCCAAGACTTAAATTCTCCCCCGTAGTACTTGTGTCTTGGATTTTCTAGTCTAAAAAATTCCATCGACTCAGCAGGGTTGGAATCGTGACCAGAGGCAAGGAACTTACCCGCTAAACCAAAAAAATACGAGGCCTCTGATCACAAGTCGTCGAATTTTTCACGCCTAATTTGAACTGTGATTTTAATAATCTGAACTGTTAAAGAGTATCTTATCTTTATATATAAAATGAGAGTCTATGAGTCTGTCTGTCCTTTATGGACTCAAAAATTACGTGACTGATTTCATTGGATTTTTACTACCATTTAGAAACATTTTCTTGGACAATTAATGTATATAACATACTACCTTACTTACTATAGAGCCGGAGCTAAAAAAAGTGCATTGGTGCATTAAAAAACTCGCTTTTTGGACGCTTAAATGGATTACGCTGTTAAACCATACACTAATTTAAAGTACACAAAATTAATTATCTCAAAAATTCCACAAAAAGTTATTGATAGCATATTTCTGTCTTTTACAGATAACTAACAATAGCCATTTTTGTCTTTCAGTTCATAGATGTCAAGAAGATCGAGATAAGTAGATTCACGGGTAACGCCGGGTAATCAGCATGGGATATCTAAAAATAATTACGATACAAATGTATAATCTTTTTCTTTTTACTTATTCAACTGAATATAAAAACACACTTCGTTTATTTTGGCGTAACAGCGCACGCCGGGTATTAGCTAGTATAAAATAAAATATTAAACGCAGAGTAGCCCTATATGCTTGTTCGTTCATTCGGTTGAAAAGAGTATAGTCTTTTAGGGAATTCCTTCAATTTTGTGTCAATATGAATGACCATCGTCCGAAATTAATAATAATAATAATAATAATAATAATAATAATAATAACTAATTAGTGGCATAATATTCTGCAAAGAATTAAGATCCTTCAACATTTAATTTCAGTTCCCGTCACCGAATTAGATTGCCTTACTTCTCAGTTCAAGTAATTACTCAGCTATTCTCGTTCCAAATTTAAGAATAAATTTTAAATCAATGGCACAGCCGGGAATAAAATCTGGATTCTCTGATATTAGTTAGACGTGCTAATCGTTATACTATAAATAGAAATAACGTATTTGAGAAATGTCAATAAAACACTTGTAGCTATTATAAATACTATACATTACGAGTTTATATGAAAAAAATCAGTTACAACGACTAACCTAGCTTCCCACAAATTAACAATAAAACTTTATCAGCATTTCACTTTTGAGGTCGCTTGTTATTCTCTTTTCCCTCTCTCGAGTTTTGTGGTTCCCGACTCCGCCGTGCGTAAACCACCGTTGTTCCCATAACAACTCAGTAGGCATCCTGCGAGAGCGGGTAACGAAGAAAAGTTAGTCTTGTGTGTTTCGTTATAAAAGTCTGGTGTACCGATACATTATCGAGTGGAGGTCATCTGTACAGAGACTAACTTGTTTGCCCTTTTCTGTTTTTATTTATTTAAATGTTTATCACAAAATCGTACATAAACAGTTTTTGTCTTTCAGGTTACGTTAACTAACTAACTCACCGATATTATCGAACCCCTAGCTTCATGGCAGCGCGGACGTAAGTTCTCAACACATTCCTATCCTGTTTTCCAATCATCCCTGTATAATCTACTTCCTTAAAATCATTCTCCTAACTCATTCTTGGTTTCCCTCTGGTTTTTCTACAAGAAGCTTCCATCCCCCTTTTTCATTCCCCATTCGTACCACGTGTCCTTCCCTTCGCACTCTATGAGACTTAACTGTTCTTATATCATTATTTGAATTTCTATAAAGATCATGTAGCTTACTGTTATGTAGTCTTCTCCATTAGCCTGTCTGTTCATCTCTCTTTGGTTCAAAAAGTTTTTTGAGAACTTTGTCTCAACTATTTGTAATCTTGTCTCCTTCCTTAAAGTAAAAGCCCAGGTTTCGCATCCATAAAACTGGGAGAATGACATTTTTATATACTTTCAACTTTTTTTTAGATATGTTTGGACGACAAGAGTCCCTGTAATGCATAATAGTATGCATTTCCAGAATTGAGCCTATGTTTAATTTCTTTGTGTATCTCATTTCTATTTGTAAATATTGTTCCTAGAAATTAAAATTCATTCACTTTTTCAAAATTCTATTACTTGAAAAATTTCTTTGAAAGGTTTTGGAATCACATTTGAGTTGCATTAAAAAAGTATTGGACATACAATTATATTATGACAGAATTAGAAACAGTTGAATGCAGGCTTTCACGGCCGGTAAACATAGTATTAAGATATTTCAGGCTATGTGGCAGTGGCCCATGACTGGGTTTCTTCCAGACGTTTCTCCATCGACTGCGGAGGACATCTTCAGCAGCGAGCCTCCGACCAGGGAACACTAGGTAGAAGTAGGCCCACTCGCCACTGAAGATGCACTCCGCAGTCGAGGGAGAAACGTCTGGAAGAAACACCAGTTATAGACCACGGCCACATAGCCCGGAATCTCTTAATATTAGAATTAGAAACAATTATGTAATTAGTTTCGACCTAATTCCTTGGTATGCAACAATTTTTAGCCTAAGGTCATCCTCTTGAGAACAGCAACTCCATTTTATGTTTTTATTACAATAATTTCGTTTAATTTTCTTATAATATTATAGTTTTAAAGTATGATGTTACCGTATCTAAAGATAAGCTTATGTATACATGCACTGAAGTATAACATTATCGTAACTTAAACTTGAATATAAATGATGTAAGAAAATATATATTTATTCTTTCTTATTCTTAACTTAATCTCTCCTCTTCAAGTACTTTACTTTTCCCATGTCACCTGGGCTTTACAGCGACACGCATCCTCGTGGGAGGATGTTTAAACTTTGGATCACATACATACTTCTTTGACCATACAAGAGCATGGAGAGCCGCTCCAATGCGAGACTACCTCAGAGACAGCACAAACATTTAGCTTGAGACAAAACGAAACATTCATTTATAATAAAGGCGAATATGATAGGATGATTATATGATTGCCAATTGGTGTCGGGGACTATTTGGGCCTTAAATCTTCCCGAATTTGTGTTACAGGTGAGGAAACATTCCGAAAAAACTCAGCAAGGAAACTTGTTCCGACCGGGAATCGAACCCGGGTTCGTTGAGTGAAAACATTGTCTCAATGAAGTCGCGAATATGTATAGGATATGACAGCATTAATAGGTAATTGGATTATACATTATGGTTAAGACTTATTATTATGTTAAATTTAAATTTTGAGAGAGCTTGATTATAATAAGGTGGAGCTATGAAATCTAATAAATAGATTAGAATCAAATAAGATAAATGATCCCACAGTCCACAAGAGGCGCTAGAGGTTGTAGGAGATTTTTAGACAGTCGACACGATATGTCATTCGGGTTGTCAGTCCTGCGTGACGACCATCTTTACTCCCTGAACAAGCGTCTGGTACTCATTTCCGTTAAATGCTGAGTCAATTCCAGGACCATGGTGCCGCCAGAAGGTTTATGACAGTTTTAAAAATCCTACCCCATCGGGACTCGAACCTCCAACTCTCCGGCTTGTAGTGTATTGCCTTATCCCACTAAGCTATGGCGTGCCCCCATATGATGGAGTTGCAAATTATTATATACATATAGGCCTATAACGAAATAATATGAAATTAGATAAACAGCATCGATATCACGTATATTAATGAAGAACTACACACACTTTACCAAGTCTCCAAAAAACTGTTATATTTGATATGTTGTGACATTAAGATGTATTATATCAATAATCATTATAAATTAACTCGTTTACCATGCAACATTTTAAGTGACACAAAATAATGAAAATGTTAAATACTTAATAACAAACAGCCTTCTTTATGCTTAAAATGGACCTATTTAATTTTATAATATAAAATAGTAACTGATTACAATTCACCTGATGCAAGATTTAATATTCCTGACGACATTTTTAAATTGAAACATTGAAATGAAAACTACATGGAATTTACAATATGCCTTCCAGAATGCAGAGAAAGAACTGTAAAATTATACATTAACTGACCTAACTTTCACCTTTAATGATAACGAAGAAGTACAGTATGAACATTCTTATTAAATTGTTTTTTTATCAGTGGGGAATATTGTACTTGTTCTTTTTAAAAAAAGTATTAGCAATCATATGCCCAATTGCAGACATAGTGAGTACTATTTTTGAACTGAACTATTGAAACAAAACTCTTAATACAGGTAGTGATACAGCACAATGCACAGTGGACCAGAAACGAAATCTAGCTGGAAAAAAACTATTTTCACTCACCCTCATCAATTTATTTTTTGTTCACTCTAATATAATTGTCATACGATTGTTCTTATTTGCAAAGGAGGGTACAATTTTAATGTATGTTAAGACAATATAAACATCGGAAGTTGCCGATAGTTAAGAACTCATTTGGTCTATATCCCAGTTGTGTTTTTAGAGTTGTGTGTCAAGTTCAGTGAGGGTTCTTCTTATTCTATATGGAGATTTCACCTCAAGGTTTGTAATTTTTATTGATATACTAGCTAATACCCGGCGTGCGCTGCTACTCCTAAATAAATGTTAATGTGTTTTTACCACCAGCCGTGCGCTGTTATACTCTACTTTTTTGTAGAGGTTTGTAGATATTCAATTCTGTGTACATCAATTTGTGTTATTTGTTATGGTTTAGGCAGCGTAAGCCATTTATGCGTCAAAATAGGGACTTTATTTCACGTATTTCACTACAAAGGGTGATTTTTAGGGGTGAAGTGGTTGAGTATTACGACTCTCTTATAGCCTATGTTCATTCCAAGAATCAACTGAACCTTCATCAAAAAGCCCCATCACAATCGGATGAACGGTATGGCAGAGCACGCCTGCCCGGGAATCTACTTAAACCAATCTTCTTGGTATCAAAAAAAACTCAAAGCGCGACATGCCTAGAAGGCTTTTGGCTGACCAGCCGGCTGTTGGCCTCACATCCACATATATTAATCACAGAGATAGACGATCATCTAGCCAGTGGAGCGTGACATGTGGTCAGTATGTCGGATTCTCCAGCCGTCATATTTGATATTCTCAACCCGGAGTCGCTACTTATTGAAGCTACCCAAATGCCTCACGATGCTGGGTGGGCACCGCACAGTGGGCCAGATACGAAATCTAGCTAGAAAAAGTATTTTACTAACTCTCGCCAATTCATATATCGTCACTCTAAAATTATTGCCTGAAGACTGTTCTTCACTTATCTGCAAAGGAGAGTAGAATTCTAAAATTTATGTAGACAATATAAACATCGGAAGTTGCCGATAGTTAAGAACTCATCTGGTCCGGATCGCAGTTGTGTACCGAGCTGTAGAAATAAATACGTTTTGCATTAAAGTTCAGTGAATTATTCTTCTTATTCTATATGGATACTATACCTCAAGGTATGACTTTTCATTGGTATATTTAACATGTTTCTATACAACCAGATATCGTGTTAAATACACGTGGAATCATACCTTCGAAACACTAAACAATTTACACAATCGTTTCACTTTAAATTGAGCTACGAAAAAAAAAAACAGTTCTGAACGGTAGTACAAATTTTAGTTAGAATATAGAGTGATTTATGGACTTCAATTTCCGCATAATAACATGTGTGCAAATTATTGTGATTAGCTTTTTTATTAGAGGAGGCGGCCGGCAGCTGAGGCCTATCTTTGCGCACAGAGAATTTAATATATGAAGTGATCGATAGAGGCAATAAATGATCCTCTATTAATAAATTACAGTTAGGGGATATTCGGAGAATGTTTAAAAAAAATATATATTTTTTTAAAGCGATTTCCTAAAACATAGGAGAGAAAAAAAATAGATTTCTACTGAAATATTCTGATTGGCTAAAAGTAAATGTAAACTTCCCTGTTATTAAGAAATTAAAACATTGATAGTCGTTGGAAAATCCTGTTCCATCTTCTTATGGAATTGTAAGACCCAAAATATCTTTCCAAGAGGCTGGAATAAAAACAAAAAAAAATATTATTTCTGCTGAAATATCTATTTTGGGAAAGGTGGCAAACAAATTTGCTTCCCTAGAAGCATTATAGGGTGGATAAAATATCACATCCTCTCTTTTTGACACCAATCTCATGTTAGTATATCGACACATTGAAATTTCATTGTCAAAAAAGACAATGCTTCGTCCGACATAGAAGATAGGGGAGTTGAGCGGGGTGATTTGTAATGTTTATTATTATTATTTTGAAGCTATTTTTGTGGGTTTTTGAGTAATGTCTTTAAACACCAGCAGTATCCCGTTTACCATATGACAAAAGTGATATTTCTGTTACAAGAGCAAGTTCATCGCGAGAGAATTCCTGCTTAAGTGAACATTTCTTTTATTCCAGCATCTTCGAAAGTTATTTTGGGTCTTCTAATTCCATAAGCAGATGGAACAGAATTTTCCAAGGATTGTCATTGTTCTAAATTCATTCTTCATAAGGGGAAAGTTAACATCCACTCCTAGCCAATCAGAATATTTCAGTAGAAATGTTTTTTTCTTCTCGCGCACAACTTCGTACGTTTGAGAAAATCGCTTTTCAAAAAAATATTAATTTTTAATATCATTTAAAACATTCTGCTAACATCCCTCTACCCCTAATTTGTTTACTAAATGATAACTTATTGCCTATATCTAACTTTTTTTCAATATTAAATCAAACAATTATTCTCTGCGCGCAATGGTAGGCCTCAGTTGCTGGCTACCTCCTGTAATGAGAAAGCTAATTAAAAAAACGCAATAATTTGCACGCATGTTATTGTGCGGGAATTAAAGTTCATAAATCACTCTATATTATAACTAAAATTTGTACTACTGTTCAGAAATGTTTTCTTTGTAACTCAATTTAAAATAAGATGATTGTAAATTTTTTAATGCATGGAAGGTATGATTCCACATGCATTTAACATAAAATCTGGTTATATAGACAAACATTAAATCTATCAATAAAATACAAACCTTGAGGAGAAGTATCCACATAGAATAAGAAGAAAAGCTCACTGAACTTGAACGCACAATGCTAATAACACAACCGGAATATAGACCAGATGAGTTCTTAACCATTCGCAACTTCCGATGTTTATATTGTCTTCATAAACATTAGAACTGTACCCTCCTTTGCAGATAAGTTAAGAACCGTCATATAACAATTATATTACAGTGAAAAAAAAAGAAAGATAAATTGATGAGGGTGAGTGGAAACAGTTTTTTTTTCAGCTAGATTTCATTTCTGGCCCACTATTCACAGGTCCCATACTGGCCGAAATTCCATGAGAAAAATTTATTCCCCATGGAGACTCGAACCAGCGTAAGTCCCATAGCTCTGCGCCAAGACTTCTTGCCTTAACCACTCGGCTACGGCGCGGGACTCTTTGGTATCAATAATAAAGATGAAACATTCACCCGAATGGGTATTATTCTCTTGGTATCAATGAAGGACAAAAATGGTTATTGTGAGTTATCCGTAAGAGATAAAGATATGCTGTCGCGGACATTTTGTAGAGATTTTTGAGATATTTAATTCTTTGTACATTAATTTTGTGTATTTCTTATGGTTTAGGCAGCGTAAGCCATTTAAGAGTTCAAAGAGCTACTTTTTTCACGTGTTCCACTATAAAGGGCGAAGGAGTTGAGTATCAGAACTCTCTTATAGCCTATGTTCATCCCGGGAATCCCCTGAACATTTTGCAAAAAACCTCATCACAATCGGATCAACGATATGGCCGCGCATGAAGTACGAACAAATAAACAAACACACAAACGAACAAACAAACAATTTTTATATATAGGATTTAACGTTTTTCTTTATAACCAGATATTATGTTAAATACATGTGGAATCATACTTTCCAAACACTAAAACATTTATACAGTCATCTTATTTTAAATTCAGATACAAGGAAAAGAGTTCTGAACAGTAGTACAAATTTCAGTTATAATATAGAGTGATTTATGGATTTTAATTTCCGCACAATAACATGTGTGCAAATTATTGCGTGTTTTTTTAATTAGCTTTCTCATTACAGGAGGCGGCCAGCAACTGAGACCTACCGTTGCTCGCAGAGAATAATTGTTTGATTTAATGTGGAAATAAATAATAGTTAAAAAAACTAAAACAACACGTTTTATTAGAAAACCGAACTAAAAAATGAAAAATAATTTTACTTTCCAACACGCTTGGGATAAAATTAAAGTGGTCAACAAAAAAATCATCTCCAACACATCTAGAATAAAAAAATTACCAACAAAAAGAAAATAATTTTACCATTAAAAGCGTGGGGTGCTCTATATCAATTAATATACTGTATTTGATAATAAACAGATATTGGTAAAAGTAAAGTCTCTAAGAAGAAAATGTAAAAATCATAAAAAGCACCCCACGCTTTTGATGGTAAAATTATTTTCTTTTTGTTGATAACTCTAGTTTTATTCTATATGTGTTGGAGATGATTTTTTGGTTCACCACTTTAATTTTATCCTAAGCGTGTTGGAAATTAAAATTATTTTTAATTCTTTTAGTTCGATTTTCTAATAAAGCGTGTTGTTATAGTTTTTTTAAACTATTATTTATTTTTTATTTTTTAGTTTTAATATTTTACAGAATAAGATAAAAATGTAAATATTTTTAAATTCGATACTATTGTAGTATGAGCTAAAAGTAGTAATCTTCTAAAAAAAGAATCTTCCCAGCCGGATTTGAACCAGCGACCTATGGATTACTGAAATTATATACTACTAGAGTTCACCGCTCTACCAACTGAGCTCTTACAACGACTGACTAAGAAGTCGACAAGTCCGCAACCTATTATACCAGTTTTCATTTATCTTTTGATTTTCTGATGATTCTGGCCAGGATTTTAGAAAACAAATATGAAATCATTGCATTGCCATTGGTCCTTTACAAGTATACAACAAAGTTTCAAGTCGATCCAATGTTTCTAAGTGGGTGAAAATCGTGTTCAAAGGTTCCGTTACATAGATACAAAGACACTTTTTTTTGATTTTCTGACGGTTCTGGCCAGTATTTTTGAAAACAAATATGAAAACATTGTATTGTCACGGGTCCTTTACAAGTATAAAAAGTTTCAAGTCGATCCGATGTTTCTAAGTGGGTGAAAATCGTGTTGAAAGATTCCGTTACATAGATACACAGACACTTTTTTTTTTGCTTTTCTGATGATTCTGGCCAGGATCTTACAAAAAATTATGAATTCATTGTATTATCATTGGTCCTTTACAAGTATACAAAGTTTCAAGTCGATCCAATGCTTCGAAGTGGGTGAAAATCGTGTTGAAAGATTCCGTCACATAGATGGACTGATACAGGTGAAGCTAATATAAAGCGTGTAAAAAGTGTTCGATAGATAAGTTATCATTTAGTAAACAAATTCGGGTTAGGGGGATGTTAGGAGAATGTTTTAAATTATACTAAACATAAAAAAAACATGAAAAGCGATTTTGTCAAACGTACGAAGTTGTGCGCGAGAAGAAAAAAATATTTCTACTGAAATATTCTGATTGGCTAGAAGTGGATGTTAACTTTCCAATTATTAAGAATTAATTTAGAATGATGATAGTCGTTGGAAAATCCTGTTCCATCTGCTTATGGAATTGGAGGACCCAAAATAACTTTCGAAGAAGCTGGAATTAAAAAAACAAAGTTCACTTAAGCAGGAATTCTCTCGCGACGAACTTGCATTTGCAAGAGAAATATCACTTTGGTCATATGGTAAACGGGATACTGCTGATGTTTTAAAGACATTACTCAAAAAACCACAAAAATAGCTTCAAACTAATAATAAACATTACAAATCACCCCGTTCAACTCCCCTATCTTCTAATGCCTTTTTTGACAATAAATATCAATGCGTCGATATATTAACATGAGACTAGGGACCAAAAGGAGAGGTTGTGATATTTTATCCACCCTATAACGCTACTAAGGAGGCAAATTTGTTATGCTACCTTTCCAAGACAGACATTTCAGCAGAAATAAGACTATTTTTTTTAGCCTCTTCGAAAGATATTTTGAGTCTTACAATTCCATAAGCAGATGGAACAGGATTTTCCAACGACTCTCATTGTTCAAAATTCTTAATAAAGAGAAAGTTAGCATTTACTTTTAGCCAATCAGAATATTTCAGTAGAAATCTAACTTTTTTCTCGCGTACAACTTCCTATGTTTTAGAAAATCGCTTTTCAAAAAACGTTTCAAAAATATATTTTAAAACATTCTCCGAACATCCCCAAACTCTAATTTAATGATAAATGATCACTTATTGCCTCTATCGATCACTTTTCTTCATATATTAAATCAAACAATTATCTGCGTGCGACAGTAGGCCTCAGCTGCCGGCCGCCTCCTCTAATAAAATAGCTAATTACAGAAAAACGCAATAATTTGCACACATGTTATTGTGCGGGAATTAAAGTTCATAAATCACTCTATATTCTGACTAAAATTTGTACGACTGTTCAGAACTGTTCTTTTCTTTTCATAGCTCAATTTAAAGTAAGATGATTGTTAATTTTTTTAGTGTTTCGAAGATATGATTCCACGTGTATTTATCACAATATGTGGTTGAATAGAAACATGTTAAATATATCAATGAAAAGAACAAATCTTGAGGTAAAGCATCCATATATAATAAGAAGAATAACTCAGTGAACTTTAATACAAAACGTATTTAATTCTACGGCTCGGAACACAACTGGGATGCGGACCAGATGAGTTAACTATCGGCAATTTCCGATGTTTATATCGTCTACATAATTTTTAGAATTCTACCCTTCTTTGCAGATAAGTTAAGAACAGTCATCTGACAATCATATTAGAGTGAAGAAAGGTGAATTAGTAAGAGTTAGTAAAACATTTCCTCTCTTCTGTAAAAACTACTTACCAACCTCGCATTGTAATATACAATCGTAAAATAAAACAAATTGAACATGGCCAAATAGGTAAACAACAGTTTCGTATAATTTTGCGTCTTTTTTCAGGTTTCGGAATATGATATATAAGTGACATCACTAATTTTTTATTAATATAATACGTATTAGAAACATTATCTTGTAGAATCAGAAAATTTAATAATTCAATATATATATAACTTATTATATATTCCGTCGTCAAAATTATCCCTGCACCAATTTTAAAATTTTCAACTTAGTACGACATTTTCATGAAATCACTGTTTTATAAAAATATGTCAAGGTCAATATTGAATGATAAACATCCTAGGTAAACATGTCAACCATCTTTGTATTGCATCATAATCAGCCTGCATTTTGTGCAACGAAAAGTAAGACGTGGACAGACAGCATCTTGGCTAAATGCCCTCATTTGAACGCCTCTGCTACTGAGAAGCCAGAGCTCGAATGTTCTTAATTACAGTAAAATTTCCTTATTCGCCGGGGATATGTTCCGCAAATATGCTGCGAATATAGATGCTGCGAATATAGATACCGCGAATATGGAATGGTAATTTGTATGGGTTCATAGGGGATACGTTCCAAGGTTCCAAAATAAAATAAATTATCAAAATAAAATAAATTAATGAGAGATTTTGAATAATTTCTTTTAATTATTACTCTCAGGCTTAGGCAAGGGCTTAAAGAACTTGCAATTTTTTCCTCCTTTTCAGATTGATATTCAAGCATTTCTATTTTTAATTTAAGCGGCAACACTACTTTTTTCAGCTCAGTAGTAATTTTCTTTCCTTTTACTCGACATTATAAATTGGCAACAAAGCAGGAGATACACGTGTTATTCAATCAAAATTATTGCAACGAATGACAAGTTGAAACAATAAAACACCGATCGTGGCGAGGGCGGCATTTATCAACGGGCATAGCGGCACATGAAATAAGGCGGCGGTGGCTTTTAACAACGAACTTTAAGCTTTGTGACAATAAGGTTTGTTTTACTTTCATATTAATTTGTCCATTTGGTTTGAATCGCTCTTTGTAAATTTGCCTTGGCAAGTGCCTGCAGTAAAAAAAGTTGCCGTTGTGTTAATAAATGTTACTAATCCTTCTAATATACCAACTAGATCCGCGAATAAATAACATTTTAGCCGCGAATACAGGAACTATGTCACGATTTTATTTAACCCGCGAATAATGGAAATGCGAATAAGGAGCTTTTACTGTACTTAACTTTTATGTTTTGTCACTACTCTCTTGTTTTCTCTTGGTCAATTGTTGAAAATATCGTGTACTAGCCATTAGAAATATAAAATAAATAAACTATTGAATGAATTCTCTATATTATCATTAACGATGCACAGCCCAAAGCAAACGATTTTGCAAATAAATGCACGAAGCTATAACAATTATTAAAATATAATTATTTGTATCAAAATGATAAAATAAAGATTCGGATATATTGAGTTAATTCACGCTTCATTATGCTGTAATACGTAAATTATCAAAATATATATTACATTATTTAATTTTAGTGTTATATTTTACGTCATATTTACGTAAATATATTTATAATAATAATAATAATAATAATAATAATAATAATAATAATAATAATAATAATAATAATAATAATAATAATAATTTGGGCTCAAAGGAAACGCCTCTAAGTACTCTGCGTAGTCCTACATGGGCTCATCCGCAATAAAAAAAATAATAATTATTATTATTATTAACCATGAACACTGAACAAAGAATATTGGTTCATTATAATCAATATGTCCACCGCTGTGGTCTCGAGGTAGTGTGCTGCCTTGTCACGCAGCGGGCCCAGGTTCGATCCGCGGTCGGGACAGTTTTTCTGGGTGAGGTTTTTATCGGGGTTTTTCCTCACCTGTAAGACAAATGTCAGGAAAAATTTAAAGGCCCAAACGGTCCCCGAAATCATAAGACCAATCATCATCATTATCATTATCATCATCCTTCACCGGTGTGGAAAGCAACGGGAAGCTACCATATCTACAATTCCCTAGTAAAGCTGCAAAACATAGCATGAAAATGCTATGATTGCAGTGAAAGATCTGCCCTCGGGCAGAATTACTATGGATGGATGGATAATCAATATGTCCACCACTGTGGTCTCGTGCCTTGTCACGCAGCGGGACCGGGTTCGATTCCCGGTCGGGACAGGCTCCTGGGTGAGGTTTTTTTCGGGTTTTTCCTCACCTGGTAAGACAAATATCAGAAAGCTTAGGGCCCAACGGACCCCGAAAATCATCCGGCCATCATCATCAACCTTATCATTATCATCATCATCCTTCACCGGTGCGGGAGACGAAGATCAGCATGATAATTTTTAATGTACCGGAGGATGCCAACATAGAGAACGTAGAAGAAATCATAATCACGCAGAACTCAGAATTAAATATAAGCAAAGCAAAGGAGATATCAGACCTAAAATTATCCTAAGAACAAAACGAAACTACAGAAACCTAATCATAGAAGTCGCATCACAAGTGCGCAAACAGCTACTAAATGCCAATATAAAAATGGGGTGGCTCATATGTAACGTAGAAGATTATCTGGTCGCAACGAGATGCTTCAAATGCAGCCGCTTCAGCCATAGACAACGAGACTGTAGGGCCTTAAAAGAAACATGCCCCATGTGCGCAGGCAATCATAAACTCAAAGAGTGCACGGCTCCTCCACAGGATCACAAATGCATAAACTGCATAACTCACAATAGATTCAAGGCTCAGAGAAAATGACGACTCAGTATCTAAATATCGCCCAATAAGTCTTCTAAACATAGCAACGAAGGCTCTAGAAAAACTATTAATCAACAGAATAATGCATTACTTGTTCTCCAGGAATCTATTAAGCAGGAACAGTTCGGATTCACACCCCAAACTGGAACAGTAGACGCTATCATGGAAGTCAAACACCTCGCGGAAGATAGTATCAACAGAAAACAATACGTCGCAATGATCAGCCTCGGTGTGAAAGGAGCATTAGCTGCAGCCTGGTGGCCCAGCATACTCTGCGCTCTGAAGGAATTCAGATGTCCAAGAAACCTCTTCAATCTAGTGAGAAGCTATCTAAGCGAAACACACTGCACCCTTACAGTCACTGTAGAAAGAAACATAAGCAAAGGATGTCCACAAGGATCCTGCTGCGAACCGGGATTGTGGAACACAGTGTACGATTCATTACTCAAACTGGATGATAAAAAGTGTACGAAAGTCGTCGCATTTGCAGACGACATGGCAATTCTAATTAAAGGGAACAGTAAACTAGAAGTTGAAAATAACGCTAATATAGAACTTAGCAAAATATCAAGATGGCAGCAAACAACAAGCTAACATTTAACGAACAAAAGTCAAAGGTAATTCTCATAACAAGGAACAGACCGAGAAATGGACAAAACATACAATTATACTTAAACAAGACAATCACACAAGTAGACCGATTGAAATACCTTGGAATAGTAATAGACAAGAAATTCCAATTCAACCAACACATTGATTACATATCCGAAAAGGCAATCAAACTCTTACACACTCTCTCTAAGTCTGCCAAAATCAACTGAGGATTAAGAACAGAGGTCTTAAAGACAATATACAAAGGAGCCGTACTACCCATGGTTTCATACGGAGCCCCGGTGTGGATCAACTCTCTGTCAAGGACAAAACATGCCGATAAACTAAGAAGAGTACAACGAATGATTAACATTAAGATAGCAAAAGTATACAGGACAACTTCACACGAAGCATTCAGCGTGATAACAGGATTAATCCCCATAGTAATACAGCTCAAGGAGATTGCTCAATACTACAGCATAACGCATCAGCCAACAGGAACTGTCATACTAGCTGGAGAGGAAACAATCATGGACACAGCTACAAACTACAAGCAATGGCCCCATCCAGCAGAGACCACACACATATCAACAAAGGATGAAGAACGCCAATACCAAATAAATATTTTCACAGATGGCAGCAAGAGTGACAACGGCGGGGGATCAGGAATGATAATATATGTAAACAATGAACCAGCCCACCAGCTCCGATACAGACTACACAACAAGTGCTCAAACAATCAAGCAGAGCAATTAGCCATCCTGAAAGCTTTGGAATAATTAGAAGAAATCTACACCAGCAGAATATCAAAATCAGCCGCTATTCACACCGACAGTAAGATAACCCTCGACCTACTAAGTAACAACAAGAAGCACAACAGCCTGATTGACGGAATCAGAAAGATTACGACGCATCTACAGCAGCAAGATTGGGAACTTCACTTCACTTGGGTGAAAGCCCACGTCGGAAACGAAGACAATGAAAAGGCGGGCAGTCTGGTCAAACAAGCAGCAAGTAGCAGCGAAGAAGAAATCGCATTCAGCAGAACACCACTGAGTGCGGTCAATAGAGCTCTAATGGGCAATAGAGTAGGGAAATGGGCAACAGAGTGGCAAACTACAACAAAAGGTGCTATTGCAAAATCATTCTTCCCTAGTGTACAGCATAGATTAAAGTCAAACATCACCCTTACACACAACATCACAGTTCTAACCACAGGACATGGCAAAATCGGTGCATATCTACAAAAATTCAAGATAACAGAAGATCCGACCTGCTTCTGCAACAGAAACGCACAACAGTCGACCACATTTTGTACGAACGCGAAGTGCTAAACAGTGATAGGAAAGTGCTAGAAACAAATATTACTAGGGCAGGCGGAAAGTGGCCAACAAGTAAAAGTGAACTAGTCATCAAATACTTTAAACGTTTCCAGAAATTCGTAAATAGTTTAGATTTTGACTCTCTAATCAAATAAAAGCATAATATAGACCAAAATAGTGCAGATAAAAGATGTGACTGTTACAACATGCATGCAGTATTGCGTCATGCAATGGAGCATGCAGTAATTAATCAATATAAAAAAAAGTCACCCGGGTCTTACAGTGGCACGGCCTGTCGGGAGAGGGATGTTAAATATGGATCACACACACACATATTTTTCTGACCGCACATGGGCATGGTGGGCCTCCCTGAATGAGTGATCAGCTCAATGTTAAAACCGGAATTTTTTTCTCATATAAAAATAATAAGGGGTTTTATTTAATATTTAAATATGATTATATTTATTTTTATTAAGAATGGAAATAAGATTGATTTAGAGAATTAAAATTTTTTATCAGTAAATAAAAAATTCAAACTGGTCAATATAAACTGTTAATACAGTTAGATATATTTCAAACTGATTTAATATGTAAAAATACTTTAAATATTTGAACTGACACTTTATATAAACAAATAAATGGGATTGGACGAATTGGATGGGAGTCAGCCAGTAGTACTCCTTCCTTTTCAGTTGGACCAATCAGAACTTCCAGATTATAATAAAAGTGAAATGGGATTTTTTCCCAGAATAACAAGATGGCTATAATACTTGAAAGACGTTAGACATGTAAAACAACGGGTCATCGAGAAATAAGGGAATTAGTGTTCATTTCTTGATATTAATGGACCAAATGGTGTGAAAGTGATGGGAAATAATATTGTAGTATAAATGTCCTTCATCTGGAGTATAAATAATCCATAAAGTGGAAATAATGTGTTAGTGAATGAAAAATTGACCGTTGAAAATAGTCATCCATTACATATATGAAGTAATAATCCGCCCATAAGTGGAATGTATTAATTTGAGCCGGAATTTTCGAAACTATTGGACATTTATAAGATTCATCTCAATTTAAATGAGAACTTTAATAAAATAATATTTAATTTAACTGTTAACAAAGTGTCGTTACTTATTTATGTAAGAAACTTTCCCTCATTCTCCTGAAGGGAGCCATCAGTGCCGTGGCAAATAACAGTGATTTAAATTATTACAATCACATATCTTCAAATGTCTCCACAACGTGGGACATCACATCCAACAACCACCTACAATGTCAGGGCCTCCTCCGAGACAACACAGCATTAAGACGAAACACACCATTTACATATATACACACACACACACACACACACACATTCATAATAAATATGGTGAATATGATAATGAAGGCCAGATGATGTTCGGGGACCGTTTGGATGCATGATATTTGTCTTACAGGTGAGGAAAAACACTGAAAAAAATCATGAAGGAAACTTGTCCCGATCGGGGATCGAATCCGCGCCCACACCCCGAGACCACAGTGGTAGACTGAATTAATTTTAACTTTGAAAAATAATTTATATTTCTTCTTCTTCTTCTTCTTTTTCGGTTTTCCCCCACTTATAGGTTTGCCGTCTTCAGTTTCGATTTATCTCTATCATTCCAATCTCCCTCTTCCAAATTCCTATCATCCATTATGGTTCTGACGTAGGTTTTCCATTTCCATCTAGGTCTGCCACGTTTATTTCTTCCAGGGGGTAACCATTGGTTGGCCATCTTTCATTTTTCATTCTTTGTACATGACCATACCATTTAAGCGTTTGATTTTCAATCCTCTTAACAACAGGTGTGGCGACATTCATTTCTCTCCAAAGGAATTCATTTCTTATTTTATCCTGTCTTGTTTTTGGAGGCTTCTCCTAAAATAATCAAATTCAACTGTTCTAATTTTATTCTTTTGTAATTCCGTCAATGAAACCAAGTTTCACTTCCATATGACAAAATATTCTGTATTATGCTCTTATAAATTTTCATTTTAGTTCCCTTTGTAATATTTTTGTTCCAAATTACTCCATGTAATGACTTAATTGCATTTTTTGCCATTGCAATTTTAGTCTGTACATCTTTCTCACAGGTACCTAAACTTGTAATTATTGATCCAAGATATTTAAAAAATTCACATGTTTTTATTTTCCCTGTTTCAAGTATGAGGTCATCAACATCCTTTCCCAAACACATATATTCTGTTTTCTGTAAATTTATATTCAGTCCCCATTTTTTATATTCTTCCATTAGTTTATTTATCATATATTTCATATCATCTTCATCCCCTGCAAAAATTATTTGATCATCTGCAAACAACAATGAATGCACTACTTTTCCTCCTATAGGAATACCGATTTCAGAACATTTTTATACCATAATTTAAGAGCCTGGTCTAAATAAATGTTAAAAATAATTGGTGACAAACTGCATCCCTGCTTAAGGCCTTTATTCAGTGTGAATTCCTCTGTTAAATTATTCTGTATTTCTACTTTATATTTTTTTCATATAAATAAAATAGTTTTTGAAGTATTATTTTACAGTATCAACTATAGAAGCTCCATCATACTATAGTAAGCAATGTGTCCTAAACATTTCATAGCCCTACCTCAAGTACGTTTTGAGGAAAATGCACTAATATATATTTAAAAGTGTGATTTTTCATTATTAATAAAAAATTAATTCAGACTGAATGGTATAAGACATAACTAAAGAAAGCATTCATTTGCTTGAATCGGGATTTGAATCTAAGACCTCCAGCTTATCGTGTTGGTTCACTAACAAATTGTGTTAGTCAGGTAATTCAGGATCAGACACCAGTATCTCTCTATTTTACATCCTGTGTTCGCCTGGAAGTGAACTTCCACAAGATAACTTCCACTAAAAAAAACATTATAAAGATATTTATTCCGTGCCATATCAGCTAATTACGAACGTAAATTGAGATTAATGTACTCAGGCAAGTTTTCGCATGCAATATTTCATACAGCTAAATATATATTTTTTTTGCCTCTGAACCGGGATTTAAACCCATGATCTCCAGCTTTACGCGCTAGAGGTTGAAATTCCGGTCCAAGGAAAATTTGCATCTTTGGTTGTTTTAACTATTGCATGCGAAAAGCTTCCTGAGAACATTAATCTCAAAATAAGTTCATAGTGTGAGATATTACCTAAGAATACAACTTATATTAGCGAATTCCTAAGGAATGAAGCTATTAAGGTTGTTCTCGTGACGCGATTTATTTAATTTACGATCTTCATCGAATCTATCTAGTAAACATCGAAAAAGACCACGACCAATATATATATATATGTCCAGCACTGTGGTCTCGAGGTAGCGCGCTGCCTTGTCACGCAGCGGGCCCGGGTTCGATTCCCGGTCGGGACAGGCTCCAGGGTGAAGCTTTTTCGGGGTTTTTCCTCACACCTGTAAGGCAAATGTCAGGAAGCTTAGGGCCCAACGGTCCCTGAAAATCATCCGGCCATCATCATCATCCTTATCATTATCATCATCAACATGCATAGCATGAAAATGCTATAATTGAGATGAAAGACCTGCCCTCGGGCACAATTACTATGGATGGATGGATGGATGGATATATATATATATATATATATATATATATATATATATAGGCCTATATATAGATGCATATATGTCTGAAGCTCTATAGGCCGCAATTTTGTTTCATAGATATTAAATTTAGCATATGGCAATTGATTAAAAAAGTAAGGTTGAATTCATTAACCGGTAAAATCGGGTCATTAGGCGTAGTAGTTCGCCTGAAACGAAAATTAAAAAATCGCTGTAGCGATGTTCGACATTTCACAACGAAAATCAGTATATACTTTTAAAATAAACAGTGAAATATATTCTCAAAAAATCATTGAAAACCGACCACTCTAAGGGGTGGGGAGAGTTACCTGAAACCCGTGATTAACAATTAACTCTAGCAATCGCCAAGTTTGCTTCGTTGCAATGCATACCGTATATTTCAATTAACCCTTATATTTATAATGTATCCTATACAATATATTATTTTAATCTATTTAGTAAAATATATTCATTATACAACAATATGCAAATAGATTATAACTTCAATTAGGCATAATAATTGGTTTTACTGTAGTCTGAAACTTAAGTAAGTTGGTATAAGAAGTTGAGTTTCCCGAATTTAACAAAATAAATATAGGCCTATATTTCGTAAGACACCAAAATGGTACCATAATTTGTTTTGCTGAAGGATTCGCTTAGTTTAGGCAGTTCCTGCGTGACGAACTTTTTTAACAGTAAATGCATCCTTAATTAAGAGAAAAAAATGTGTCACATAATTAGGATCAGATATCCATCCATAATAATTCTGCCCGAAGGCAGGTCCTTCACTGCAATCATAGCATTTTCATGCTGTGCTTGCGGCTTTACTAGGGAATTGTAGGTGTGGTAGCTTCCTGTTGCTTTCCACACCAGTGAAGGATGATGATGATGATGATGGCCATATGATTTCGGTGACCGTTTGGGCCTTAAAGATTACCTGATATTTGTCTTACAGGTGAGGAAAAACCCCGAAAAAACCTCACCCAGAAAAACTGCCCCGACCAGGTATCGAACCCGGGCCCCCTGCGTGACAAGGCAGCACGCTACCTCGAGACCACAGCGGTGGACTATCAGATATATATATATATATATATATATAGATATTATAAATTATATTTATAATATCTATATATACAAGCGTTACTGCTATAAAGTAAATATTCTCTTTAATAATTTGCTTGACTGTTATGCTAGCCGCTAGATGGCAGTCGGAAGATCTTTCCGCTACCTCTTGTGTGAATTGAGAATACTACATGTATAAGAAAATTGTATGTTTGTCTTGGAATTCTTGGGTAGCTCAGTTGGTTAGAGCGCTAAAGGTACAGACTTTAGAGACTCGAGTTCAAATCCCGACTCAAGCATTCATTTTTCTTTTCATATCATATATATATATATATATATATATATATATATATATATATATATATATATATATTATATAGCGGGCTACTTTTTACCTCTCTTTACAACGGTCTCCCCGTAATATTGTTAAGTTTTCTCACTGCCTTTATTTTTCACTTAACAATAATCTCACTGAATTGTCACCGGATAATGACATTAAAAAAATGTAGTCACTAAATGTCTTATTGAACTAAATATATTAATTGTCATGCAAAACAGGATATTGAAGAGGGTAATTTAAGGCGGCAGAAATGCTACCCGCAGAACAGAGTGCATTAGAGGTTGAAATGGCGATAGAATATAAGATGTATAGAGCATCAGGTTCAGATGAGATCTCAGCAGAAGTGATAAAATCAGTGGGAGAAAAATTGATTGACAAGATACGCCGGTTGTTTAATATGATTTGGGAAAAGACGTTCTTTCAGATGAATGGAAATAATCGATTATCGTACCAATCTATAAAAAAGGAGATAAAACGGATTGCAACAACTATAAGGGCATCTCATTACTTTCAACTTCGTACAAAATTCTAACAAATATATTAGTAAGCAGACTTGCTCCTTATATTGATGGCATTCTAGGAGATCATCAATGTGGAATTAGAAGAATCAGGTCTAAAACAGATCAGATTTTTAGTATAAGACAGATTTTAGAAGAGAAATGGTAATATAACGGTACTGGACATCTACTATACGTAGACTTCAAAACAGCATACGAGTCAATTAAGAGGGAGAAGTTACAAAGTATCCTTCTGGAGTTCGGAATTCCTGAAAAGTTAGACTTACACGAATGTGTCTAAATGGCACAAAGAGTAGGGTGCGTGTAGGTAAACAGTTTTCGGATACATTTGAAATCCATAATGGGTTGAAGCAAGGAGATGCACTATTTCCTTTACTATTTAATTTTGTGTTAGAGCATGCCATCAAATCTCCAGAAGGTGAAGAAGGTCTACAACTCAATGGTATTAATAAGCTGTTAGTTTATGCTGATGATGTAGTACTATTGGGCGATAGCGAGGAGATACTAAAGGCCAACACGCACACACTATTAAGTAATACTAACAATTTGAGTCTGGAAGTAAATATCAATAAAACTAAATATATGGTCACACATAGTAATGCATTATATATTGGAAATGGACAGATAATGACAAATGATGGAAACTTTTGAGGAAGTAGCTGAATTGAAATACCTAGGAACAATAATCACAAATATGAATGAGATGCACAAACAAATTAAAAATAAGCTCAATTCTGGAAATCCGTGCTATTATGCATTACAGAGACTCTTGAGGTCCCATCTCCTTTAAAAAAATGTTAAACTGAAAATATATAGAACTAATAGTCTACCAGTTATATTATACAGATGCGAAACATGGACTTTTACTTTAAGTGAGGAAAGGAGATTACGAGTATTTGAGAATAACGTTCTTAGGAAAATGTTTGGACCAAAGAGAGATGAACAGGCAGATGAATGGTGAAGTCTACATAACAGTGAACTACATGGTCTTATAGGAAGCCAGATATAATAAGAAAAATTAAGTCTCGTAGACTGCGATGGGTAGGACATGTGGCACGAATGGGGAATGAAAGACGTGCATGGAAGCTTCTTGTAGGAAAACCAGAGGCAAAACGTCCAGTTGGTAGATCAAGAATGAGGTGAGATAACAGCATTAACCATGATTTGAGGGAAGTAGATTATACAGGTTTTGATTGGAAAACAATATCTCAGGATAGGAATGTATGGAGAGCTTATGTTCATGCGGCTATGAACCAACGGATTTGATAGTGCCAGTGAGTGAGTTAGTTAGTCATGAAAAATTGGTGTCACTACAAAGTTAATTATAGGGAAACCATGAGCTGTAACAATATCATAGTATTAATGTTACATTTCAATTAATGATTAATAAATTAAACATATTTTACTATAGTGATGGTCTTCCTTTTATAGACGTGTGCTCTTTTTATTGGCGAATTTAAATTTTGACAGAGAATGTACTTTCAGATTATGGCGATTGAGAGAAGACTCGACAACAAGAAGCAGTTCGACGACACGTGTATTAGATAGGACAGCATTAAAGTTGGGTTCAGATAGATCACAAAGAAAAATTAAAAAATAAACAAATTATTATCACCTGAAGTTAATACTATAGAAATAATTAACTGCAATACAAACAATACAAAAATTGCAAGAAACAAGCCAAGAACAAATCTCATAGTCCTACTTGTTTGTATTGTAGTTCATGATTTTTTACGGTTTATAATACAAGTAATGATTAAGTAATTTATTTTATTTTTTTTTGTAATTTATCAGTTACTTATTATTTATCATGATCAAAGGACATACTGCATGTATAACACGTTACACTAGAGTAAGTCAGCGGAGATCATAGGTTTCATATATCAACACACTAAAGAACACTCCTGAACAACACGTAAAAGTTTATCGGTAGAGTTCCATTCTATGCAATGACAATGAGAAGCTCTATCTATATTGACAAAAGTTCACTTTTCGCATCATAAAAAAATGTGTAAAACATAATTCATTCAGAATACAGGATTTCAGACTCGATTTCGAAAAATCCCGAGTTCGAATTTCGAAACGATCAATCACACTGAGGTATTTCCATAGTGTTATTTGAAAATCGTGACTAATGCTGGGTTGCATTTACATCATACAATCCAATTAACCGTATATTTATAAATAATTACAAATTATAATCAGTGAACTGTAGGCCTACTAACAGTAAGATAAATGACTACATACATTATTGAAAATAGATAGCCCTCTGATTGCTACATGTGACAAAACCCACGTTTCTCTTAATGATAATGATATAAAGGAAAGAAAATAAATAATCTCTCTGGGTGTTTTATTAATGTCCCTTAATTAACTTGAGAATATATATCATTGCAAAATCAACTTGGTTTACAGGTATTCTCGCTCTCACGATCCTATTCGAAACAGGCTGAACAACCGTACGAAATTGATGGGGAAAAACGAAATATCTATAAACCACCTCCATAACATAAAAAAAAATACCACCTTTCAGATATCGATGGGCGTATTATGGTTCGATGGTGGGAACAAGAGGAACCCTTCCCTCGTTCTGCGCCGAAACATGTACAAATTAAGGTTTTAATAACAAAAGTAATAACGAAAATTGGATTATTGCTTTGAAAAGATCCATTAAGATTTTAAGGAAAATTCATTTTGGCCACTACAAATATTGTAGACTATATGTATATTGTCATAATATCATAAGTTTATTGATAAATTACAAATTATTTTATGCACGTATCACTAAAAATATTATATGCTAGCTAATGCCTGTAACGCCTAAATAAATTAAATATGAAATGTAATACTCGGCGTGCACTGCTACACCTAAATAAATAAAATATTATATTTAACACTCGGCATGAGTAAATAAATTAAATATATATATTTCTATTTTTAGTTGAAAATAAAATTAGAGGTTAATTAAATTGTATGGTGTATATTGCGACGAACCGAAGATGACGGTTGCTAGAGTCAATTTTTAATTTTGGATTTTTTAGTAAACCCCCACTTAATGGTCGGATGCCGCTAAGTATTGGGTAATACCAACCTCGGTATATTGAAATAGCAAGTACTGAGTTTAGTTGTGAATAATCGAAAATTGCGACCGCTAGAGCGATTTTTAAATGTTCGTTCCAGCTGAACTTCTATGCCTTATAGTTTCAGAGCTAAATACTCGGTGTAACTGAAAACCTGTATGTACATATTTTCATGAAGATCTGTTCGAGCGGTTTAGAAGTCACACATTTTTAATAAAGATGTAGGCTACATTGTCATAATATCATAAGTTACTTGATACATTACAAATTATTTATTCACATAGTTATAACTACTGTTGCATTAAAAAATTTTATTTCTTTTAATTTAATTTTTACGTTAGTGGTATTTATATTAGTTCGATATTTAAATAAAGAGCATAAATGCATTTCTTGTATAGGTTTACAGGTTCAGTGAAGGATAAAGCCATACGACATTAACTCTGACCCATCAAGTTATTCTATAGTTAGTATTTTCATTTACATTAAAGATCTTTTTGTGCGATTCAATATGACTTCATTTTTTAAATTAATTTGATAAATATTTTAACCTATTAATATGTTAAATATGATTACTTGTTTTTGTATTTATTAGAGATAAAATAATAGATATGTACTACTGTTATTTGTAAGTTTAAGTAACACCTGTATTAATTAAATTAATTAATTCAAGTTATACATTATATAAACCATAAATAAATTATATTGAACCAAATTTTATAATATTAGGTTTGTCACGTATAGCGGCCTATTAATTTGGATACCCTAATTATTTGCTTATTTATTATTGTAAAAATGCTATAAATGTCACATTTGATACTACAAAGTTTGGTTGGGCAGACTTCAGACTTTCATACAAAAACTTAAAACTACGTAAGAGTAGTGCAAACAATGTAGATCTAATTTAAATGTCGGCACTCAATGACCATCAGCTGATTCACACCACAACAAAACTGCAGAATCGATATTCTGTAAATACATACGAACAGGAGCTTAACTGTCACATACTGCTTACTGCTTACACATGAATATAAATAACGCCACTTGATATTGACTTTCGTTCGTCGGGAATAAATTAAGTGAAGAAAATTCATACGTACTGTACCTACCCACAAGACTGCTTGCTAGCTTCCAACCGACTCGATATCTTGCGGGCCCCAGTCTGGCAGCTAGTACGGGAGCAGGCGTGTGTTTTCTCGCGGTGAAATTCGATTGGACGGCAAACGCGACGTCACCGTTACCACGACAACAGCAATGCGGCATTAAAACGAAAACCTAACACATTCGTTATAAAGACGCTCTTAGATAACACTATACAGCCACGTAATTCGGATTTGTGATACTCGTAAAAAGTTTATAATCGATAGGAAGGAATGTAAGATTATTTATTAATTTTACTTGATACAGTTAAGACAGTAAAATCTTCTCTTCCACTTCACCAGGGTTAAATTATTATTATTTTTATTCAAAGATATCACGTTGTCATTTCGACATTCTGATATTCTCTCCTGGCATGGCGTTATTGTAACCCACTTCTGAGGTTGGGGCGCCTGGAATGCGGAGTTACACTGTCCCGATGATATATAACAGGTGATGATGCACCAGGAGAGCCCTAATCCTAAACTTAATGAATACGTTAATCATGATAATGATGGCCAGATGATGTTTGGGGAACATTTGGACTTTAAAATTCCCTGACATTTGTCTTACAGGTGAGGAAAAACCCCGGAAAAACCATCACCCAGGAAATTTCTCCCGACCGGAATCAAACCTGGGCCCGCTGCGTGACAAGGCAGCACGCTATCTCGAGCCCACAGCGGTGGACATATTATACATACAATAACAATTATATGAATTATCTACATGTTGATTAATAAAATAGATTTGTTTAGCCTGATTGAGTTAAGGCCATGTGGCCTTCTCTTCCACTCACCAGGACAAACATATGTTACATATAAATACAAAAAAAAATACAATAATAGTCGTACTAAACAATTAATTATCTGTCAAATTGAATAATAATGAAAATAATGCGTAATAATACAATCAAATTAAATACAATTAAAATTAAATTAATGATAGAATGAATACAGAAAGGAATAACAGCTCAAATCTACTATACATAAGAAGAAAAGAAAGAAAAAAATACAAAGAAAGTAATAAACTATGATGAATTAATCAATCGCTTTTTATACAAGGCATTAGGTAAATATATTAACAAAACTTATAACTATTTTTATTATATAATGAAAAAATTATTATTTTTTTAAAAAGTAATATTAGTGAGTTGTTTCTGTTAATAATTTTATTTTCAATTTGTTTCTGAAAGATTGTAAATACTCTGACATAGGTGTTCTAGCAAGAGAAATTGTAAAAGATTTCGAATAATAGGTAGTGTGATGAGGAGGGATATAAAGGACACTGTGCTCAAGGGATCGGATATCTAATTTATGTGTATCAGAGAGTCTAGTGAAGCGGTGTGATAAATAATAAGGTAATGATGTGTGTAATATTTTTTAGAGAAGGCATAGGGAATGGCTCAAGGGATCGGGTATCTAATTTATGTGCATCAGAGAGTCTAGTGAAGCGGTGTGATAAAAAATAAGGTAATAATGTGTGTAATATGTTATAGAGAAGGCATAGGGAATGGATGGTTCTACGATCTTGTAGACGAAGTCATGACAATTGTTCCAGGGATGGTGTAACGTGATCAAATCTGCGTATACCACAAATGAAACGTATGCAAGAATTATGAACACGTTGAAGTCTTTGAGTATGAACAGTATTTAGGCCAGTAAAAAAGAGTATCACAATAATCAAAATGGGGCATTGCAAGTGTTTCTACTAACATTTTCCTTACAGCAAACGGTAAACAATTTCTTATACGGTTTAATGAGTGTATTATTGAGAAGATAGTTTTGCAAATGTTATTTATTTGTTTATTCCAAATTAAATTTTTTATCCATAAATACTCCAAGAGTTTTTTACTGTCTCACTATAAGTAATTTGAAACCCATTAAGTGACACATGCAATACTGTATTTGTGTTAATTGAGGATAATAGTCTCTGATGACCCATAATGATTGCTTGTGTCTTTCTAGGATTTAATTCAAGTCCATATTTCTCTGTCCACGCCGTTAGCGAATCAAGGTCCTCATTAATTTTGGTTACCGCGTCATTTAAAGAATATTTGTCTGAGTGAAGGTAGATCTGCATGTCGTCCGCAAATAAATGATGTTTGCAATGTTTTAGGGAGTCAGATATGTCGTTTATATAGATTGAAAAAAGCAATGGGCCGAGCACCGAGCCCTGTGGAACTCCAGCTTTACGGTAGGTCCAAGAAGAGCGTAATGTAGAATTTCCTACAACATATTGCTGGCGTTCACGAAGGTAGGAATTGAACCATTGCGTGACACTGTCAGAAAGTGAGAGGTTTTTTAGTTTAAGCAACAAAAGTCCACGTCTACCGTGTCAAATGCATTACTAACGTCAAGTAGTGTAAGAATAGTAATTTTTCGATTATCAGATGCTTCGCGTATGTCTTCACATATATTTAGTACAGCAGTATTTGTATTGTGTCCTGTCCTGAAGCCTGATTGGTATTGATCTAAAAGGTCGTGTTCTGTTAGGTAGTCAGTCAGTTGTTTATGGACTAATCGTTCTAAAGCTTTTGAAAGGGTAGGTAAAATACTAATGGGTCGAAAATCGTTAGGAGTTAAGGGAGTTCTTGCTATCGGCAGTGGGCGTACAATTGCTTGCTTCCACATGTGAGATATATAGAGGTTTGTAGTGAGGAATTGAAAACATGAGTTATGGTAGGTAGTATAATGTCAATTATTTTGTTAAATAATATTTATACGGTCAGTACCTTCTGCTTTTGTTTTTATTCGTTTGAGAGTTTTCTTTACGTCATTTTCTGTAAGATATGAGAAATGGAAATGTTCTCTGTCTGGTGGATTTGTCAATAGTAGTTCACTTATTGTCTGTGTTTTGTTTTAGGAGTAAAGAATGTGCTTGCAAAATGGTCATTGATTGTGTCCAGGGAAACAGATAGTTTTTCTACCTGTATGTCTTTCCTTCCTACACCCATTTTATTCAGATTTTTCCAAATGTCTGGGTTATTGTTATTAGGTTCAGTAAGGGTGTATAGATGTCTAAAGGTTATTTAATGCCTCAACTTTTTCGTCAACAGAATGCAGCGTCCATATAGTATGCCAGGGTAATTTTATAGCGTCTTCAAGTAGAGCTGCATTTTTTATATGTTTTAGGTCTCTATATGTGACAGTCTTACGAGTTAGTTTAGGGCTCTGCAGCGAATATGCTAAGAATATAATATCATGTGCTGATATTTCGGGAGCTGACAGTTGTCCGTGGGTTAGTACTCTGTCTGGATTATTAGTAGCAAGTAAGTCAAGTAAAGTCTCAGAGTGATTGGTGTGATGTGTAGGCTGTAAGGGAAGGATAGTCATATCACAAGCTTGGAACGCGGACATAAGCTGTTGTGTATGTCTGTTGTCAGTGTCTAATACATAACAATCATTGGCTACAACAAAATAGAGTTGACATGAAAAAAAAAGTTAACATATTTTTATAAAGTAATTGGCTTGGTAAAAAAGTGAGGAATATTAAAGGATAATAAAAATATACTTGAAACACTGTTATATATATGCTGTATATGCCTGTTTGTCCTTTATAGATTTCTAAACCGTTCAACAGATCTTCGTGAAAATTTGTATAAACAGGATTTCAGATGCGGCGACTGTTTAGCCGTTATCTATTATGTTATAAATTCATTAGATGTAGGAGTTCAACTGAAAAATGAAATTTAAAAATCACTCTAGCGATCACATTTTCAATGTTTCACAACAAAAACTAGGAAATCCTATTAAAGTAAACCGAGGTATGTATTATCCAAATATTAGCGAAATCCGACCGTTAGAAATGGGGGTTTATCTAAAACTTGAAATTAAAAAAATACTCTACAAACAGTCATGTTCGGTTCGTCTCAGTGTATACCATATAATTAATTAACCCTCAATATTTAGTTTAATTAGGCGTAGCAGCGCACGTCGGTTATTCCCTAGTATATTATATTGTCTAAAAATATGTAGTGAGCTTTTTTGAACTGTTTTTGAGTAGGGCAGTCCTTGATATACGAGGGGATGGAATTCTAGAGACGGGCGGCTGAAACAAGGAAGGATAATAAATAGTGAGATGTTCGATGTAGAGGAACAGCTAGAGATAAATTTTCTCACGATCGTGTATTTACGTTATGGCGGGAAGATGGTGAATGGAAGCGAGTGGAAATATAAAGGGGTGATGAGGTGGAAAAAATGTTGCATAAGAAGCAGAGCTAATGTTTCTGTAACCAAAGTTTTCAAAGTGATGTTTATGACATAATACCTTGGAGCAGAACTACGGGACTTGCTTGATTCGCGTCCTCATAACTAACTCACTGGCGCTACCGAACCCGTAGGTTTATGGACGCGCGGACATAAGCACTCAACACATCCCCATCCTGAACTAATGTTTTCCAATCATCCCCTGATTAATTTACTTCCCTCAAATCATGAATCATGTTATTCTCCCACCTCAATCTCGGTCTATCAACATTTACCGTCTGGTTTTCCTATAAGAAGCTTCCATGTCCCTCTTTCAATCCCCATTCGTGCCACATGTCCTAACCATCACAATCTACGAGACTTAACTATACTTATATCTGTTTTTCTATAAAGATCATGTAGCTCACTATTATTTAATCTTCTCCATTCGCTTGTCTGTTCACTTCTCTTTGGTCAAAAAATTGTCCCCATAGGGGAAGAACATAATTTTGGTTAGTATGGGACCAGTGCCCACAGCATCAAGAGGAATTTGATTAGCTATAACAAGTAGCAACTCCAGGTCGAGAAAATCGGAGATAACGGGTGGGTGATACGACATTCTGGCCTCATGTCACCCGTACAACTCTGTGATTAACACATGTGGACGTGAAGCGGTCGGCTGGTAGGGTCTTCTAATGGCCACTATTAACATCTAATCAACATTTACCATTTTTGTTATACATATTAAACATATTACACATATTATCAAAAGCACCTGTTATATTCGAACATTATTGTTTATTACAAGTGTATACATTATCATTTTTATATTGTCAAAAGGCGGAGGAAGACGATGCTCACTCGCTCGGTTCCGTAAAATCGTGGAATTATTATTAACTATACATTTACTTTTCCCCATTCCAAAAAATTAAAACTAATATACGTTTTATATCTTTATAGGCTGTATAAAAATGAGTGCGAGTCTGTCTGCATGTCTGTTTGTCCTTTATGGACTCAAAAACTACTTTATGATTTAAGTGGGGTTTTCACCATTATTTAGAGAATTTATTTGGGAAAATTAATGTATATACGAGTAATATTACCATACGTACTATAGGGTCGGAGCTAAAAAAGAAAGTGCATCGGTACAATAAAAAAAATCGCTTTTTGGACGTTTAAATAGCTTACGCTACCTAAACCATAACAAATAAATCAGATTAATGTATACAGAATTGAATATCTAAAAAAATTCTACAAAAAAGTCCGCGACAGCATATGTCTATCTTTTACGGATAACTCACAATAACCATTTTTGTACTTAAGCTCATCGATACGAAGAAGATCAGGATAAGTAGATTCCTGGGCAACACCAGGTAATCAGCACGGGGTATCTAAAAATAATTACAAATTTATAATTATTTTTACTTTATTTATTCAACTAAACATAAAATCCCATTTAATTTATTTAGGCGTAGCAGCGCATACCGGGTAATTTTACAATAAATATCAGCCGTGGTTGTCGTGGTTATGTTCTTTACTTCTAATTCCGGCCGGGGTCGATGGATTTTTAGGGTGGGAAATTAGAAGGGACAAGTCCTTCGTAAAGATCTTAAGCCATGGGTTCAGAGTCTGAAGATTTTTCAGGCTCGTAAAAGAACCGCAGGCCTCTCTGCAAAATTTAACCGAACTTCATTCTTCCAAGTAATATCTTAGTTGCCTAGAAGATGCGTCATTGAGGTGATTAAATAAGCGTAATTAAATTAGCCTGGTTAAGAAACTCCCGCTACGGAGCACCCGTCTCCCCAAGTGGGACTATGGGGTATATACATAAATTACAATAAATAATCCATGATGTAACAATTTATTTAATTTAGCAAAGTTTCACAATGTTTCACATCATCTTGCGCCCAATCAATCTACTGTCATTCTCCTCCACATCTCTCTGTCATTCCAATCTTAATTGTCCAATTACTTTTCCCTCATGCTGCTTAAAACACCATCAATCCACGTAATGTTTTGGCTGTCCTCTTCTTCTTCTACCAAGTGGCACCCATTCTAGTACTATTTTTGGGAATCTGTCTTCTGTCATAATTTCAACAGAATGATTTATATTCAAATACACAGGTATGATTATCGATAATTTAATTGTAACATTTTAATAATAATATTAATAATACAATTAATAATAAAAAACGATAATAATACCACCTAATTATCAACCTTAAAGTACATACATAGTTATTAGCTTGTAATGAAATAAGACTTAAATTAAAGAAGATTATATTTTAATTCTAAGGCAAACATCTATGCTGTTAATGGAAATTAAAATTTAGTACTTTTTCTTTACAAAAAAAAAATAAATAAATAAATACATATAAATATCCTCAACTCGTGTCCAACTCAGAGTCGGGTCGAGAAATGAGATGAGATGAAGGCACTATATTTATAGAGATCTGTGAACGACAAGGGTGCCGACCGACCACTCCTGACGCACCGTCACAGGGGCGGATAAATTAAATGAAACGAAATGGGTGAGGTGAGTGTGTAGAAATGGTGGAATAAAATTTTTGGCAGGAAAACGAGAGAAACCCCGAGAAAAATCTGCTCAAGCTCAATTTCGTTCACCACGATACCCAGATGGAGTGACGAGACTCGATCTCGGGATCCCAGGATAAGAGGCGAGCGTCTAACCGCTTGCGCCAAGGAACCGCCGAAAATAAATAAATGAAACAAAACAACGGTGATTTGTTTCCATTAATTTTTTAGTAAATTCAACATATTCACGAGACAAGGAGCATTGTACCATTATTTCATAATACGAGTACTTTAGGAGGTTGTTAAGGCTGAGTTGTAAAGAACTTAACGACTTTTTCAAGGAACTCTTAGATAACGAAATGACCTTCCGAGTAGAACGCAGATGTAGATAGAGGAAGAAATCATAGTAGAGGGAATAAGTGCGATCCATGGCACATGTGTTAGACATTTTACTTAATGACATTCTTTAACAGCTAGGATCATTAGCATAGCAGTTTGAAGCTGTGCGTGAAAGAGCAGACAAATTGTGCTCAGAAACCGTTATTTCAAGCGTCACATTATTTTACTTACTTCAGATATATGAATCGGGTTTGATTTTATTTTTCTTTTGAAGTAAGACATACTTATGATTTTAAGACCCTAAAAATTCATGGACCCTATTAACCTCATAACAAGGCGAGCATTGTAACAAGCAGTCCATCGGGCTCAACTTACAAGCAAACCTTCACCTGGCGAAAGAAAAAATGGAAATGAAACTAATATTATTGGAATCAGTATAATAAAATACTATTTTTCCCTAAACTTCACAACCCCACTAAAATAAACACATGTGAGCTTTAAGCAATAAGAAAACTTACGATCTGTCAGTGACTAGTTCACGCACAAAAACAATGTGATCATGTTATTCCTTCCTGCATTATATTTCCAGAGTCTCTTTTTGTTTTTATACAGGAACATATGTGGCACATCAATGATGGTTATTGAAAAAATGTTGGAAACACAATTTTGTGGTACACCACCCGCACTTCAAAATGGCTGCGTTTCTACAGTTTTGACACTTTCCTCGTACATTTCCGATACAGTATTCCGTTATGTTTTGGAAGTGTTGTTCTCCCCCTGGGTGCCAATCCAACTAGCACCCAACCATACCCGTGCGCCTGTTGGAATCTTGGAAAAAAGAAACCGCTTGTAAAGAAGTGATTGCATTTTTATTATATTGTTGCATTGCTGCAATGTATAAGAAGAATAACCTCAAGCTACATTATGGGAGATGTGTCGAATATATGCTTGTACATTAGAAAAAAAAACTGTTCAAAGGTTGCAATTTATTATTTGGTAGTATGATTTTCACCACTACTTTCTCAGTGACATAGTCTCCTTCTTCTAACAGTTGTTTCATTATATTCCCGTCGCAGTGAACACTATATGAGTCCAACAACAATAGATTGCATGTTGCAGAGTTGGGAAGGAATAATTCTTGTAGGAATTATTTCCATACATTTTTTGTCATTTTCCCCGACGTAGTCCATTTTATTACAAGTTTGTCAGCCTGGAACATGCGTTCCACAACTCTTGCGTTAATACCTTGAGGTTCTTGAAGAATCAGTAGTAACTATGGCATCAGTTTTCCAGCTCTTGACACCACCGACATTATAAATGTAGGAGGGTGTAGTCGCCCCTTGTGATTGCACAACACCATACACTTTACTGGTTCCTAGATATTCTAACGTTCTGCCGAATGGCATCTCCTTACTGAAACCGCTTTCATCTGCATTAAAAACCTGTTCATCAGTATATTTGTTCATAAGTGATGTGCACTCACGTCTGAAGGTTAGTATTGATTTATCAATAACTGTCGTGTTATGTACCTAACGCTTTGTCACATATGATATTATTTTGCGGCTGACAATCGTATAATACTTTTTAAACCTACGTAACCTGGAAGGACTTGCTTTGAAGTAGGTCTGATCTGTGATCAACAAATAACTATCTGTTTCGAGGGCAATTCTCTTTATGTCCCTTTCTTTAACAATTTCATTTCTAGACCGCCGTAGACAGAATTATTCAAATGTTGTTCGGTGCACACTTTTCATTTTATTTATAACACCATTTTGTTACTCAACTGATTGCTTCATTTTGTAGAGTTGGATTTCGTTTGTTAGCCATGAGAATCTGTGTCTTATACTGATCCATGACCTATGGTTAAAGGTTTTATTTTTGTACCTCGGTGTACCTGGCAGAATCCAATACTCAATTACCTTACATTGTTCTTCAAAAGTAATGACCCGGGATGCTTTTGGAGGGGACGGACAATAAAGAGAACCAGAATGCTGTGAAGTACTCGATTTTTCTTCTGATGAGGAACTTGTTTCTTCTGATTCGCTTTCTCGTACATGAGGCATGTCACCATCAACATCTCGTGGTTCATTTTCATCAGTGTTCAGAGTATGAATTTCTTCAACTGATTCCGTTTTATAACTCTTTATTAGGTCATACATAACATCAGCAATTTAAAGTTCCTTTCGCGACATTTCATATTCTGTCTCATTATAACTTTCATTTAGCGATAACCTTAACCAATATACTTACAGGGTTCATCTTCTTCACTTACTGAAAGCAAACAGAACACTCACAACTGACAGCACGCCTGAAACAGTACTATGTCCACTCTAAATTATACCATATTGCATGTTATATGTGCCCGCAACTAAGATGGCCCTGTCAACTTACATTTTCATTGGTCTGTATCTCTGGTGTTCATTGCATTGGGGTTGTACAACGTACACATTTTGCATTATTTTTAACGCTTAACCGAACTGTAATAGCGACATATGTTTTGTTTCTTACCCCAGGTGAAGGTATGCTTGTTAGTCACAGAAAATATATACAGAACTATAATTTTGTTAAATTAATTTATGATTTTTAAAAGGTCCACCGCTGTTGTCACGGGGTAGCGTCGCTGCCCCGGCCGGGACAAGTTTCCTGGGAAATGGTTTTCGGGTTCTTTTTCACCTGTAAGACAAGTGTCAGGAAACTTTAAGGCCCAAACGGTTCCCAATACCATCATTATCACATTCGCCATGTTTAGTACTAATGTGTGTGTATGAATGGCGTGTTTCGTCTTAACGTTGTATTGCATCGGAGGAGGCCCTGACATTGAGCTGATTACTCATTCGGGAAGGACCTCCATGCTCCTGTATGGTCAAAAAAATAAGTGTATGAACCATAGTTTAAAATCCCTTTCCCGACAGGTAGTGTTAATGTAAGGACCGGATGGTTTGAGGCACCTAAAAGTACCTATAGGTGAGAGGTTAAAATGTGTTAATAGAATTATCATAAAATATCATTAATTAATGGTGTGATCTGTGAAATTTAAGTTGTGGATGCTATACTTTATTAAAGAATCTCTTGAATAAAATTCTACCAATTTCTGAACGGAAAAACGATTTTTAACAAATCAATTTCATATACGGGGTGATTCACAATAAGTATTACAGACTTCTAGGAGTTAGGAGTTGTAGAGGGACTGAGGGATTTAGTAGATACAATTTTGATGAGGACCCCATGTCCGGAAACGTACCATTTTGATGTAAATAAGTTTGAAGATCAAAACACAATGAGCTGATATCATGTGTTTTGTGTTTCAAAATAAGTATTAAGACTTCTAGGGGTTGTACTACACATATCGAATCGGAGGAAGATCTTCTTGCACGAATTCTGGCGGCAGCAGAAATTATTTAGCACACACAAAGTCTTGGAGGGCATATGTATGAAAATATGCGTCGCAGGTACACTTCATGCAACGATCAACAGGGTCGCTACATGGAACCACGCTTGTAATACAACTCCTAAAAGTCTGTAATACTTATTCTGAAAGACAAGACACGCGATATCAGCCCATTGTGTTTCGATCTTCACACTTATTTTACATCAACATGGCACGTTTCCGGACATGGGTTCCTATCAAAACTTTATCTACTAAGTCTCCTCTACAACCCCTAGTAGCCTGTAATACTTATTGCGAATCACTCTATAGATATAACTATAATACATATACAATGAAGACTTGATCGGTAACATTAAGTTAACATTATGCTGTGAGTTTATGAATGCTTGTATGCATGTATGTATGAATGGACACCTTGAATTAATATGTATGCAAGTATGTAAGCATGTGTGCATGTATGTATGTATGTATGTATGTGTGCATGTATGTATGTGTGCATGTATGTATGTATGTATGTATGTATGTATGTATGTATGTATGTATGTATGTATGTATGTATGTACGTATGTACGTATGTACGTATGTACGTATGTACGTATGTATGTATGTATGTATGCATGCATGTATGTATGCATGCATGTATGTATCAGTGGCGATGTGTCGTATGTGTTCAATAGTTCACTGAATCCCCAAGAAAAATCAAGTTCATTAAACATACTGAATTATAAAGACAAACATTATATTTGTATTTTCTATGCCAGGTTCGTTATAAATCCAGATAGTTTGAGTACCAGCTATTTATTTCTACCGCGGAAATTTCTAGCAGGCAAGCTTTAGGAACGAAGAGATTTATTTCTTTGTATGAACCCCCTGAAGTCAGTTTTGGCCTTTAAAAAGCTGCGAGGGGCGAAAGGAAAACAGCTGGTCCTTGTCACTGGTGGTACAAGGAGCGATGCACGATTTTTCGTCGGAAACTGATGGGTCAATCCGGAAATCCTGTGTCTAAGTGTTGTTTTAATGGCGAAGAAATTGATTGTGTTCGTTATTCCAATGGTATTCATTTGGCGTGATTTCTAAATCCTGTTTTCTTATTTATAAACGCTTTTAACATCTAAGGTAATTTTGAATATGATGAAAAGGATCTTGGTAGTAAATCTTCAATCCAGAATTTGGTTTGACGATTGAGGAAAATCAGGAGAAAAAATTTGTGAGGTTGGTCGGCACTGGGATTTGGACCAGGGATCTACCGAATACGAGTCTCAAACAAAACAGCTTGAGTCGCCTTGCTGGATCTCTGCATCGTATTAAATTAATTTAAAGACAATTTTAACAATAACCTAGTGAACTCCCGGTTAGTATGTATGTATGTATGTATGTATGAATGCATGCATATATGTGTATGTATTAATCTATAAAGACCTGAATAGGATCGGCGTGTTTCGGACTACTGCCTGTGACATGAAACCTATGTCTATTACGTTAATTTTTCTATAATAGACCTAGTTCAGTTGTGTACGTGGTGACGTTTGGTTCAATTATCATGCTGCGAGTGAAGAGTGAATAATTGGATAGTCAAGCTAGACAGATTATCTACACTTTATGATTAAGTGTTGTTATCTAAAAGTGTTAAATTTATTTCTCGTATCGTGCTCCGCTTTTCATGTTTTGAAGACTATGCGTTCTAAGTTTGGTGTTATGTTTTCCCCCCACCCTTCCATCCCACTTTTGTTGACTAATAACAAATGCTCAGGACTTGACAATAAAATTACTACAAAAAGCCATATAAACGAGAAACTGTATGTGATATCAATATGTATTTTGCAGTCCTATATCGAAAAACTAATATTTTCATGAATTGTTGTAGTTGGTAATCCTGTAATGTCGTGGTAGAAGAAAAAACAGCTGGAATGGCAATTCATGTATAAAAAAACATATTTATGTATACGAATTAGTTATAACTGTGTTGTGACAGTTGTCCATCGACATTTTAGAACATGCTTCAACACACCACCAGATACCACAACACAGGACCTGTCTGTACTCTGAATCTTACACAATATCTATGGCTAGAGCATGGAACTCACTTCCCAGTCATGTCAGGGACTGTCAATCGCTATCCAAATTAACTGATAACTGATATCTTAAGTTCGACACAATGAAAACATTAACTACATAACAACTATATAGAGCATTCTATTGATAATCATGTAGGAAGCTACTTACTTTATTTTATATCATTTTAATTTTATTATATTCTATGTTTTTTGTTAGCATTAGCTAGTATTAGATCCATCATCATTGTATTTTGTTTAGTCTGTATTTTAATATCTTAAAATTGTAATATGTACGTAATTTTTGTATAATTTTACTATTTGCTGGTTGAGTGGAAGAGAAGGCCTTATGGCCGTAACTCTGCCAGCTAAAATAAATCATTATTATTATTATTATTATTATTATTATTATTATTATTATTATTATTATTATTATTATATAAGTTGTACAGAAAATTTGATATAATACAGCCAAGGTTGACAGCACATATTAGAAGAAGAAGTTGATCGTGTTCGTACTGCTTACGCAAGAAACAATCTAAACTAAACTCCATGTTGTGATAGGCCAGAACTTGGTCTACCAGCCGTGTGCAAGTCTCACATCTGCATATATTAATTACAGAGATGGACGTATCCAGGAAGTAATGGAGTGATAGGCTATGTGGAGGGCATATCGTATTTTCCAGATATTATAGCTGGTTTTCTCAACCAGGAACCGCTACTTATTGTAGCTACCCTAGTTCAGACACTGGTCACATATTGGCAGAAATTCCACGATAAAAATTTCTTCAATGCTTTTAAAATTTCTTCCCCACGAGAACTCGAACCAGTGCATGCATGTCCTATATCTCTGCGCCAAGATATGAAGTATTAGACCACTCGGGTACGGTGCAGTATTTGCTTACGTAAGAAGTTCTCGGAAATCGACAGTAAGGACAAGATTGTGTTAAAAATGAAGCATTTTGCGGAAGCGACTAAAAATGAATTCGTACAGGTCGCAGATATTGTAACGTCTGCTTGAAGATGGCAGGGCCAAAGGTCGAGTTTTTTGTATAGAAATGAAGGAGAATATACTACAGTGAGCTCATAATTTTCAGCGATGAGTCGATTTTTCGCTTGGGTGGAAAAATAAACAAATAAAATGTTCGAATGTGGGGGAGGGGCTGTGGTGGAATATATGTAAAACTGTCCCAAAATTAATGTGTTTTGTGCAGGTGTATGAACTCTTCTTTTTTGCCGAAAAAAACAGTAACAGGACGTAGATATCACGATATGTTGGAGAACTGGTTGATGCCCCAACAGAATGAGGACTTTATCTTATAACTAGATGGAGCACGCCCCACGCACTGTACTTATGTTAGACCAGCTGGATGTATTTCTACCATAACGTTGGATTGGGCGTGATACAGACGCTAATAACGCTCTTGCACGTTGGCCACCAAGTTCTCCCGACCTCACACAATGTGATTTTTTTATTTAGGGATTTATGAAATATAAAGTTTTCGTCTCTACACTTCCTCATTATTTAATTGAAATTAAATAATGTGTCAGAAGTGTTGTGACAAGTGTGGATGGTTATATGTTATATCGGGTTTGAAATAAACTGGAGTCTAGATGACAAGTAGGATATCTAGTTTTATGGGAAAAGAATTCAATTTAAAACTTTACTTTAATCTTTTTATTATTAATTGATTTTTGAAATGAACTGGAGTCTTGATGTGTGACGTAGGGATCACACTCTGAACATTTGTGAGTTCAGAAATTACACACCAAGAGTTACAATAAAAACGTATAAAAAGCTTCCAGGTACCGGAAAATAGTTCTTCGTTTTATAAAACCTTAAAACTGTTTACTTGATTTGTAGTAGTCGTGTATTTTCCTTCTTGCTTCCCACAATAACATTATAGAATTAATCACTTCTAATATAAGAGATAACGTTTGATATAATTTGGCTCGGAATTAATACTGTAATGAGGTTTATAATGTTAATGAAAGCTAATATAGATTAGTAAATGCATATTAAATTTTTGCATTTTACTCTTTTTTTAGGATGAAAGGAACACGTAATCTTATTTTTTTCTGAAAATAATTTATTCTTGCTTCTAGTGAAGTCAATATCATCCCGCTAATTAGGAAATGATAATCCCGGATAATGTAAATATCTGTTATTAGACTCTATCTATCTATCTATCTATCTATCTATCTATCTATCTATCTATCTATCTATCTATCTATCTATCTATCTATCTATCTATCTATCTATCTATCTATCTATCTATCTATCTATCTATCTATCTATCTATCTATCTATCTATCTATCTATCTATCTATCTATCTATCTATCTATTTGCATTAAATAACCTCTTGCAAACAGACACTGCACTCTCACGTTCCTCACGTCGCTTGAGAATTCGATACACTGTGAAGTAAAATATATTAGCCTATATAAAAGCTAATATGTGTATGTTCGTGATTTATATACTTCTGAACCACGCAACAGATCTTTATGAAAATGTGTACATACAGGTTTTCAGGTGTTGGAGTGTTTATTCGCTATCCATTATTCTCTAAAACCATTAGGTATAGTGGTTCACCTGGAACGAAAATTAAAAAAATCCATCTAGAGCTCGCAATTATGACGTTTCACAACGAACCTCAGTATACGCTATTAAAATAAACCGAGGTAGATATTATCCAAAAATCACCAAAATCCGGTAATTAGAAGTGGGGGTTTACCAGAAATTCGAAATTAAAATTGATTCTAGTAATCACCATGTTTGGTTTGTCGCAATGTATACTGTATAATTTAATTAACCCGTGATTTTATTTTAATGTATTCAACTAAAAATAAAAACACATTATTATCAATTACTCTTTCTTTGGGTTATATATCTACCTTCATGATCAATGTAAGATTTAGACTTAGTGTGTGTGTGTATCTACAACTTAAAGTAAACGTGGGCTATTTTCGCTAACATTATACAGTCTTAACTATGATAAAATAAACCACTTACTACTTGTGATTTAAGAAAGACTACTTTCATCTGTCCATAGTAAAGATCAAGTATGTTATTTCATAATGTTTATTAGTTACCAATCTGAGGCCCTACATGCATAATACGTCTTCTATAAGTAGTATAGTTAAGATGTTTCAATATCATAATGTGTATCAATATTTACATAGTATGTTAAGTTAAAACTATTATAAATACCAATATTTGTCTTATTTTTTAGACAATCCACGCCCCTTTATACATAATTTTGACTTAATTACAGTTAAATGAACTTTATCATGAAAATGGTATGAAATTACAAAATTATTTAATTTAGATTTTTTGATTTTTAGTTTCTTTTTATAAAAATAATTAAAATGTTTATGGAAAACGGAAAATACTGTATATCCGGTGCCTAATAGACTTAAGATAAGTTTATGGATATAGCCCAGCTCCTGGGAGAAACCACTGCTCTTGTAGAATTCTCGAGGGAACATGATTTATATAGTACACAAAGAAATAACGAAAAATAATTCACTCGATAATAAAATACCTTTTCTCTTTATCTTACTCATATAAAAGCTTTATTTTATTTATTGAACAATGTTATAATGCATAAACATCTTCCTGCATCCAAGCACTTTAATTTTTTTCTTCCATTAATTTCTCTCTTCCCAATATCCTTCCTACAAATCCATTCTCCATCACTGATCTTCTAATATCTTATATCCATGTAATCTGTGGTCGACTCTTCTTCTTTCTTCCCTGGAGAATCCAATCAAGCACTTTTTTTAAAAAAACTCTGCTCCGAAATTATTCTGACATGACTAGGCCTATGTCAATCTAATTGTCTATATACTTACATTGTACCTTTAATAGTGACAACTATGTATTTATTACTAGTATACAAGTGACAGGCCTGTGAAATTCCTACAGTCCTTTAATATAGTACCCAGCATTGTCTACATCTCGTTGTCAGCGATTTGGAAGTCGTAGTATCCCTGTAGCAGTTCCTATCCTATTGATGTTTCTGAAGGAATGTTGCTAGCAGAATCTTGGGACAGTCTGGAATCGAATGTCACGAAGGGTTACTTCATCTTAGAGGTCAACTCATAATCACAAGGGCTTAAGTCCGGTGAATTTGGTGGATGGAAAAGCATTTCCCACCTCCAGCTCTGGTACACATCAGCTACAGAGTGTGCCGTGTGCCAGAGTATTATCCTGCAAAATTATTGGAGGGTTCTGCAATAAAATGTAGGCGCTTCCTTCGCAAACATTAGTCTCAAGTTTTCAATCCTGTTCCTGCTTTGTAAACATGGCGAAACACTACAGCTTAGAGCGACAACTCAGAGGAGACTAACTTCCACTCTCCAAAAGCGCATGCGCTTTGAAACATAAGATAAGTCAGACATGTATTAACATGTAACTTCTTAGTTACAACAATTAATTGCGTCTGGTTTCGCTTCTACAGCAGTTTCTACATCAGTTTTGCCACTATTTTTATTACAAACCATGTACAATAGTAAAGGTAAAGTGATCCCACTAAAGGCCTCAGGAAGCCCTTGGGTAGTAGGAGGTTAAGGCTCCCACTTTTTTCTGGACAATCGGCACTTGATGTCAGCCGGTTGTCAGCCCTGCGTCACGGCCGCCTTTACCCCAGAAAAAGCGTCTGGTACTCATTTCCGTTAGAGGCTGAGTCGACCTCAGGGCCATGGTGCCGCCAGAGGGTTTGAGTCAGTTTAAAAATCCTGACTCCACCGGGACTCGAACCCTCGACCTTCCGGCTTGTAGCCCAGTGCCTGAACCACTACGCTACGGCGTGCCCCAACCCATGTAGAATGAAGTATAATATACTATTTTGGACCTTTTATTCCTGTCTGATTATTCTAATTATTATTATTTTTCAATCTGGATTGCCTACCCGATCTTCTTGACCCATTAGTTTTATTCTCGTACTTTTTATTACATATCTCAAGTCTCAGCGCCACCATATAATAACTTAATGGTAATCCTAATTATTGATTTATAGATTTGTATTTCAATAACCTGTGTTGTGCTTTTATTCCACAATATCCCATTTAACATTTGTATTGTCTATATACCTTTCGTTATTTTTTATTTATTTCATTCTCTTGGTAATTCAAGTTAATTCTAACACCTAAATAAATATATTAATCACAGCCTTTAATACAAATCTTTCCATTTTCCAAAATAAGATCTCATGTTTCATCTCTACAAGTCATATAATGTATTTTTTTTTTAATTTAATGTTAGTATCTGTTTATTATATTCCAATAACAATTTCCTTGTGATTCACTCCATATCTTCATAATCATGTATTGTAAGTGATAACTTACAATCAACTGGTCATCTGCAAATAAACATGTATAAAAAGTTTAATTTCCAACAGGCATGCCCATTCCACTGCATTTTGTACATATTTCTAAAAGATTGATATATACAAAATTAAAAAAAAAGTAAGATGAATTTCTAAAACAACAAAATACACACGTCAGGGCTGTAGTTTGTCTCCAACATAATTATTATATATAACTCACTGGCTCTATCGAACACGCAGGTTCATGGTCGCACTGATATAAACACTCCATGCATCCCTATCCTGAGCTAATGTTCTCCAATCATCCCCTGTATAATTTACTTCCCTCAAATCATGGTTAATGTCATTATCCCACCGCATTCTTTATCTACCAACTGGACGTTTTCTCTCTGGTTTTCCTACAAGAAGCTTCCATGCACCTCTTTTAATCCCCACTCGTGCCACATGTCCTGACCACACACACACATACATATATATATGGTAACGAGGTAACGTGCTGCCTTGTCACGCAGCGGGCCAGGGTTCAATTCCCGGCCGGGACAAAGTTCCTGGGCGAGGCTTTTTTAAGGATTTTTCCTCACCTGTAAGGCAATTATCAGGAAGCTTTAAGGTCCAAAAGGTCCACGAACATCATCTGGTCACCATCATCATCATTCGCCGGTGTGGAAAGCAACGGGAAGCTACCATACCTATAATTTCCTAGTAAAGCTGTAAAGCTTAGCATGAAAATGGTATGACATGCCCTCGGGCAGAACACACACACACACACACACACACACACACACACACACACACACACACACACACAGTAAATGGGTATTTTGGAATTATAAATTCTCCTGACAATTTTTTTTCCAACCTTCACCCTTAATGTTGAATTTTCATATAATTTTATGGCAATTATAAACGGTTAAACTTATCCCGACTTTTTCTAATACTTCCATAACTTTTAATGACACAGTATAGAATTTTTTTCTTAAATCAACAAACAACAAATGTAACAGTTGCCCTAATGAGTATTTATTTTCCATTAACTGTTTAACTCCAAGTTTATAGTATACTGTCAATACTGCTGCTACAGACACTTGGAGTCTACATCGTCGTAAACAACAAGTAGCAGAAGCTCATCGTGCTGATGATGGAATTTAACTTCCCTAAGGCCTCCAGTTGATATTTTATATACACCATTTTAAGAAAGTTGAGGACGGCGGCACCTGCCAACATGTACATTTTAATTTTTAACTTTTATCTTATAGTAACGGCCGCGGTGGACTAGTGGTTATGCTCCTTGCCTCTGGTCCCGAGGGTCAAGGGTTCAAACCCGGCCGGGGACGATGGATTTTTAGGATGAAAAAAATCCAAGGAGCAAGTCCTCCGGGAGGGACGTTTAGCCGTAGGTCCCGAGTCTGAAGATTTTTAGGCTCGTAAAATATCCTTATGCCTGAACGAAAAGGCCTCTAAGCGAAATTTACCGAATTTTCCCGTCCTAGTACTATCTTGGTTTCCTATATGTCAGTATGAGGCGGAACGCTGACCACGGACCACTCAAATGACATCTATACGAAAACAAGTGTAACTAAATTAGTATGGTTCAAATTCTACCCTGTAGGGGGAGAACGCCTAAATCTCTGTTAAGGGAAACATGGGCTTACAAGATTACAAGAGGATCTTATAGTATACTGTCGACTTACCTGCTCTAAATCCTGCTTTTTTTTCATCCTCCTCGTCTATGTATTCTTCTAGGAAGTGTTTCAATATTCTTCCATTTATTACACAAAGTGAGTTCATTATTATTATTATTATTATTATTATTATTATTATTATTATTATTATTATTATTATCAGTATTATTACTAATTTATACAATTTAATATGGAGGATAATAGGATATAAGGAAATTGTATTTCAATAACCGTGCAAATGTTAGATTTCTCGTGTCATAACATTTAAGTAGAGTTATATAATATTATAATTATAAATATTATTATTTTTAGCATTATTGTAATAATTGTCCGCCGCTGTGGTCTCGAGGTAGGGTGCTGCCTTGTCACGCAGAGGGCCCGGGACGATTCCCGGTGGCAAGGTTGTTTTTTTTTTTTTTTTTTTTTTGGTGAGGATTTTTTGGGGTTTTTCCTGACCTGTAAGACAAATGTCAGGAAGCTTAGTGCCCAACGGTCCCCGAAAATCATCCGGCCATCATCATCAACCTTATCATTATCATAATCATCCTTCACCGGTGTGGAAAGCAACGAGAAGCCACCACACCTATAATTCCCTAGTAAATGTGCAAAGCATATCATGAAAATGCTATGGGTGCAGTGAAAGACCTTGCCTCGGGCAGAATTACTGTGGATGGATTACAATAATTATTATTTTTCTTTTATTATTGTTGATATCGCTATTAAAAATATATAATTACCGTACAATAAAAAAAAAGGAGTAGGGCTATGGTACCGGTACGGACATATACGAAGAAAATAAGTTACACGAATGGGAAATGAATGGTTGATGGAAAGATACAAGGGGATAGAAATAAATAATAGTTTTAAAAAACTAAAACAACACGCTTTATTAGAAAACCGAACTAAAAAAATGAAAAATAATTTTAATTTCCAACACGCTTGGGATAAGATTAAAGTGGTCAACAAAAAAAAGAATCTCCAATACATATAGAATAAAACTAGAGTTATCAACAAAAAGAAAATAATTTTACCATCAAAAGCGTGGAGTGCTCTATATAAATTAATATATTTGATAATAAACAGATATTCGTAAAAGTAAAGTCTCTAAGAAGAAAATGTAAAAAATCATAAAAAGCACCCCACGCTTTTGATGGTAAAATTATTTTCTTTTTGTTGATAACTCTAGTTTTATTCTATATGTATTGGAGATTATTTTTTTGTTGACCACTTTAATCTTATCCCAAGCGTGTTGGAAATTAAAATTATTTTTCATTTTTTTAGTTCGGTTTTCTAATAAAGCGTGTTGTTTTAGTTTTTTAAAACTATTATTTATTTTTTATTTTTTAGTTTTAATATTTTACAGAATATGATAAAAATGTAAATATCTTTAAATCCGATACTATTGTAGTAAGAGCTAAAAGTAATACTCTTCTAAAAAAATCCTGCCAGCCGGATATACCACTACAGTTCACCGCTCTACCAACTGAGCTCTTACAACGATTAACTAATAAATAATAGTTTTAAAAAAACTAAAAGAACATGCTTTATTAGAAAACTAAAAAATGAAAAATAATTTTAATTTCCAATACGCTCAACAAAAAAATTATCTCCAACACATGTAGAAAAAATTAGAGTTATCAACAAAAAGAAAATAATTTTACCATCAAAAGCGTGGGGTGCTCTATATCAATTAATATAATTGATAATAAACAGATATTGGTAAAAGTAAGCTCTCTAAGAAGAAAATGTAAAAATCATAAAAAGCACCCCACGCTTTTGATCGTAAAATTATTTTCTTTTTGTTGATAACTCTAATTTTTTCTACATGTGTTGGAGATAATTTTTTTGTTGAGCGTATTGGAAATTAAAATTATTTTTCATTTTTTAGTTTTCTAATAAAGCGTGTTCTTTTAGTTTTTTAAAACTATTATTTATTTTTTATTTTTTAGTTTTAATATTTTACAGGATAAAATAAAAATGTAAATATCTTTAAATTCGAAACTATTGTAGTATGAGCTAAAAGTAATACTCTTCTATAAAAAAAACCTCCCAGCCGGATTTGAACCAGCGACGTATGGATTACTGAAATTATATACCATTAAGAGTTCAGTGCTCTACCAACTGAGCTCTTACAACGATTGACTAAAAACTCGACAAGTCCGCAACCTATATTATACCAGTTTTCAGTTTTTTTATTTTCGAATGATTCTGGCCAGGATTTTAGAAACAAAATATGAAATTATTGTATTGTCACGGGTCCTCTACATGTATACAAAGTTTCAAGTCGATCCAATGTTTCTAAGTGGGTGAAAATCGCGTTGAAAGATTCCGTTACATTGACACAAAAACACTTTTTTTGATATTCTGATGATTATGCCCATGATTTTAGAAAATAAATATGACATTATTGTATTGTCACGGGTTCTCTACAAGTATACAAAGTTTCAAGTCGATCCAATGATTTTAAGTGGGTGAAAATCGCGTTGAAAGATTCCGTTACATAGATAGATAGATAGATGCAGGTCAAGCTAATATAAAGCGTGTAAAAAGTCGACAAGTCCGCAACCTATTATAACAGTTTTCATTTTTTTTTATTTTCTGATGATTCTGGCCAGGATTTTAGAAACAAAATATGAAATTATTGTATTGTCACGGGTCCTTTACACGTATACAAAGTTTCAAGTCGATCCAATGTTTCTAAGAGGGTGAAAATCGTGTTCGAAAATACCGTTACATAGATATAAAGACACTTTTTTTTTATTTTCTGATGATTCTGGCCAGGATTTTAGAAAAAAATGAAATTATTGTATTGTCACGGGTCCTTTAGAAGTATACAAAGTTTCAAGTCGACCCAATGATTTTAAGTGGGGAAAATCGCATTGAAATATTCCGTTACACAGATAGATAGATACAGGTCAAGCTAGTATAAAGCGTGTAAAAATAGAATTATTTAAAGGAATAATTTAATACAAATTATTCAATGTCTGCTACACACACACACACACACACACGCACACATAGCACAAATTATTTGGACGAAGAGAAACCTTTATAGTAAGGGAAATATATAAGCCTATTTAAAGTTATATTATTATAATTAATATTAATATTATTATTATCACAGAACTCGTACTATTCTGTTTAAATATGTCAACCTTAGTCACGAACATTCTTTACTATCTACATGAAACCTGTAACATATTATGAAACCTGTAGTAACTATTTTATGCTTCTTTCCCTTAGATAAGTAACATAACAAATGTTAAAATACCGTGAAAACAAGTTCATACCATAACTCTTTACTTTCTCTCTGATAAATGTAATTATCTTCTAACATCACGTGTGGGCTTAATAACTTTCAAGTTAACAGAACGACTTAAACAGGTTGGTAACCTGCACGGGAATCCAAAAAATACTAATATAGTATTCAGTTGTACGATTACATTATCTAGTATTTACATAATTATACCTATTATGTATCGTGCTGCCTTGTCACGCAGCGGGCCCGGGTTCGATTCCCGGTCGGGACAGACTCCTGGGTGAGGCTTTTCCGGGGTTTTTCCTCACCTGTAAGACAAATGTCAAGACGTTTAGGGTCCAACAGTCCCCGAAAATTATCCGGTCATCATCATCATCCTTATCATTATCATCATCCTTCACCGGTGTGGAAAGCAACGGGAAGCTACAACATCTATAATTTCCTAGTTAAAGCTGCAAAGCATAGCGTGAAAATGCTATGATTGCAGTGAAAGACCTGTCCTCGGGTAGAATTACTATGGATGGATACCTAATATAGCCATGAACCTACGGGTTCGATAGTGCCAGTGAGTGAGTGAGTGAGTGAGTGAGTGAGTAAGTAAGTAAGGATACCTAATATTCACAAAAAATACCATTGCTATATATTTTTAACAAAAAACTGCCTAATTCACAAACAGTTAAAAATGAACAACTACAAAGAGCACTTTCTAGACAAATATATTACATTCAAATTGTAAGATATTTTATATTATTATTCCATATTTTGTATTTAATATTTTACTGTTATGTTTATATTATTAACTATATGTACAATTCATATGTTTCATATATTATGCACTATGGTTATATTGTAGATTATTAAGTCTATATCTGCCAAGTTCTTCGCTTTTCTCTAAAAATCTAAAGATTAAAAAATATAAAATGATAATCTTGCCTGTAGTACTCTATGGGTGAAAAATATGTTCTCTTACATTAAAGAAAGGGGACGTAGTGTATTTGGTTAAGACAATACACTACAAGCCGGAAGGTCGGGATTCGAATACCGGTCGGGTCAGGATTTTTAAACTGACCGAAACCTTCCGGCGGCACGATGGCCCTGGGGTCGACTCAGCCTCTAACGGAAATGAGTACCAAACATTTGTTCTGGGAGTAAAGGCGGACGTTGCGGACAACTCAGCTGACATCCAGTCCTATCGTCTAGAAAGGTGGGAGCCCTAACCTCGTAATACCTCAAGGGCTTCCTAACGTCCGTAGTGGAATCACTTTAATCTTTCTTTAATTTTACGTCAAGGAAAGGAAAGAAGTTGAAAGTACTCGAAAGTAGGACTGTAAATTGAATTTTTGGTACCAAAGGGACGATAATGGAGAATGGAGAGAGCTAATGATGAACTCCATAAATTATATTGTTTTTATAATATTGTCCCACGAGATTGAAATGAGTGGTAGTAGAGATATTTTAAACTTCTCATTGAGAAGCTCATGAATAAATGACGGTTTATTTGGATGGATCTAAGAGAAATGATTATCGTAAATACAGTATGAAGTGGAATCGGTTGATTCATGATATCCGACCAGATAATTGCATTATTAGTGCATCATAGACCGTGGTTCTGTGAGTCATACCATTATTTATTGTTATTAATTTAATTACAGCTTATTTATTTCAGAATATTAAAGAACGGATAGAAAGAAAAATTGATACATCAGAAAAGAGTTAAATATCAGAATACCAGAACCCATATTAGTAAATTGTTTTAAGGGTGAAAGACAGACTGACTTCCAAAAAAGTTTCTACAATTCAAACCTACAAATAAGAGATTAAGAGAATGCCCGTCGAAGAAATGTATAGATCAATTCGATGTACTTTGAGCTCAGAACAGGCCAATAGACCTAAACCGAGCTGCTGATGATGATTATGCTTATTTACACAGTATGTCATCATCTTCCATACAAGCATAAGGCCTAGTGGTCTGTTACGACCTCAAGGGTGGATTACCAATCCATCTCTTCTTAGGACAGTGGGCTGTAGAGATGCATGACTATTTTTTTTATTCGTTTCATCCTCTTTGGGGTACGTTGGATCAATTATTTTTCTGTATGTTTTTTTCTTTCTTAGTGCCCAGTATTTCTTCATTCATTCTAATCGCCTCTTCCTCTCTTCTTCCAAGATAATATGTTGGATTCTTGCGTAGATTTATCTGGGAACCTTATGTTTTCATCATGAATAATTAATTTAGCTGTTCAATCGATTAGTTAATTTTATGTAATCTTTAATTCTACTAGGTCTTATTCAGTTTCTTTAAACCAGTTGGGTTTTATTTTTCTGTTATGGAAAAATCAAATATTTGTTTGATTAATCTGTTAGGGCTCATTCTGAGAAGATGACAAAAAACGTTATTCTCCTTTTTGGCATAGTGTCTGAAAGTTTTTTTTTTTTTTTTTTTGTGGAGAGTTTCATTCTTGAGGCATATTATCTAATTACCTTGAACTTTTGGTCCAATGATTTTCCTTAAAATTTTCCTTTCCTTAAGCTCAAGTTTCTCCATTTGCCATTTGAAATTGATCGTTAGTGTTTCTGCTGCATACAGTGACATGACTATTTATATAGGGAAGTCCGATAATGTGTACCCTTCTGTTTGAACGGACCTTGTTAATATATCCTCTTTAATTGGTGCTGCCCTCGAAGAGAAAATATTTCAACTTCTTGCCTTCATCAACTTTGACGGGTTCAAGGTCGTTTCTTTTATTCTTTGTGCCAAGAAGGGTTTATTTGTGATATTTATGAAAATGGCCACTTAAAAGTTTTTCAAGCTAAGAATCAATTTTTAATTTCTGCTACAGAGTATTACAATGCTGAAAAACTCCTAAATATATTACGTAGATGCTGTTTTAATATACTGACAGGTTTGGTTTCATATTTTGTGATATGGTGGCTAACTAACTAACTAACTCACTCACTGGCACTATCGAATCCGCAGGTTCATGACCGCGCGGACGAAAGCTCTCCATACATCCCTATCCTGAGCTAATGTTTCCAATCATTCCCTGTATAATCCACTTCCCTCAATTCATATTTAATGTTATTCTCCTACCTCATTCTTGGTCTACCAACTAGGCGTTTTCGCTCTGGTTTTCCTACTAGAAGCTTCCATGCACGTCTTTCATTCCCCATTCGTGCCACATGTCCTGCCTATCTCAGTCAACGAGACTTAACTGTTCTTATCATATTTGACTTCCTATAAAGACCACGTAATTCATTGTTAGTAGTCTTCTCCATTCACCTGTCTGTTCATCTCTCTTTGGTCCAAACATTTTCCTAATAACTTTATTCTCAAATACTCGTAATCTCCTTTCCTCCATTAAAGTAAGAGTAGGCCTACATGTTTCTCATCCATTTAATATAACTGATAGAATAATAGTTTTATATATTTTCATTTTTATGTTTTTTGAAAGGAGTTGGGAAGTCAAAAGTCTCTGTAATGCATGGCAGTACGCATTTCAAGAATTAAGCCTATGTTTAATTTCTTTGTGCATCTTATTCCTATTTGTGATTATTATTCCTAGGTAGCTGAATTCAGCCATTTCCTCAAAATTTCCTCATTTGTCATTTCCATTGTATAATGTATCTCTATGTGTGACTATGTTTAGTTTTATTGATATTTACTTCCAGTCCCAATTTCTTAGTATTACTCAATGGTGAGTGCGTGTTGGTCTTTAGCATCTCCTCGCTAGCGCCCAATAGTACTACATCATCAGCATAAACTAACAGTCTATTAATACCATTGGGTTGTAGGCATTCTTACCCTCTAAAGATTTAATGGCATGCTCTAGTACAAAATTAAATAGTAGAGGAGATACTGCATCTCCTTGCTTCACCCATTGTGGATTTCAAAAGTATCCGAAAACTGTTTTCCTATATGCATCCTACTCTTTGTGCCACTTAGACACATTCGTATAAGTCTAACGTTTTAGGAATTCCGAACTCCAGCAGGGTAATATATAACTTCTCCCTCTTAATTGAATCTTATGCCTTTTTTTAAGCCTACGTATACGGTAGTTGATGTACAGTACCATTATATTCCCGTTATTTTCTAAGATCTGCCTTATACTAAAAATCTGATGTGCTGTAGACCTGTTTCTTTTAAATCCACATTGATTATCTCCTAGAATGTCATCAATATAGGGAGTAAGTCTGCTTACTAATATATTTGTTAGAGTTTTGTCCGAAATTGAAAGTAATGAGATGACCCTATAGTTGTTGCAATCCGTTTTATCTCCTTTCTTATAAATTGACACAATAATTAATTCTTTCCATTCATCTGGAAGATCTTTTTTCCAAATCATATTAAGCAATCGGCGTATATTGTCCATCAATGTTTCTCCAGCTGATTTTATCAGTTCTATTAGGATATCAACTGAATCTGCTTAATACAAAGCTTCCTGATTCCTGACTAACTTCTCCTGGCCGTCTAACTTCCTGTAAAGCGACTATATCCAACGGTGATTTATCTACTTCCCTCGTTAATATCTCTAGCGCCTCGCTATTGTATAAAGTCCTAACATTTCATGTTCCTAGAAACATTTCCCTATGTTCGAGCCTTTGGTATGGGTTTCCTGAAGTAGCTCCCGCCCGGAGAATCGAATGGGGGACTATTTGACCTCCGGAAAATTTTACCCCAGTAGAACCCATGTCCGCATTTCTTGACGGTTGTATTTTTTAGGGTGAAAGATCGTCACTCTTTCGACCAAGGTACTTTTTTCGTCTGGCTTATCACCTTCAACCAGTCCGGCATGGATAACCGTATGGGCAGCAATGCTACCGCCGGCATAGCTCTCGGGATCATTAAAACACTCAAGCCACTGCACCACGACAAGGTATAGATACAATGGAGGGTGTGACATGTTGATTGTATAAATTAATTAAACATAACAGAGGAATTCGGTTAAAGTGGACCCTCCACGAGGACCTGAGTCCACTTTACACGAAAACACATATTTTATCAATGAGGATGCTATCTGTAAAAACCATTCCCTTTTACTTAATTAATTTTATTTAATAGTCCCGCGCCGTAGCCGAGCGGTTAAGGTAGGAAGCCTTGGCGCAGAGCTACGGGACTTGCGCTGGTTCGAGTCCCCATGGGGGAAGATATTTTCTCATGGTATTTCGGCCAGTATGGGACCGGTGCCCACCCAGCATCGTGAGGCAATTGGGTAGCTACAATAAGTAGCGGCTCCAGGTTGAGGAACCAGCTATAACGACTGGGGGACTCGACATGCTAACCACATGTCACCCCTACACTGGCTGTTGATCATCTACCTCTGTGATTGACACATGTGGATGTGAAGGGCCAGCAGCCGGCTGGTAAAAGGGCAACCGCTGAAAAGTGGAAAGACCCTCAATCAGATCAGAATTTTATTTAATATCCTTGTAATTTTACTAAACCCAAAGACCATCGCATTCTGCAGTTCAATTACGTCGAAATGTTATAACTAACAATAATTTTTTCAAAACATTAAATAAATACCAACGCTTTTTTAATTATGATCAGTCATAAATATTTTCAGATTAATCTGTGCCTGTCTGTATAAATTAATAGAATAATTAAACCTTAAAAATAGACTAAAAGCTAAGGTGCACTCTGGGGTCTACTATATCTGAATATGGAGGTTAAAGTGGACTTTTCTTGTAATGTAAAAGTGTTTATATGTTATGAAGATGTTTCCATATTTGAATAAATAACAATGCTATTTCATAGTTACAACACTAATTAAAATCGCAGTAATTAAACAAAATTCAAGTCCCATAATTAAAAGTAGTAAAACAACAAAGTAAAAAACAGGGTTCTAAATTACCCGAAGTTCCTCTAATTGTAAATATTTATATAAATTATATCTGGAGAAGTGGAAAAGAAGACATGCAGATATTTAATTCACAGGGATTATTTTCATTATTATTAATAGGTATATCATTAACTCGTAGACTATCATTGTTATAGTTTGCTTTGGTCTTCTCATATGTAAATTACTAATTTTTCATCCCTTTGTATTTGTAATCATAAAACTAACTCGCTAGCACTATCCAACCCTTGGGTTCATGGGCGCGCGGACATAAGCTCCCCATACATCCTTATCCTGAGCTAATTTTTCCACTCATCATCTGCATAATTTACTTCCCTCGTATCATGGTTAATGTTATTCTCTTACCTCATTCCTGGCCTACCTACTGGGGTATTTCCCTTTAGTTTTCCTAAAAAAATCCTTGTCCCTCTTTCATTTCCTATTCGCACCACATGTCTAGCCCATCGCAGTTTATGTGACTTAATATTGTTCTTATTACAACTTGTTTCCAATAATATTCATGTAGGTGACTGTTATGTATAGTTTTCTCCATTCACCTGTCTGTACGTCTCTCTTTTCCTAAAAAGTATTCTCAAATACTTGTAATATTTTCTCCTCGTTTAAAATAATCGTCCATGCTTCGAATGCATATCATATAATTAGGAGAATAACAGTTTTATATATTTTCAGTTTAACGTTTTTAAGATATGTTGGGATGGTAAAAGTCCCTGTAATACGTAATAGCATGTATTTGCATAATTGAGCCTATGCTTAATTTATTTCTGCACCTCATTCATATTTGTAATTACTGCTCCTAACTAACTCACTGGCTCTATCGAACCCATAGGTTCATGGCCGCGCGGACATAAGCTCTCCATACATCCCTATCCTGAGCTAATGCTTTCAATTATCCCCTGTGTAAACTAATTCCCTCAAATCATGGATAATGTTATTCTCCCATCTCATTCGTGTTCTACCAACTGGGCGTTTTCCCTCTGGTTATCCCACCAGAAGCTTCCATGCACCTCTTTCATTCCCCATTCGTGCCACAAGTCCTGCTCATCGCAGCCTACTAGACTTAACTATTGTTATTATATCTGGCTTCCTATACATATCATGTAGCTCACTATTATTCAATTTTCTCCATTCATCTGTCTGTTTATCTCTTTTTGGCCCAACAATTTTCCCAAGAACTTTTATAGCTATTTGAATTCAACCACTTCTTCAAAAGTTTCCTCATTTGTCATTACCTGTCCATTTCCATTATATAACGAATTTCTATGAGTGACCATACACTTAGTTTTATTAATGTTTACTTACAGCCCTAATTCCTTAGTGTTACTCAATATAATATGTGTGTTGGTCCATAGTATCTCCACGCTATAGCCTAATAATACTGTATAATCAGCCTATACTAACAACTTATTAATGCCATTGAGTAATACGCCTTCTTTGTCCTCTAAAGATTTCATGGTATGCTCAATAAGGAATTGCCAGAATAGTGAAATTATTTATGTTAGTGTTTTTTTTTTTTTTGGATTTGTGTGGAAATTTTCAATCACATTTCCTGCAGAAATGGCACGTGATAGAAAAATTTTGGTTGCAGATGCTGAATTCAGCATATATATATAATCACCTATTTTCATTCGAGTGAAGAAAAAAGTTTGAAATTTTTGTCCAGTGTAATTTGTGTATTTTCGTAATATTCTTCTTCCAATTACTGTAGATTATCATTTCAATTAGAATCCCCGGCCCACTGTTAATGAATTGCAGAAAGACGAGAGATATGTTGAATAATGTCTCATTAAGTCAGAAATTACTTCAATTGAACTTCTACAAGTGCATGCTTCGTGTTCCGAAGTCAAACTTGGTATATATTCACTGTTCAATAGTATGACCACTTTCATTTTTTTCCCGTGCTGTACTGCAGTATTAGACATGCTAGAATAATATTTCTTATACGGCTTCCTTCGGTTGCAAGGAATTTTCCATGTCGTAGCTACATACCGTATAAGTAAAAGAATATGTATATCTGGTGATAAAGACATCCTGTCTCTTACCACAAGTGTGTCAAGGATCGGTGAACTATTTTATCACTTCTTAATTGGTATCTTAATTCAGAAATAGTATAGTATAAATAATAGAAACGTGGTTTATGATAAGGTATTCAACATAAAATATTCAGAGATGGTATTGTAAATATTTTACCATATAGCCTATAGACAGTCTTTAACCATAAGGTCAAAATTATACAGATGACAGAGAACTAAACTGTTTTGAGACTGTAAAATGATAATTTATTTTACCTGATGAAGTTAAGATCATAAGGTCTCCTCTTCCACTTTATCAGGGTTAAATAACACAAATATTAACAGTTTTGAATTAACTACAATATGTTCATCAGCAGACCAACCTCATGGGCTAGTGGTCAGCGTTTCTGACTACAGTTTATGAGATCCTGAGTTCGATTCCTGGTCAAACCATGGGAAATTTTTCTTAAAGAGAATTATCCCTGTGATTGCCCATGGTCTGGAATTTAGGTTAAGTTTAGGTTAAGAACTCTCCTGGCTCTTCATTATCATTTATCACCCATCACATCATCAGGGCAACGTAACTCTGCCTTCCAGGTGCCTCAGACTAAGGAATGGATTACAATCCTGCCAATGCCAGAGGAAAAAGCCAGAAATGTCATAAAATACAACCTAGTGGCATTAGACAAATATATATATATATATATATATATATATATATATATATATATATATTCATCATAATCTCCATGGATTAGACCTGTTGTTCTGTTCCGATATCAGAAAGTTTTAAACCGATCTTCCAATCTTCATGTAGGCCTTCTTGCTTATACCATAATAGTAATTTAGGGAGTTTATTATTTTCCATCCTGTTAATAAGAATCATCCATTATTTGTATGGTGTTCATTTGTTTCTGTTATATTGAAAATATACAAATTTTCCCTGATGATGATATTTTTCTCCTGATAAGCAAGTGTATAACTGTCTGTCCCTCTTACAAATGTCATTTCTGTTGTTTGTAATTTTTTTCTATCTGCTCTATTAATGATCTAATCTCACTTCCATATATCGGAGTTGGCATTGCCATCTCTTCAAAAAAACATTTGAGTCTCTCTTTTATTTTGTTGTCTAAGAGTTCTTCTTATGGTACCACATATTTTTAATTTATTACGTTTCCAATCTCTTTCATGCTCCTTTTGAATGCTTATCACTATCCTACAACGAAGCAACCAAGATAATTAAATGTATTTCCTTGTTAAATAATGCAATCATTTATTAATATTTTGGATCTTATAGAGAACATTCCTTGGAAAGCTATCGCTTGTTTAGATGTAGAAATTTCCAAATTAAAATTTTCTGTAATTTTATTTAGTTCATGGGGTTTCTTTTGAATATTCTTCAGGGTCCCCTGGTCATCTGAATACAAGTTGTATTTAAAATGTATTGTCTTACTATAAAACGATTATTAAAATGCATCTGCTATAATTTAATCGTTAAATCAATACTTACATTATATTTAGTTCATCCGTTAATTTATACGATGTTTTATTGCGTATTGATTTTCTAATTTAATTTCTCCTTTTAGATTTTGAGCAATTAGTTTAGATATTTTATAATTAGGTGTATTTATGATGTTTACTATTGGTCTCATAGGAGTATTTTTTGTGAAGTTTAAGTAATGATTTCATTACTGGAAGCGTTGAATTATTGTTTATTAACTTATTTGCATATTTATTAGATTCGTTATTAGTTATGACCATGGAACATTTTTTTTTATTATTTTAATGTCTAATTGTATTTTGTTATTGGGTCTTTTTCAATTTTCTTGACTTTATTGTCATGTAAAAACTCCTTTGTTTTTTCGATATAATAATTTTCGTTGGTATTAATTTTATCGGTTTTTGTGTGTGTTATGTTGTTCTTAACTTTGGATCTTAAATAATTTGGATGTTTTAAGTTTTTTCTTTCTTCGCTTGTTATTGTAGGTGAAATTTCTTCGATTTTTTAGAGCATTCATGTCCTGAATAATCCTTATTATTAATTTGTAATTTATTGATTGCTATCTCGCATTCAATTATATTTTGTTTTATTTTATTAACACTATTTTTGGGAAAGTTGAATTCATATCTTTGTTCAAGTATTTTAATTTCTTCCTTATTTAATTTTAATTCTGTTAAATGTACTATTACTTTAACTTCTATGGACCTATTGTGATTGTATTTATGGTTTATATTTTGTCTCGTGGAAATTTGTTCTTGAATTTAGTGTTCACTGTTTAATATTTATTTTCCATAATTTCAATAATATCGTAATTTATTTGTTTTTCGATTATATACTAGCAATTACCAAACGTTTTATTTGCTTTTTGAGATTGGAAATATAATTTATCATTGCAATTTTGTTTTTATATAAGAATTTTATTTAATTTTTTATCCAGTTTATTTGGCTTGTTTTCGCGTTCTTTTTGCTGAATAACTTTGCTTGTTTATTTTAATTTTGACATAGTTTGGAATGATGTGTTTATTAAAATATATGTTTGCTATTGTTTTATGTAAGTAAGGAATGTAATATTCTTTCTCAATATATGTACTGTGGAGAGGCTTGGAATTAAATCCAGGCATTTGGTGCACAATCTAACGATTTATATTTTTACACAACCAACTCTTATAATTTTGCAATTAAAATTTCCAAACCGCTGGCCACCGTAACCGGCCCGCTAGTAGAAGCAAATATACCATAATCTGAGCAAGAATAGTGGACATTTATAAAACAAAACAATAATAAAATTAAGAAGGAACACAAGGTTGAAAATGTATATTTCAAGTACCACGAGATTAACTTATAAGAGACAGGCCTTTATCTGTGAACAAAACAAGCTGTGGAAAATTCGGTCTATAGCACAGCGCTAGATAAATAGTTCAAAGAAATGAATCCTTAAAAATCGTTCGGCTCCAATGCTTGTATTTGTAATAGTTGAAGACTTAATGGCTCTATCACACCCGTAGGTTCATAGCCGAGCGGACATAAGTTCTCCATACATCCCTATCCTGAGCTAATATTTTACAATCATCCCTATACCCTCAACTCATGGTTAACTTTATTCTCCTATCTCATTCTTGGTCTACTAACTGGGCGTTTTCACTCTGGTTTTACTACAAGAAGTTTACATCTCCCTCTTTCATTCCCCATTCGTGCCACATGTCCTGCCCATCGTAGTCTACGAAACTTAACTGTTCTTATTATATCTGATTTTCATATAATGTTCGTGTTGCTTAGTAAGTTATAACGTAGTCTTCTCCATTCGCCTGTCTGTTCGTCCTAACATTTTCGTAAGAACTTTATTCTCAAATACTCGTAAACTTTTCTCCTCACTTAAAGTAAGAGGCCATGTTTTGCATCCATATAATATAACTGGAAGAATACCAGCTTTATATACTCTCAGTTTAACGTTTTTCGAGAGAAGTTGGGACAATGAGTGTCCAGAATTGAGCCTATGTTTAATTTCTTTGTCCAACTCATTCCTATTTGTAATTTATTGTTCCTAGGTATTTGAATTCATAAGTCTGAATTATGATTTTTCAATAACATCCGCAAATTTGCTTTCGAAATATGCATTTCACAGGGGGGTTCCTTATGACAAAAATAGTACTTTCTTAAGAAGTCTGGTGCGATGAATTCTTAGCTTAGAAGTCTGGGGCTAAATTTCCGTGGCTTGAACGACCAAGTCGTTTTAGTCGAATGCATGTGCAGTAAAGAAAAGGCAGGCCTAATGAATTTAACAATGTAGTAAGAGTACATATGCAAGATGTTTCATTGTAGCTTAAAAACTAATGAAACACTTGTTACAAATGTAGTGTCAATCGATGCGTATTTACGGTAAGAGTGTCATAGTTATGCTTGTTAAGAAAAACAATATGGCGGACGGGACGAAAAAAATAGCAGACTTTATGGAATGGGGCGTCATTCAATACGTATTTGAATTAAGTTCAGGTTTTTAAACCAATTTTTCAGTCCTAAGCCCCTTTTTAGGAATATAAAATCTTAGTTTCTAAATCAATACGTTGGTGACCTACCTTCGTTCACATTATTTTATCATGTAATTCATGGACGAACGGGATTCTATTCCATCATGCCACCACATAAATTAAAATAAAAAGGAAAAAAAACACAAATTATTGTTGCAGTATGTGAATAATTACTAGATATATATTTATGTTTTGCAAAACATGTGAAAAAGTCTTAAAAAGTGAGAATTTGAGCTCAAATTAACCTAAAATCAGCATATTTGCAATATAAAATGTGTATTAGTCATTGCTCAGAGAGTACAGCCAAATTATCACTAAAACCCGCTAACAAACAAGTGAACGCTAAACGAATCTGGTGTACACTAACTCGCCCATTTTCTCACCCTAACTTGCCCACTAGTGTAGGTGGATAGAATCCCCTTATATGTAAGCAAACATGTTGGCAATTGACTCTAGTGGGAACATGTTTTATCATATTGGTAAACATGACGCTAAAAGTCACTTGTTCTCCGATCGGATATTCACTGGAGGTACGACGGCATAGATTAGCTTAATGGAACTTCCATAACGTGAAATTCTGCCTCGTCGCTGAAACTCTGGCACTTCGTGTAACCAACATTCTCTACTAACTAAAAAAAAAAACTAGCAAAGCGAAATCTTTCATATCTATCCAGATTCTGATGTAGTTGAAATTTGTACAGCTTCATCTGCAACAGTTTTCTCAACACCCTCCATACTGTCTACTGTGGCATTCTCAGATCACGACAAGCTCTGGACAAAGACTTTTGAAAAATACGTTAGAAGATCTTACTTGAACGCTCAACACGTACATCGGAGACTGCTTAACGTCTACTTATTTTCTGTGGAGAGAATCTACCACTTTTGCTATATTGATGATGCCATTTCTCTATCAAGTTTCTGGGGGAAGCCTCTTTTCATATTTACAAGGGAACTGTCAACTACTGCATGCCGAAACCTATCTTAGTTTATGTTCCAGAGAAGCGTTGTGATGTACAAAAGCCGTGTCCAGAAAAAATCTGCAGTTTTTAATTGCAAGGCACTAAAATCCTGTATCAAATATCTCACATAAAACTATGCTCCGTACAGTGGATTGCCATTTCTGGAATCTAGCTTCGATTTTTGTGTCTTGTAGTTAAAAACAGTTTTTTATTTTTTGGACACGGCCTTGGTACATCACAACGATTTTTTGGAAGAAATTTCAAGGTAGATTTCGGCATTCAATGGCTAACAGTTCACTGGTAAGCCTGAAATGAATGTTGCACCAATTTTAGCATAATGAGTTCTACCGAATTATAGAACAATAAGTTTTTCAGCACGCCATTGTTTCTTTCTTGAGTATAGAGCAACGTACGGCCAAAAGGGAAACTTTCAATGTAAAATAAATGTCCAGTGCATCATTGAAGCATCACAGGTCAGCTTATATATATTTGGTTTTCTTTAGAGACACGGTGTAGAATAATGAATTAGCGTTACAGAAATTAGCAACGTGATATCCCTTCATTATAATTAGGACTCGGATTCGTATGTAAAACAAAGTTTAATATCCCAATCGAATTTCGATAAGTGTATATTCAAAGTTTTTTTGAAAAATGCATATATTAAAAAAAGGTATGTGAGTAATTATTTCCGAATATTTAACTCATTCCCCAAATAGGAGTCAATAACCAATCGCGTTTCAATGAATTTTGTTTTGCAACCAATCACAGTCGTGTTTCACCTACATAATTATCGAATTTTGATCACCAAAATAAAGAAAGCTCCTCATTGTTTCACTTTTTCTCCACTAGGGTGCATTCTTACAATATTGCAATTCTATTTGGCAATAAATAGTATGATCAAGTTACAGTGATGAACAAATAAAACATATCCAACCATTTCTCATTTTTTTTGTAGCCGAATTATCTGTGGCAATTAGCTTTTCTTAATTGACACATATAAACGGCCTCAACTAAAATTTAGTTACATTGTCCAAGAGGCCTCGCGAGAACCTTTTACTTAATTTGTTACGCTTGAGTAAATATCAAAGAAGATATTTCTGTCTTTGTATCTCAAGTTTAAAACCAACACTTGCGTAGCTTATATTGTTTTACAACTGGATCGAAATGGTTCTTTTGTAAAGGTCTTGCTACCAGGAACTTTGAAATGTCCCTTGTCCGTCTATAGAAATTATCCTACCGTTAAGATAAATGACGGTCAGTCCTCGGTGCTGAGATGAAGACAGTAGCAAAATCTATGTCCATCTGTTTTGGTTTAAATTAATGACCGACTTCCAGCTTCGTTAGCTGACTATTGTAAGTTGGGCCTAACTACTCATGAGCCGTGTGAAAAACACACCCTGGAAATACGGGACCAATGATTTCCCCGAGATTCATATTTAAGTAGAGTGGAGACTCTAATATCCAAATACAGAGTTCATAATTAAATATTAAGGGCGTTGTTCTGTGAGTAACGCGTCTTTTTATATATGTTGATTGTATGTTCCAGCCAATCAGGAAGGAGTGTGAATATATTCCAAGTAATGAGAGAGTACTCTGGTAGGACTCCCGCGAGGAGTGGAGTGTTGTTGCGGGAGTCCCGCGATATTGCGGACGGACATATATTGCCGGTCGCAGGCGAGCAACCTATTAGCCGCTTAGAAAAGTGATAAGCCGGAAAGTAACGGTTAATTGAAGTTAATTTAAAAGCATCAGTGTGCTGATCGCATTACAGGCGATCCTGTAATATCCGTGTGTTATATCCACAAAATATATTTCAATAGGTCGAGTGAAGACCCGCTAATAGTTAATAATTTTAAAACGCGATGGATTCGCCATTATATACATGAAATCGGTCCAGTGTTGACCGTTATTAAGCAACTGTAATTGCCGGAGTAAAAAGTACCGGAATACAATTAGTTGAGGATATATCCATACGACAGATAGTGTATGTGAACAGTGTAGCAATTGATCGCCCATGTGCTTAACTTTAATAATAAATATATTATATTGACATCAGTGTATGCCTTGGAAAGCCTCCTTAATTGTACTCAGAGTCCTTGCTTCGCTCCTCGCCTTATTCCCACGAAGGAAATCCGCAACCCTGAGAGATAATACCCCGATTACCCCGTATCTTCCCGTTAGAGTTTTCAATCATCACCGTTTACATTAAATATATAAATATTTTAAAATAATTATATTTAAATAATGATTTGTGAGTAAACAACTTAATTTTATTCGTTTAATAATCCTATCAATGCCACTCTTGATTTCCAAATCCTCCAGATAAATTGGAAATCACTCGTGACATTACTTATGCTATTTTTTAAAATAAGTGCATATTTTAGTGCTTTTCAGACATTATGTAATAAATACTTGCAATAATTTCTCTATATTTACATATTTTAGTGCTTCTCCGGTAATTGCTCATAAATAAATATACACAGCTCGTATCCAACTCAGATTCGGGTCGAGGGATGAGACGAAGCCCCCTAATAGAGGTCTGTGAATGGCAAGGGTGCTGGCCGACCGCGCCTTATGCCCATCACGGGGGGGCAGATGAACCAAATGAAACGAAATGAATGAAATGGGTATGGAGAAATGATGGAATGAAATTCTGACAGGGAAAAAACGGGATAAAACCCTGAGAAAAACCTGCCGAATCTCCGTTTCGTCCACCACAAACCCACAAGGAGTGACCGAGACTCGTTGATCTCGGGACCCCACGAGTGAGAGGCGAGCGTCTAACCTCTCGCGCCACGGAGCCGCCGTAATTGCTGATACTGAAGATAAATTACAATATATACATAAGTTTATGTTATATGCTGTCTCAAAAGAATATGGTCTGGAAATAAAAGTTTAAAGTGTATTTTCCTCTATGTACTAAAATAGGCCTATGTATAAGCAACAGATTAATAGATCAAATAAACCATTTTAATTATCTGGGATATGATGTCATCATCATCATCATCATGAACAAATTCGTTTTAGGCCATGTGGCCTGTACGGTAAACCTAGCGAAGATGGTCTTGATCTTTCCACCGATGTTTTGGTCTTCCTTGGTCCCTATGTCCAGTTGGGGTATATTGGAATGCCAATTTTGGAAGTCTATTTCTTGCCATTCTTCTCAGATGATTTTTCCATTCTTGTTGGTATTTTTGGATATCTTCATTTAAACTTGCTACTCCAAGTTTTCCTCTGATAGTAGTGTTCCTTTGGTGATCCAGTCTATTAACTCCTAACAATGATCGTAAGAAGCGCATTTGGCTTACTTGAAGTTTATGAGAGTTTCTTTTATTTAAAATCCAAATTTCACTTCCGTATTTTAGAGCAGCTTTTGATGTGACGTTATGTAATCTTAGTTTTGTCTCTGTCCTCATCTGTTTACCAAAATGTCTTCGTATTACCCCATTCATTTTATTATATTTTTGTAATTTTGAATCAATGTCACTCTTATACTCTGCAAATACACTTCCTAAGTAAGAGAAATCTGACACTTGTTCTATAATTTTTCCATCAATCTCAATTTTCACCCGTTGTATGTTTTTTCCACACATTGCCATTGTTTTGGATTTTGATGTGGAAATTTTCATATTATATTTGCTGGCAATTTTGAATAATTGATATGCTGCTATTTGTAAGCTATCTTCGGAATCTGATAATATTATTTGATCATCAGCATATAATATTGTTTGAATTATTTATTCCTAGTTATTGAAATTCCACTGTTTACTGTTTGTTTCCATTCTTGCACTATTCTGTTAATATATATATTAAATAAGAGTGGAGATAGTCCACATCCTTGTCGAACACCTTTGCCTGTGTTTATGTGTTCTGTAATTTCTCCATCTGGTAATTTAATTTTGATTTTAGAATTTTGATATAAGCTTTGTATGGCTCGTATTACATGTGAGTGTATATGTTCTTCATGCAGTATCTGCCAAAGTTTATCTCGGTTTACATTATCATATGCCTTTTCATAATCTATAAATAGTATGTACAGTGGGAGATTAAATTCTCTCCTTTTTTCCATAATTTGTTGCAGGGTAAATATTGCATCTATAGTGCTCCTCCCTTTTCTAAATCCACATTGGTTCTTCTTCCAAAAATGTTTCAGTACTTACTGATAACTTATTTTTAATTATGTTGGCATATAATTTAGATGCAGTTGGGAGTAAGGTAATGCCTCGGTAGTTATCACATTTGTTTTTCTGACCTTTTTTATGTATATTAATTACTAGACCCGTTTCCCAATCCGTTGGAATATTAAGACAATGCCAAATATTGTTAAAAAGTTCTAATAGTTTCTCTTTCAAGGCAGTTCCTCCATACTTAAAAAGTTCTAAATTTAAATCATCTAAACCTGGACTTTTCCTGTTCTTGGCCTTCTTTAAAACTTCTTCTAGTTCGTCCATTGTTATGTCTGGTTTTTCTATTTCATTTTCACAAGTCAAATTCGAAGTAATTTTTTCAGTGTGAGTGTTCGGTTCTGACCAAAGATTTTTGTAGTAAGTAATCCAGTCTTGTTTTGGTATCAGATTAACATTAATTTTGTCTTTTGTTTCCATCTGTAATTTTTTGAATATTTTAAATCCCTGTCTTTGTGCAAACTATAAACAAAGGATGTCGAAAATAAGTTGAAATACACGTGTAGAACAATTAGAAATTGTTATAAATATATGAGGACAGAAACAAAATTAAAAGTGTATAAACTTATAGCTGTCCCTGTGTTGTTACATGGCTCTGAAAATTAGAATTTGATTTTAAAAATATAATCCAAAGAAATGAGTTTCTTGAGGCACGTAGCTGGAATACTTTACAAGAGAAAAAGTATAGCAAATATATTAGAAACGAGCCTAGCATATTCAGCTTAACAGACAGAATTAAAGAATACAAACAAAATTGGTTCGACCACATTCAAAGAATGGATCAATAACGTATAACAAAACAGTTATTCACATATAAGCCAAAGGGGAAGATACCGGGTGCGGCAGAAACAATGACTCATTTTAAATTGGCCGCCATTATTGGACACGGCTTCCTAGAGAGTGATATTTGGTTGGTACCAATGCGTTTTAGTGCAGTTCAAAGCATTGCCAGTCGGGTATGGAGCGTTGGTCAAACGAACACCGCGTGTTTGCAATAGAAACGTTTTTCAAATATGGTGACAGTGTCGTACGGACACAGCGTTTGTTCCGTCAACATTTTAACATTGGTCGGAATGATCAAGTTCCGTCCCTGAAGTTGATTACGAGATGGGTCCAGCAGTTCAGAGCAACAGCATCTGCAACAATCAATAAGTCACCTGGTAGGCCTCGTACGGTTCATACCCCGGACAACATTGCAAAGGTAAGAGCTGCTTTGGCAATGTCAACTGGCCACCCCGTTCGCCCGATTTATTGGCTTGTGATTTTTTCTGTGGGGATTCCTAGTATCCAAAGTGTATGCTAACAAGCCGACAACTCTCGAAGACTTTAAAAACAACATTCACACCGAAATCGAGGACATAACAGGCGACACTCTTCGTAAGGTTATGGAGAATGTGCTTGTTCGTGCAGAAGATTGCATCGCCAAGAATTGTGGACACCTAAAGGACATAATTTACAAAACGTGACATATGTAATTAATGGTAGAATGTGCTCTTTCGAACAATGTACACTAATAATGTGAAGTTGTATTTCTTCATGCCAAAGCAACATGTTTAAAATGGGTAATTGTTTCTGCAGCACCTGTTACATGTATGTGACAACCAAGAGCACAATGTAGAGATAAATGCCCTTCATGAGACCGATACGAAATTTTGAAGTTCAATCCGTGAAGAAGAAGACGAAGAAGAAGAAGAAGATGATGATGATGACGAGTACTTCTCTCATTATTTTGAATGATTACAATGTAAAATTTTATATCAGTAAATTCAGATGGCAATGTGGCAAACGAAGAAAAAACTGATATAAATAAAGGATGGAAGGCTATAAGAGTACTATTAAATTGTCAGCATCAGAAAGCATTGGTTATTAAAAAAATAGACAAAACAAGAAATGGTTTAATGAGGAATGTGCCGACATTGTAAATAAAAGAAAGCTAACAAAAATTAAATGGTTACACGAGCCAAATGAGGTAAATTTGGAGCAATTGGGTAGTGTTAGACGGGAAACCACGAGGTTACTAAAGAGTAAAAAGAGGGAAGATTTGAGAGAGAAGATTAAAGATCTTGAAATGAATGCCAAAAATAACATTAGAGAATTATATCAAAGAATTAGGATAGAGAAGAAAGGATTTCAGGCTGGAACAAACATGAAAATGGGGATATGATTGCAGACTCCAGGAGTATATTAAATAGATGGAAAAGTTACTTTCATCAACTATTAAATGTACATACAGAACAGGATATCGAAGAGGATAATTTACAGACAGCAGAAATGCTAATCACAGAACCAATTGCATTAGAGGTTGAATTGGAGATAGAAAAACTGAAGTTTTATAAACGATCAGGTTCAGACGAGATCCCAGCAGAACTGATAAAATCAGGGGGAGAAAAATTGATAGACAAGATACGCCGGTTGCTTAATATGATTTGGGAAAAAGAAGCTCTTCCAGATTAATGAAAAGAATCAGTTATCGTACCAATTTGTAAGAAAGAAGATAAAACTGATTGCAACAACTATAGGGGCATCACATTACTTTCAACTTCGTACAAAATTCTAACAAATACATTAGTAAGCAGACTTACTCCTTATATTGATGGCATTCTAGGAGAACATCAATGTGGATTTAAAAGAAACAGGTCTACAACAGATCAGATTTTTAGCTTAAGACAGATTTTAGAAAATAAATATACGTAGACTTCAAAAAGGCATACGATTCAATTAATCGGAAGACGTTATATAGTATCCTGCTGGAGTTCGGAATTCCTAAAAAGTTAGTTAGACTTATACGAATTTGTCTAAATGGCACAAAGAGTAAGGGGCGTGTTGGCAAACCGTTTTCGGATACTTTTGAAATCCACAATGGGTTGAAGTAAGGAGATACACTCACTCCTCTACTATTTAATTTTGTACTAGAGCATGCCATCAAATCTTTAGAGGATGAAGAAGGCCTACAACTCAATGGTATTAATAAGCTGTTAGTTTATGCTGATGATGTAGTACTATTGGGCGATAGCGAGAATACACTAAAGGCCAGCGCCGTAGCGTAGTGGTTAAGGCACTGCGCTACAAGCCAGAAGGTCGAGGGTTCGAGTCCCGGTGGGGTCAGGATTTTTAAACTGACCCAAACCTTCTGGCGGCACTATGGCCCTGGAGTCGACTCAGCCTCTAACTGAAATGAGTACCAGACGCTTGTTCTGGGGTAAAGGCGGCCGTCACGCAGGGCTGACAACCCGGCTGACATCAAGTGCCGATTGTCAAGAAAAAGTGGGAGCCTTAACCTCCTACTACACCAAATGCCTCCTGAGGCCTGTAGTGGGATCATTTTACTTTTACCAGTTGGGCGATAGCGAGGATATACAAAAGGCACAAACTAGTGAGTAACACTACGAAATTGGGACTGGAAGTAAATATCAATAAAACTAAATATATGGTCACACATAGAAATACATTAAATAATGGAAATGGACAGCTAATAACAAATGAGGGAAATTTTGAGAAAGTGGCTGAATTCAAATACCTAGGAACAATAATCACAAACAGGAATGAGATTCACAAAGTAATTAAACATAGGCTCAATTCTGGAAATGCGTGCTATTATGCAGTACAGAGACTCTTGGGTTCCCAACTCCTTTCAAAAAACATTAAACTGAAAATATATAAAACTCTTATTCTACCAGTTATATTATACGGATGCGAAACATGGACTCTTACTTTAAGGGAGGAAAGGAGATTACGGGTATTTGAAAATAAAGTTCTTAGGAAAATTTTTGGACCAAAGAGAGATGAACAGACAGGTGAATGGAGAATTCTGCATAACAATGAATTACATGATCTTTACAGGAAGCCAGATATAATGAGAGCAGTTAAGTCTCGTAGACTGCGATGGGTAGGAAATGTGGCACGAATGGGGAATGAAAGAGGTGCATGGAAGCTTCTTGTAGGAAAACCAGAGGGAAAACGCCCAGTTGGTAGACCAAGAATGATGTGAGAATAACATTAACTATGATTTAAGGGAAGTAGATTTTACAGGGAATGACTGTAAAACATTGGCTCAGGATAGGGATATTTGGAGAGCTTATGTCTGCGCGGCCATGAACCTACGAGTTCGATAGTGCCAATAAGTTAGTTAGTTAATATTGTTACTTGATTTGTGCTGATTCAGTTGCACTTGCAAGTATCGGGGAAGATGCGTTAATGTGACACGAAAGTTGAGAATTAATTGTTTGGTTCAGCCAGTTAATATCAGATCACTAGAGAAGTCGGGTTATATCTGATATTTAGTTGAAATTTGTAAGTTACGTGTTTTCTCAAGTTTTTGTTTTTATGTTTTCAAACTAATTTGCAGTTTTCGGCACATTATTTTTTTATTTTTTAGCACATACAAAACTATTTTAAAGACTTCAATGTATAAAATTCGGACCCTAATTATAATTTAATGCATACAAAGTATTTGTATCTTACGTCTGAAGAAACATCTAAAAACATCTCTCGTTTTGTGAAATATTCCGACAGCTACTTAAGACACATTCTCACTGTCGCATTTCATTCATGACAAATGGCTACGTTCTGTTTCCTCATTAGTTTATTGTCACAACATTCACATTAGTTGTAAACGTTTTAAAATAAAATCGATGACTAAAATAGAAAATAAAGTATAAGATGCGAAATTAAAAGAGAGAAGAAAGAGAAGAAATATCAACATTTTTCCCTATAATACTGGGTGTCCCAATAAGAACGCCGGATTTGAATTGGCCGCCATTTTTTACTATGAGGTTGGCAGAACTCTACCTACACTTTTTGTTTTCTATATTTGTTGCAGTTACTGGATATGGAGCGTTACACTGCTGAACAACGAGTTTTAATTGTGAAAATTCATTACCAAAATGGCGAGTGTTATGCTCAAACTGGTCGGAGGATTCGTGCGCTCTTAGGCCGGAATAATGTGCCTAATGAGTCAACTATTCGGAGGCTGATAACGACATTCGAGGCAATAGGGAACACTGCAAACATTCCAACACCCGAACGCATTCGTCGTACGCAATCTGTTCAAAACATCGTCATTGTGAGAGATAGTGTTCAAGTGAGTCTGAACAAATCCATTCGTCGACATTCACAGCAGTTCGGCATTTCAAGAAGCTCATTGCAGAGGATTCTCGTGAAATATCTGCACATGTATGCATTTAAAGTGCAGTTAACCCAAGAACTGAAACCAACAGACCATTTGCAACGAAGAAAGTTCGTTCAGTGGATTCTTGAGAAGGAACATGCAGACCACAACTTTGTCAACAAAATTACCTTTACTTCTTTCTTTGGGGGTTTCTCAAATCACAGGTTTATGAACACAATCCCCAAACCATACAAGACCTGAAGCAGGAAATTCGACGTGTTAGCGCCGAACTGCAGGTGCAAGACTGTGCAAAGTAATCACAAATTTCATGGACAGAGTCACTAGCTGCAGAGCATCTCGTGATGGACATATGCCAGATGTTATTTTCCATACTTAAATCAGAACGTGTGCCCTTTGTGTTCACGTATGAATATATGTCATTTGTTTCAAATATAGTTTATTTTGTGCATTATTAAATCCGGCGTTCTTATTGGGACACCCTATATTAAGTAGTATTAGGAGAAGTGAATTTTAATGATGAAATTTAAAACAACTACATCGAATTTTTCTGTTGTGATTGAAATTATTCAGCGAGTTGTTGAGAAACTATTCCTGATTTTATTTAAGAACGAATTTGCGTCGACATCCAACCTTATATCCATATTGAAAATTCCAAGGTAACTTTAAATATTATCAATCAAATGGTAAAATATTATTTGGTCGAAGCGGACTATAGAATTTCAAGCATGTCTTACAATTTTTTAGAACTATAACAATATTGACAATGATTTCAACAATTACGTGACTTTAATCGACATTGAACATGAAATACAGTGTTCATAACCACCAACATCCTATTTCCTACAAAACGGTAAATCCACATTACTCATGAGCGAAAGAACTTCATAGATGAAAGGGAATTACCACGGATCTGATATACTCTGTTACATCAATTACTCAAACCAACGGTTCCGCTTTCAATTTTTTGCAACCATTTGTTGAACGACTTTTCTCTTCTGGTTTTATCAAATTCCGAAAGTGTGCAGCTATTGAGGTTGTTCTCATGAAAATATTTTGATTTTTTGCAAACCTTTATCGATCCTACTTAGCAGACAACAAAAATGATCATGATATATATATATATATATATATATACTAAACGTTAAAGCGGCGGCAATTTTTGGCTTTTTACTGAACCAAACTGGGTGACAACAATACATTAAGAGAAGTAAGGCCGTTTTTATTAACCAGCAAAACTGGACCATTGGAGTGGGATTAACCTAAAGCAAACATTTAAAAATCGCTTTAGCGGTCGCAATTTTCGATTTTTCGCAACAAAACTCGGTGTATGCCATTGGAATAAAACGAGAAAGTTATTCTCCACAAAATAAACAAAATCCGACATTAGACGTGTGGGTTTATCTGAAAAAACAAAATTTAAAAATCGATCTAGCGACCGTTATGTTTGTTTTCTCACAAAGAAACTATATACATACAATTTGGTTAACAAAGCATATATCCACCGCTGTGGTCTGAAGGTAGCGTGCTGCCTTGTCAAGCAGCGGGCCCGGCTTCGATTCCGGTCGGGACAGGCTGCTGGGTGAGGTTTTTTCGGGGTTTTTCCTCACCTGCAAGACAAATGTCAGGAGCTTATGGCCCAACGGTCCCCGAAAATCATTCGGCCATCATCAACATCCTTATCATCATCATCCTTCACCGGTGTGGAAAGCAACGGGAAGCTACCTCACGTATAATTCCCTCGTAAAGCTGCATAGCATAGCATGAAAATGCTATGAATGCAGTGAAAGACCTGCCCTCGGGCAGAATTACTATGGATGGATATATATACATAATGTAAATCAGAAAAAAATCGGACCGTAAATTCGACTTTCTGATAATTTTTGAAATGGTATAAAACACGATTTCACAAGGGAATCAAGTGGAAAAACTACGAAGCATAGGAGTATTACCGGTATATAATTTTCACCAAAAATAAGTAAAACTTTAAAAATATTTCACATTTATTTAATTTAATTGTGTCCTCCTAACTAAGTTCATTAGCGTTAATTTAAAATCTGCGTGTGAAAAGGCCGACACATTTTGGCCAGAAGGCTCTTTTTTTCAAGCTTGAGATTATTTTACCTTCTGTAAATTTACGACACGGATTTACTTCCTTCCGAAGGAAGCCATGCTCAGGATTTTTACTACCTAAACTCTCCATGAACCCCTATAGGATTAAATCCGCGAACCTTGGAATGAAAGGGGAGCATTATAATCACTTGTCAATAGGACCGACTTTTACGTAAGTCATTATTTAGATGGGATTAATATTATATTATGCGAGATTTTTTAAACCTTGAAATACACCTCATTAACGGACACAATATTCTATAACTTATTCAATGTATTGTCTATTTTACAGTAAATGTTAATATAACTTTATAGATCATGAGATTGTCGGAGAAATCAAACATATGCTATATGAGTAATTTCATCACATGGAATGACTGAGCAGCTATATTGATATGAGAAGAGGCACATCCGGTTAAGAAAACTGAAATTAAGATTGAGAGACTGAGGAAATTACCCGTCTCTGGACTATCACAGTGACGGAAACCATTTTTGTCGGCCGTGCCACTGTTTTATTGTATTTCTTTTTCATTTGTTAAAGTATGTAAATGGCGGAATTTAAACAATTATAAAGTTTAAAAGAAAGGTTATTTTTCTCAGAAAATGTCTATTCATATCCTGATGAAACTTAAAATTCCCTACCTTCTCTGCTAGACTGTAAAATCCAGGTGAATAATAGCTGCAAGAAAGTGTTCTCAATTCTTCACTCCCTAAATAGCTTTAAAAACTTACTTCCTACAAAATTAAAACAAATACTTGTACAGACTCTTAATGCCACATTTCGACTACTGCGACATATTACTGACTAATCTGACAACTGATCTATCTGATAGACTACAGCGTGCTCATAATACGTGCATTCGATTTATATTCAATCTCCGTCGTTATGACCACGTGTCTCCTTCATTTCAGGCCTTATCATGGCTACGCCTAAATGATAGAAGAACTTTACATTCACATACCTTACTATTCCAAATTCTGCACATATATTTACCAAGTTATTTAACAACACGTTTTCAAAATTTATCGGCTCATCACAATTTAGGAACAAGATCACAAGACTCTTCTTTACTTTTAATACCACAGCACAAGACATGTCTATATTCTGAATCTTACACAATATATATGACTAGAGCATGGAACTCACTTCCCAGTCATGTCAGGGAATGTCAATCGCTATCATTATTTAAATACAAATTAACTGATATCTTAAGTTCGACACAATGAAAACATTAACTGCATAACAACTTATAGGCCTACATCATTCTATAAATAATCATCTAGGAAGCTACATTGATTTTATATCATGTTAATTTTATTATATTCCATGTTTTTGTTAGTATTAGCTAGTATTGGATCACATAATTATTGTATTTTGTTTAGCCTGTATTTTAATATCTTAAAATTGTAATAAGTATGTAATTTTTGTATAATTCTACTATTCGCTGGTTGAGTGAAAGATAATGTCTTATGACCTTAACTCTGCCAGATAAAGTAAATCGTCGTCGACCTCGCCGCCGCCACCACCACCACCGCCACAATCATCATCATCATCATTATTCTTAAATTGCTGAAATTTATTTCATAATGATGTCCCGATAGGAATGGCACACGATATGAAATAAAATGCGGTACTGTCTATATGAATATGCTATGATACATTTGGTTGAGGTAATAAACCAGAGAGTCGTGGTTTCCGATGGGTATTTTTACATTTTTAAATTGGCCTAAATCTTCTGGCGGCGACATAGTTCTCGGTCGACTAAGTATCTAGCGGAAATATGTTCTAGATGTCTGCTTTGGGGATGAAGGCGCCGTCACGCAGGACTGAATTAAAACAAATTTGAAAAAATAGCATATTTTCACAGATATATCAATATACCATCAATATACTGAAATGCAAAAATGTCTTATATTCTCTACTATATGATCCCACTGCAAGCTTTAGCAGGAGATTAAAAAAAAAACTTTTTGTCATATTACTTATTTTTTAATGTATTACTTCAGTGGCGTGTAATCAACCCCAGCTACCCCAGCACTGTTGGGGTAATTAGTATATTAATAATTTTGGATTAAAATTGAATAATATATTTGCTAAATTAAATTCAAATTAATTACGCGTGAACATAAAATTTCAGAATTCCCGCCGCGCCAGCAGTTAATTTAAAGCATTCATTTTTTTTACGTAGCCGTCTGCATATTCACATTATCTCCATAGAGGAACACATAGAATGTTTCTTCTATGTTATCCCCACCAACACCAGTTATTGCGCTACAGATGAATTCGTGCAAGCGAATTACGTCCAGCGATAAGCCACACTAAACCAGCAATAATCCACTAGACGAAGCTTGTGTCTTATTCCATTGACTTTTTATTCAATCCTAGCTAGCTGGATCCAGTTAACGTCCCTACACAAGGACGAATGACGTTTCGATCTATTGATTCATTTGACGAAGAAACATGCTTGGCTGATTTGGGAAGCGCCAATTTGTCAATATTTTTTTTTCGAAATAAGAGTTTTTTAATTTATAATATTTCATTTATGCTAGTTATATTTTACAAAATACAAAAAAAGAATTAAATGAATAAAATTATGTGGTACGTTTTTTCATCTATAGCAACCTGTTAATTTAAGAAGTTTACCGGTAGCCTATTTATACTATATATCTGAATAACAACAATTGAATTATTACAAACGTGTTATTATTATTTATAGAAGACAACAGTTGAATTTAATATAGGCACTAAGTTCGTTCAAATGTCTTTTTAATACGTTTTTATGAGTTTTAAAGTATTACTAATAAATTTGATTTGTCAATTTAGTAAAAATTAATGTGAGTGTATAGTTTATAATTTACATATGAGACCATTTTCATGCAGACCTTCCAACGAGAAAAATGACGTACAACTTCAGATTTACCGGATCTTAAGAAAAGCAAAATTTACAAGGCATTTTAGTATCACTGCATGTGTTGCTTATATTAAATATATTGAATTGTGCATGAGTATGAATTTTAAAATGTTCATTTTTGTATGTTGTACTATTATGGAATATTTATAGAAACGGTAATAAATGTTCATATTATTTATAAACTGAATAATTCGGAATACAATTTTTATAAACTGTAAGTCCCCTCAGGGGTCCTCATCTAGGGGATATGTGGATGGCGACCACAAGGTGCCCAAGCTGTGCAAAACATTTCTTCCACTTACTTGTGTTTTGCACTCTTTTAACTTTACTATCTAACCTCTCTTGGTTAACTCTTGTTTTTTTCGACCCCGACGCTATTAGGGCATCCGAGGGCTAGGGAGTCCTTCCTTTTTTCCATTTCTTCTTTCCTTTATTTTCTTCTCCAGAAAAGCCTGACCAGAGGCTATAAGATGGCAGCCCCATCACTGGTGTTGCCTTCCTTTGGCCAGCAACCAATCGAAGGGACTATTATTATGCTTTCAAATCTTATACGAGAATTTCCCATAAGGGAAAATTTTCTATAGGATCGTAACAGGCCTCGGCCTAATACTTGGAAGGAAGAAGAAGAAGAAGAAGAATAAACTATAAGTCATATTTTCGTCACACAGCTGGGGTAATTACTCCTACCGCACGCCACTGTATTACGTTACCATCATAAGGTTAACATTTGGCTTAAAAAACATGTGTTGTGTCTTTGTTGTTGGTCACCAACAATAATCGATATTTTTTTTTTTGAAGAATCGACCGAACTCACTATATAAGAAGTCTCAACAATCAGTCATTATTGGCGGCACGGTGCGGCAACATGTGACAATGAAATAAATAACAATAAATAGTGTATGCAGACATTAACCTAATGTATATGACCAGTTCACTTCAAAATGTTAGACAATCCTGCTGATATTTCGTGCCAATTATCTAAAAAGAAGAGAGTCATTCTTCACGATTGAATGAATCACTGGTAATACTTTAATGCAAATAAAAACTATTAGTAAAACTATAATAAAGAGATTCGATAGAGAAAGTTAGCCTACAAAGTGAAAGAGAAGTGAATAGAGAATTAAGCAAAGTATAAATAATACAAAGGAATAGCAAGAAAAAAGAGGGGAAAATCACATAAGATACTCAAGAAATGCATATAGAACTAAAAATATCATTCAAGCTTAACTTCATAAAGGTTTTATTTCTGGAAGAAAACGAGAAAAAGCTCAACGAAAACGAAAATGAATTAGCCTTGGATAACTTATATCATTATAATAATATAATAATATTTAGGAATATTCCACAATACAGTGTTTTTCCTTCAACCCAAAGTGATTTGTCGCCAGAGGTTCCTGTCTAAAGTATCTTCTTCCCTCAAATCTCTAGCTTCTATACTTCTCCTCACTCCATCCATCCCTCCATCGTTCTCTAGGCCTACCTCTTCCACTACTTCCATTAGCTTTCCATTTAAGGATCTTCTTTAGTATCCTCTCTTCTTCCATTCTTATGAGGTGTCCATACCATTTCAAACGTTTTTCTTCTATTTTTCCTATTTTTTTTTTCAACTTGCATAATTTCCCTTATTGTGCTGTTTCTGATCTTATCTCTTCTTGAAATTCTTGTCTATCGCCTCCAAAAATCCATTTATACTGCTAATTGCTTGTTGGCTTGTTTTCTACTTACTGTCCAGGTTTCGGACCCATATAATAAAATGCTTTGTAACAGAACTTGAAATATAGTTTTCTTCGTTCTGTATATTCTATTTCTATTCCAAAGCACTGAGTTCAATATACCAGTGGTTCGCCTTCCATAAGTTATTCTTCTTTCAATTTCTGTAGTTGAATACTCACTTTTATCTAGAATAGATCCTAAATATTTTAAATTTTTAACATTACGTATTCTTCCTGAATTACATTTTAGCACATCTGTTGTAACCGAGAGAAAGATATTCTGTTTTATTATAATTTATCTGTAATCTCCCTTTTTTATATTCTATCTCTAATTCCGTTAACATGAAAGATGCATCATCTGTATCCTGAGAAATCACCACCTGATCATCTGCGGTTAGTAAATGGTGGAGGTAATGATTATCTTCTATTTGAATTCTCATATTTTTACAGTGTCTTGACCAATTCTTCGTACAATTATCAATATATATTTTGAACAACGTTGGTGATAAGCAACCAACATACTTATAGTAGACCTTTTCACGGTTGCAATTTTTCTGAAAGTCTGTTTCCCATCTTAATTTGGCATTTGTTTTCTGAGTATAATGATCTTATAATAGAGTAATTCCATATGTGACTGACTGACATTTACAATGCACTTTTGCAGCAATATGGTTGCATAAATATCACAATTGATTGAAATTAGGGGTGTTATCTACGTGATATGATAGTGGAATAGAGTGGTTAAGACTGTACTTAAATATACAACTTTTGAAGAAAAACAGTGCTATTTATTATCTATCAAAGTATGTGTGACTGACTGACTGACATAAATGTCAACTCATCATGCAGCTTAACATGTTCATCTGCATCATGCTCTGAAGTGTGATTCTCTATCTATCTATCTTCGGGTTTTTACAGCTGCTGCCGTCTTCCCGTGCCAAACCTCCAAAGCCTACGGTCTTGGGCATCTTCGATGCTTAGCCCTCTAGCTTGCATTACTGTCTTCATGTTTTCCTTCCATGTTAACCTTGGTCTCCCTCTTTTCTTCTTTCTGTTCGGATGCCATTCATATATTTGCTTTGGCCATCGCTCATCTGAAGTGTGATTCCTAATTCAATTTTCCAAAATACCGTTTGGAGGACACATTTCAAGTTACATTCTCAATAAAAAAGAAACAAAAATCGCAATTAAGACCAGAGTTATAACCTAATATATTATGTGTGACTGACTGACTACATTCTGTGACTTACTGACATATCTGAATTTTATTTTGACTTTAATATTCTGGAGCTGTAAATATTATACAAATATTAAAAATAATATGAAATTATAATAGATAAGTCCACCGCTGTGGTCTCGAGGTAGCGTGCTGCCTTGTCACGCAGCGGGCCCGGGTTCGATCCCCGGTCGGGACAGTTTTTCTGGGTGAGGTTTTTATCGGGTTTTTTCCTCACCTATAAGATAAATGCCAAGAAAACTTTAAGGCCCAAACGGTCCCCGAAACCATATGGCCATCATCATCCTTATCATCATCATCATCATCCTTCACCGGTGTGGAAAGCAACGGGAAGCTACCACATCTACAGTTCCCTAGTAAAGCTGCAAGCATAGCGTGAAAATGCTATGATTGCAGTGAAAGACCTGCCCTCGGACAGAATTACTATGGATGGATAATATATAAAAGCGATAATATGGAGATGAATAAAGAACTTCACTCCTTTTATCATGTATAGGAAATATACAATTTGATAGCTGTAAAATATTAAATAAATAGTGTAATTTATTTAACTTGGGCACGCCGTTGCGTAGTGGTTAAGGCACCGAGCTACAAGCCGGAGGGTCGAGGGTTCAAGTCCCGTTGGGGTCAGGATTTTTAAACTAACCCAAACCCTCTGGCGGCACTATGACCCTGGGGTTGACTCAGCCTCTAACGGAAATGAGTACCAGACCCTTGTTCTGGGGGTAAAGGCGGCCGTCACGCAGGGCTGACAACCCGGCTGACATAAAGTGCCCCGATTGTCTAGAAAAAGTGGGAGCCTTGACCTCCTACTACCCCAAGGGCCTCCGGGCCTGTCGTGGGATCATTTTACTTACTTACCAAGTATCATTTTAAATTTCACAAAATAAAGGAAATATTAACTTTTTAACAACATAGGGCCTTCTCTATAGTTAAATGTGCCTAATATGGGTATAAATTTATTACAACCATATTAACTGATTAAAATTTATCTGATACTGTTAATGGATTGGTCTGCTATTAATTTAGATAAGGGAGGAAAGGAGATTACAAGTATTTGAAAACAAAGTACTTAGGAACATATTTGGACCAAACAGAGATGAACAGACAGGTGAATGGAGAAGACTACATAACAATGAACTACATGGTCTTTATAGGAAGCCAGATATAATAAGAGCAGTTAAGTCCCGTAGATTGCGATGGGCAGGACATGTTGCACCTATGGGGAATGAAAGACTTGCATGGAGGCTTCTTGTAGGAAAGCCAGAGGGAAAACGCCCAGTTGGTAGACCAATAATGAGGAGGGAGAATAACATTAACTATGATTTGAGGGAAGTAGATTATACAGGGAATGATTGGAAAGCATTAGCTCAGAATAGGGATGTATGGAGAGCTTATGTCCGCGCGGCCATGAACCTACGGGTTCGATAGTACCAGTGAGTAAGTATATGCATATTTCAAACATTAACTTCTATAATCGGAAAATTTCATCTGCAAAAAAAAATATCTCATCGAAAAAAATACTCCTGCGCCAATTTCAAAATTTTCACATCGGTATGACATTTTCATGTAATTACTCTACATTTAAATCCTTCCGCTGGCTTTTAGCTCAAATTGTCACAGAAGAAGGGCCAGTAACTATTTAATGAAACAGCTGAGCCGAACAGTCTACCGATTTCCTAAACCATGTTTATGTTAATACACAGCGGAGTCCAGCAAGCAACTGACTGCGTTATGCGTATTAGCAATATAAGTGAGGGGACAAAAAGTAAGTCAGTCACGGGACTCCAGCGGGAAAAATAATGACTTTACAAGAAAATGTCATCTGTACTTTTTTGTTAGTTGTGTACCGATAACGTAGAATCCAAGAGGAAATTTTAATCCATCAATTACTATGTTGTGTACAGTAATTTTTATCCGTTTTCTGTGACTGACTGACCATAACTTACAGTTAACAACTATAGGACACATTTAAGGTATATAGAATATTAGAATGCAATTAATATTGTTTAATTTACGACCAAGGAGGACCAAAGTATGGTTTAACAAAAGATTTTGTGAAATAAAACGAATTCTTACGACCAAATCATTAAACAAGAAATTGGTAAAATTTTGCGTATTTTTTCAGGTTTGGAATACAAGTTCTACCGCTATTATTAGATTAAAATAATGCACATTTGAAACATTTTCTTATAGAATTATAAAATTTGATATTTACAGATATATATTACATCAACAGATTTATTCCTGCGTCAGTTTCAAAATTTTCACCTCGGTATGACATTTTCGTGGAATCGCTCAATACTAATTGTTTTGTCATTTACGTTCGCCTCTTCTAGGACTTTTCAGAGCATGATTCTGGCCTTTAACAAATCAATAAAGTCCAAATCTGCTGGTTGCGATTTCTCTCGGCATTTCTCTAACACCTGTCTTAGTATGAATATATTATTATCAGTGCATGATTTGCCTGCAGTGAACCCACATTGTTCTTCCATATGTTTGTATTCTCTGTCTAATCTATGTTTTATAATGCGAGTGAATATTTTCATAATTGAGTTATTCACACATATCCCTCTATAATTACTGCAGATTCTTCTCTCTCCCTTCTTATATATCGAGCTTGTAAACCACAATTTCATTTCTGAGGGTATTGTTCCTCCTGTAAGAATATTTGTATATAATTTCATAAGCAATTTTATCACTTTTCGTCCTCCATATTTTAATAACCCTAGATTAATTTCATCAGGTCCATTGGCTTTCCCATTTTTTCCTTGATGGATACATGCTGCCACTTCATCCTCAGATATTTCTCAATCTGTATTCTCATGAATAAATTTGACTTCTTCCATGTATTCCGGCCGTTCCTCATTTAATAATTTATTGTAAAATTGTTCCCATTCTTTTAGTGAAATTAGTTCCATATTTGTTCGACGTGACACATTTGTTTTCAATATCTTTAAAGTTGCTCAGGCTGCTGTTGATTGTTTAAATCCTATTTTGCAGTTTATTTCTGCACATATTCTATCCCAATGGTCATTTTTAGCTTTCCTTATTTATTTCATTGCTATATGCTTCTTTTCTGTATATATTTTTTTTGTTTTCCTCCGTGTTTTAACTGAGTCATTTTTCATAAGCTTTCTTTTTGCCATCTATTTCCTACAAAATGTCTGGTGTTATCCATTCATTTATATTTCTTTTTTTCCCTTCTGTCCCTAGAGTCTCAAAGGGCACTTTCCTAATACAATATATAAATAATAACAATAATAATAATCAAAATGGTATGGTCATATAAAAAGAATAATAAGACAGATTCACAAAACGATTACTAGAATGGGTGTCACTTGGTAGAAGAAGAAGATGACGGCCATTAATAACGTTGATTGATGGTGTTTTGAGCAACATGATTGGACTATGGAGATTCGAATGACAGAGTGACGTGGAAGAGAGTGACAATAGCTTAATTGGGCGCAGGAAGATGATGTGAAATGTTGTGAAAACTCATAGCCTAAATAGATAAATAATAATAATGACAATAATAATAATGCAAGAATCATAAATATTAGAAAAGCTTGGAAACAAACCGACGTATTTTTATTTAATATGAACGTTATGTTACATTATCAATTTCAGTGTTTAACAAAATAAGGCGACGGATGTGGAATGCGGTGTAGTATCTCGGCCAGAATTTTTAATGAAATGAACAGCTGCAGCAGCAGACCAAACTTCCTTCAATACAGAAAAAAAGTTGGTTAACCCTGTCGCTATTTCTAGTTGCTATTTGTCTTCGTACAAAGGTGAAGTCCAACTTAAATTAGTTGTGAGCTTCCAAAATCAAGTATAGCTCTTGTCGCTAGTTTCAATAAATCAAAACAAAATTAATAAATGAACTAAATTATATAAATGTTAATCATAAACAGATTTACAATGTAATATCACATCATCCTCAGCTATATGATCTTTATGGGAAGCCAGAAATATTAAGAACAGTTTAGTCTCGTAAACTAGAATGTATAGAGCATGTGGCAGGGATGAGAATGAAAGCGGGGCATGGAAACTTATTATAGGAAAGCCAGAGGGAATGCATCCAGTAGGCAAGTGGGAAAATAATATTAATCATAATTTGATGGATATAAATTATACAGGGAACAATTGCAAAACATTAGCTCAGAATAGGGGTGTATGGCGTGAACCTCCGGGTTTGATATTTCCAGGGAGTTAATTAGTTGGTTGTGTTTGGAAAAAAATACTGTAAACCTTAGATTGTGATTCTTTTGGGCGCAAAAACATATAAAAGACCGTTAGAGTAATTTTAGAGTCATAATTTACAATATTATACTATAAAATGGACATGGTGAGTTAAAACCTGTGTAGATACTTACATTTCATCTACACAGGGACTAGAATTTACAAACTGTAAAATGCTTTAAGCATGTTGACATCATCGCCGAGTAAGACCTTTAAGTTGTCAGGTAACCGATATCTGCGTCGCAGATAGTCTAATGACATGCAGTGGAGTAAACCATGTTTCACCCTAAGACGAGTATGGCAGTACTCAACACACAGCGACAATATCGCCATTCCAAGATAACAATTTCCAATAAATTCTCAATCGGATAATAGTTACCACTTCCTTTTTACTTTTATGTGAATGTTTTTTTAAAATTAATTATAATTAGTATACTGTAAATATAATTCATATTGTAAATATGTAGTTGTATGTTTGTGCTAGATGAGTGCAGGAGAAAGTCTCATGGCCTTAACTTCGCCAGAAAAAAAATTATTATATTTCAAGCCAGTCATTTTGAAATTCACATGTAATCCTTAGAAACCTACGCAAGGTCTCTTACAAGTGACATATAACTCACTTGTGTCAAAAGCAGCAAGATTTTAAATAACATTTTTATTAAATTTAATTAAGGGGTATTTGATTTATTGAAATCTAGTAGCTATATTACCAATAAGTAATATTGGTGGAAACAAATATATTATCAATAACTAAAAGTGGCTGTTCGTGTCAGAAGCATTTTTGTAAGCCCTGGAATGCATTTTACAGGATATTCCCAGTTTTAAATTAGAAATTTAATTTACGGATAAGGTGCGTCTCCTTAAATCTCGTGAGAGACAAACGAGGGGGGGGGGAAAAAGAAAAAGACAGATTCAGTTCAAAAGTAATGTTTGAAATAGATATTCTCTTGGAAAAATTCAGATCGCTGGGAAACATAAATTATATTATTGTTAATAATAGTTATGTACGTAACAAGAGAAGTAAGTAGTACATTACTTGTCCAGGACATATTTGAGCCCGCAATTAAGTTCGAGACTAGTAATGTACTTACTTCCCGAATTGCGTTTATAATTTTGTTCACTCCTACACTAATAATTATGATTTTTCACGCAGCGGGCCCGGGTTCGATCCCTGGTCGGGACAGTTTTCTGGGTGAAGTTTTTATCGGGGTTTTTCCTCATCTGTAAGACAAATGTCAGGAAAACTTTAAGGCCCAAACGGTCCCCGAAATCATATGACCATCGCAGTCATCATCCTTCATATTCATCTTAGGTTAAGCTTAGGATTAGGGACTCTCCTGGCGCACCATTATCATCATCATCATCATCACCCATCATATCATCGGGGCAACGTAACCCCGCCTTCCAGGCGCCCCAACCTCAGAAGTAGGTTACAAGTGTGTCATGCCAGGAGAGAAACCAGGAATGTCGAAAGACAAACCTGGGGCATTTGAAAAAAAAATAATTCGTGTGAATGTGTATCTTGGTTTGTAGAGTTCAACTGTTTGATAGCAAGGGAATGTTAATAAAAGAACTGCAATTGTTTATTGTTGTCTTAATTAGTGGCAGACATTTAAATAACAGTTTCAGACTGCAGATATGAATAATTATGATATAGATGAAGCAGAGAATGCTGCAATTCGTTTTTTAATACCAGCAAAGTCGAAAATTAGATATGAAAAATATACAGACTATTTAAGGACTGGTGTAGATTAAAAAATTGTAGTACCTCTGAAACAACTTTATTGGCTTATTTCATGGGAAGATCTACAATACTGAAATCAACTGCGAGTTAGTGGTGTGAGTATTCAATGCTTAAATGCTTATTTCGGTTGAGGAGAATATTGATATATCAAGATTCTTAAAATTGAAGGTGTTCCTTAAACGTAAGAATGATGGGTACAACCGAAAAAATCGAACGTTTTCACCAAAGAACAGCTTGATAAATTTTTCATAGAAGCATCTGATGAAGAATAAATTGAATTAACAAATTTTGTGGCTAATGTTAATAATAATTGCAACAACTGTTCAATCACTATAAATTTGAATTATCAAAGTGAGAAATAAGAGCAATGCAATAGAATTGTATTGTATTACTCAATACAAATTTAAGTATTATAGCCTCACTATGATGTTTGTCCAACGGCTCGCTTTGTTTCCCCGCAGCTGTTATATATAATTAAATACGAAGTTGCCGACTACCGCCACTATAATAATTCCGCGTGTTAATCATTGTTAAGAATTGTCGCGCGGCACCCGCTTTTATACAAACGGACAACCATCATAGTGAGGCGATAATACGAGTAGGTAACATTTTTACGTTATTAATTAAGTCAATTACTTTTCTTCTCTAGGGAAGTAAGTTAAGTAATTACATGCCGTTGTCAATGGATACCAAGGCCTCTCTAGTAAATTCAACTTACTTCCCTAAAAACAGAATGAGAATTAGGCCATTATTAGTATGCCTATAGGAGTGAACAAAATTATTTATTATAGGCTTAATTTATCAGAGCACTATTTTTTACAGATATTCAAGTTAAAGTTAGCTAACAAATTTATAAACTAGCTTACTAACATTATTATTGGAGCGAGAGAATTAGCTGAGGTGGTAGATTTTGAGACTGGAATTAGCTAGCCCAGAGATTAGAAACAGTACCTACCAAACTGAATTTTTTCCCGATTTTCCTCAATCAAGTCGAATTTTGGGTTGAAATTTCATTATCAGAACCGTTTCATCATAACCACAATTTCATAATAATATTACAATTAATTCATGGTTCTGTGATCGAATTTCTGTCTACAGTACATAAGGTCTGGGGTTCGTTTCCCGAACAGACCAGAAGAATTTTTGCTTAAAGTTAATTATTCGTGTGGTTGCCTACGGTATTGAATTTAGGCCACGTTTAGGTTTTAAGGACTCTCCCGATGTTTCCTTATCATTTATCAACTATCATATCATCAGGGTAATGTAACTCCGCCTTCCAGGCGCCCCAACCTCAGTAGCGGGTTCCAATTTCACCAATGCCAGAAATGTCGTAAGACAACCTGGGGACATTGGACAAAAAATGGAAAATAAGTTTTACGTTTTCTTGTAATTATTAGAATGTTGTTTGGGATTTCCATTAAATTCAATGAGACTTATTACTACAGTAGGCTATTTTATGGCGTAACAATACATGTAGGACTTAGACTATGTAGACCTTTTAACCATGAGTGTACTAGTTTCAGGATATACTAATATATTTACTTTTTTTTGAAAAACAAATTTTTCTATGAATTTTCTTAAAGGAATTAAAAAAAATCTAACCAATTTTCATGCTTTGAAGATATGCATAACACGTGTAATGTCTGCATATACATGTATTTTGAACATAAAGTTGACATAGATTTAATTACGTCACTCTCTAAAAACATGTATTTACTTTTGTGCAACACAACAGTAAAATACAGATTTCTTGAATCAAGTAAGATTATGCATGAAGAAAACGTAGCAGAGCAGCGAATATTTAAACAAAGAGTCGAGATGTAACATAAATGAGATTCGAGTATTTTATTTTAGGAAGGAAATAAGTGAAAAGGAAAGATCCCGAAGTGAAGAGGAGAAGGAATTTCATTAGCGTGCATCCTGAGTTTTGTTCCTTACGGAGCAACAGTTTAGAGAGAGAACGCTTCTATATATACATATAAAAGGAAAGTACGTCTTTAGTGCAGAATTTTGCTCTTAATAAGAGAGAGAACTGCTGCTTCTACTTTATATACATTAATACGAATGAATCACAATTATAATAAACTTTTTTTTATTTCACTTATTTATATTGTAACAAAGTCCACCGCTGTGGTCTCGAGGTAGCATGCTGCCTTGTCACGCAGCGGGACCGGGTTTGATTTCCGGTCGGGACAGACTCTTGGATGAGGTTTGTTGGGGTTTTTCCTCACCTTTAAGACAAATGTCAGGAAAACATTAAGGCCCAAACGTCCCCGAAAATTATCCGGCCACTATCATCATCCTTATCATCAACATCCTTCACCGGTGTGGAAAGCAACGGGAAGCTACCACAACCTATAATTCCACAGAAAAGCTGCAAGCATAGAATGAAAATGCTATGATTGCAGTGAAAAACCTGCACTCGGGCAGAATTACTATGGATGGATGGATAACAAGTTGGCCGTTGCGATTGTCTGTACATCGTTTTGTCGTAAATAATCAACACAGATGATCGTGTAATGCTTCACTCTAACTTTATTTGATTCTACAAACAATTTGTAGTTACTATAAGTTAAAATTAACTCACAATTTACAATAATAATTATTATTGATTTAATGTTTACCTCAATATTACTTTACAGTCTCAAATGTATTCTATGTCATTAATAGTTATTTATCTTGTATGTTTTATATTTAATTCGTTAAATCTAAATTTAATCAAAATATTTTGTAAATAATAATTATATTGTGGACGTACCATGTAATATTTATTTATATTGTAATTAGATGTAAGCATCCACCGCTGTGGTCTCGAGCCTTATCACGCAGCGGTCCCGGGTTCGATCCCCGGTCGGGACAGTTTTTCTGGGTGAGGTTTTTATAGAGGTTTTTCCTCACCTGTAAGACAAATGTCAGGAAAACTTAAAGGCCCAAACGGTCCCCGAAATCATATGACCATCATCATAATCCTTATTATCATTATCATCATCCTTCACCGGTGTGGAAAGCAACGGGAAGCTACCACACCTACAATTCCCTAGTAAAGCTGCAAGCATAGCATGAAAATGCTACGATGCAGTGAATAATTTTTGTATTTTTTAATCTGGTTGAGTGGTAGACAAGGTCTTAAGGCCTTAACTTTGTCAGGTAAAAAAGTTGTTATTATTATTATTCCCTTTAGTTTTTTTTCAGCAGAATGAGGAGCTGGCCCATTGCTACAACCCCGAACCTGGAAGATCAGGTAATTTGTAATCAATATTGTCTTCCTCTAGCCTTTAGTGAATCAACACTGAATTGCAAAGCAGTAGCTGTTATTTTTGGTTCGCCTCGGGTATTTCATTTCCCCGATACCATCCATATCTGGGAAGCATTCCCCTATCCACCACCTGGGAGGCACCCGATGAGGACTAACAACCCCACACGGGAAAGCTAATGAAAGAAGTGGAAGAGGCAGGCCTAGAGAACGATGGATGGAGTGAAGAGAAGTATGGAAGCTAGAGATTTGAGGGAAGAAGATGCTTTATACAGGAACCTCTGGCGACAAATCACTTTGCGTTGAAGGAGAAACACAGTATTGCGGAATATTCCTAAAAAAATATTATTATTATTATTATTATTATTATTAATAAAGAGTCCACTCGCTGTAGCTCTCTCTCTCTCTCTCTCTCTCTCTCTCTCTCTCTCTCTCTCTCTCTCTCTCTCTCTCTCTCTCTCCTCTCTCTCTCTCTCTCTCTCTCTCTCTCTCTCTCTCTCTCTCTCTACTCTCTCTGCTCACTTCATCGCTGCCAAGTCACAACGAAATGTTTTGCTTCACATATTGTAAAGTATTTCCGGTTTTTTTTAAATGTAGTTGACTGTTAAGAACATAGACAAATTTGACTAATATCCATGACTTTTAGGTTTATTTGTATATTTAAGAAATACATGTTATGTATACAATAGATAGGAAGGAAGCGTGGACAAGGAAAGTGGAGGGAGGATATCAAGTTCAAAGGAAAGTAAGTTAACACGCGGCTAAAATGAATCAACTGAATGTAAATACGAAGCGGATGACATTTCGTAAGCGACAGATAATAAACATATTCAAATAAGAGAGATAATACATTCTCAACATTCTAGATTTTAAAACTGATATTCGTGTTATATGGTATTTCTTTATATACAGGATGTTTCAAAATAGGTCTTACAGATTTCTAGGGGTTGTAGAGGGGACTTAGTAAATAAAATTTTGATAAGGGACCCATGTCCGGAAACGTACCATTTTGATGTAAAATAGGTTTGAAGATCGAAACACAATGGGCTGATATCGTGTGTCTTGTGTTTTAGAATAAGTATTACAGACTTCTAGGGATTTTACTACAAGTGTGGTTCCAGGTGGCGATTCTGTTGTTCGTTGCACAAAGAGTACCTGCGACGCATGTTTTCATACACGCGTCCCACAAGACTGGTATGTGTTCAATAATTTCTGCTGCCGCCAGAATTCGTGCAAGAAGAACTTCCTCCGCATCGACAGGTGTAGTACAACCCCTAGAAATCTGTAATACTCATTTTGAAACACCCTGTATAATTTTTGACACTCATTACGAAATGTGTATGTCTGTTTGCAGGTCGATGATTATTTATTCATAGTCGTCATCCTAGTAATCTCTAATCTCACTGAACAATTAGATTATACGAAATGAATCAATAATCTCTACGGATTATATGGTTACGAACAAGCGGATAAACGTAAAAAGATTAATGGATAATTTATAAAGTAGACATGCGGATAAACTTGTAAAAAGGCACACAAATTCAATTGTTTCAAGCAGATAAGGTGATAAACTTTAAGAAAAACAAAGGCATCCAGCTGTTTCAAATAGACAAGCAGATAAACTTTAAAAATGGCACAGAAATTAAACTGTTAGCAAGTATACAACACATACTTAAGAAGGGTACAGAAACTTAACTATAATATGGACAAGCGGATAAACTTGAAAAATGTGAAAAGGAATTAAAATATTATTAAGAAGACAAGATAATTTTGAAAATGAATAAACAAAACATAAATTTTAACTATCAAGTAAACAAGCGGATTAATTAAAAAAGACACAGAAATTGAATGTTATCAGGCAGACAAGCCGATAAACTTGAGAAAAATCACAATATTCCACGGAGCTTTAGTCGTCCCAACTCCTCTAAAAAAAAAGCATTATATTGAATACATGTAAAACAGTCATTCTCCCAGTTATATGGATGTGAAACATGGACTTGCTTTAAGTGAGGAGAAAAGATTACGAGTATCTAAGAATAAAGTTCTAAGGAAAATGTTTTGGAACAAAGAAAGATGAACAGATAGGCGAATGGAGACTGCATAGCAGTGAGCTCCATTATCTTTAATGGAAAATAAGACAGAATTAGAACAATTAATTCACGTAGATTGGTATGGGCAGGACATGTAGCACGAATGGGGCATGAGAGAGGGACATGGAAAATCCTTGTAGGAAATACGGAAGGAAAGCGCCCAGTAGGTAGGCCAAGAATGAGGTGGTAGAATAGCATTACTAATGATTTGTGGAAGTAGATTATACAGGGGATGATTGGAAAACATTAGCTCAGGATAGGGAGAGCTTATGTCCGCTCGGCCATAATAGTTCAATAGTGCCAGTGAATGAGATATTTTTCACTCTTATCAAATTGAGGGTAACAGAGTGGAACCCTTGATAGAGGTCCACTCCAGGGAGTAGGCGCCCCTGCCCTTTTGTGAGCTCCAAGTCCCACTCGCCCAGTGGGTAGTACCTGGGTAGGGTCCCGTCCACAGGGTTACGTGGGGAGAAGAGAAGTCCCCAAAGTGAAGGCAACTTCTCTAGGAGACGAACACTCCGAAATTCCAGTTCCCTGCCCTCCAGGAAGAGGGGTTTGGCTAGAGGCTGGTAACCTCTACTAGTAAAAAATAACTTACTCATAAACTTCAGCAGAAGAAATCCAAGACAAATAACAAAATACAAACCTAAAGGCACCCGAGATGTGGGCAGACCTAGAAAGAGATGGGCTGAAGTCGGAACGGGTCAACAGACCTAATCCATGAATGCAGATGATGATGATGATGATCAAATTGAACCGTGTACATTATACTTTTCTGCGTGTGCTGGACATATCTGTGTGATGCTCCTGTGACAACTCTTTTCCACCGGTCTCTGCTAGTGTATCTGTGCCTACCTATCCTTTCCGAATACGCTCTTCCTCCTCCACTTCCTTGGTTGCTTGCGCCGACGTAATGTCTATCCGCGACTCGGAACGATCCTGGTCAGAAATTAACGAGCTACCGACCGGCAGTCGTCCCTTTTGGGCTTAACTTTAGTTGCGGCGTCTGTCGCCGAATATTTGGTTTCCTCCATTTTCTGCAAGAGGAAATAGACTTGGAGACGTCATGGAGGATTTAATCTTCAGTTAGGAGAGAATGCTGCATGAATGTTATTTGGTATGGAATGTTCTTTATTATTGTCATGTCATTTAGTTAGGACTACTTATATCATTTGCTATTTAGTGTTCAGTTAAAGAAACTATTTCAATATTTATTTACTTATTTATTATTGATTTATATCTTCTTTCATTTAAACATATTCACTGTTTTATATGCTGCGTTTTCATTCAAACGATAGACCAGTTGAACCTTAGTTTAGCAATAGCTTGATACCATACTTAGTGCCCCGTCAAGTACTCATGATTGTAGATTATTTATTAGCTCCGATTAAAATATATTTATCGAGATTGGATTATAAATGCCTAGTAGTGACCCTGCTAAACTAACGAAACAACTCCGTGAATATCTTGGGCCCAGCCACGGAGATACTCTGCTTGTAAAGTTTTTTTTAGATTATTGTATTTATCTTCTAGTTCTCTGTATTCACACGACTCTTTATGCTAAGTCTTATTTATGGACTTAGGTGAGCGCTATAATCTATATGCCTCTTGTAGTTATTTACCCTTTAAAGAGCATAATAGATACCCAGAGCACATTAGGTCCTCAATCCTCCCCGTGCAAAATAAGCATACAATTTAACCACTAAAAAAAACTAAAATTAATTTTAAAGATCAGTGCCAAACAAAACTATTCCACACACAGCAGACAAGTAGTGGAAAATCAAATCCTTGAGGCTATAACGACCTTTTGTCTTCACTCTTTGATTCCGACGTTTCGGCATGATCCCACATATCATTATCAAGGAATCACTCCTTGATAATAGCATGTGGGATCATGCCGAAACGTCGGAATCAGTGGCCAGAGGTCGAATTTGAATCCATGACGCGGAAAACCCAAGAAAACGTTCTTAATTATATATATATATATATATATATATATATATATATATATATATGTGTGTGTGTGTGTGTGTATATATCCACCGCTGTGGTCTCGAGGTAGCGTACTGCCTTGTCACGTAGCGGGCCCTGGTTCGATTACCGGTCGGGACAGGCTCCTGGGTGAGGTTTTCTTCGGGGTTTTTCCTCACCTGTAAGACAAATGTCAGGAAGCTTACGGTCAAACGGTCTCCGAATATCATCCGGCTATCATCATCATCCTTATCATTATCATCATTATCCTTCACCGGTGTGGAAAGCAACTATAACTCCCTAGTAAAGCTGCAAAGCATAGCATGAAAATGCTATGATTGTAGTAAAAGACCTGCCGTCGGGCAGAATTATTATGGAATGGAATATATATATATATACACTTACGATAAATAGACAAATGGAATTAGACGAGTCGCTAAAACAAAATTTTCAAAAAAGTAATTTATATTGTAAGATATATAGATTTAACAAATATTCATTGTAAATATAACTTAGATAACTTAGCTAAGGATTTTAAAATATATGTTGAATATACAACATAATTCGGAATGTAAATGGGGATAAGATTTGCAGATTCCATGAGTATATTAAATACATGGAGAAGCTACTTTAATCAGTTATTAAATGTACATTAAGAACAGGACATTGAAGATGATAATATACAGACAGCAGAAATGCTATTCGGAGAACCTAGAGCATTAGAGGTTGAAATGGCGATAGAAAAATTGAAGATGTATAAAGCATCAGGTTCAGATGAGATCCCAGCAGAACTGATAAAATCAAGGGGAGAAAAATTAATGGACAAGATAAGCCGGTTGCTTAATATGATTTGGTAAAAAGAAGCTCTTCCAGGTGAATGGAAAGAATCGATTATCGCACCAATCTATAAGAAAGGAGATAAAACTGATTGTAACAACTACAGAGGCATATCATTACTTACAACTTAGTACAAAATTCTAACTAATATATTAATAAGCACACTTACTCCTTATATCGATGACATTCTAGGAGATCATCAATGTGGATTTAGAAGAAACAGGTCTACAACAGATCAGATTTTTAGTATAAGACAAATTTTAGAAATGAAACGGGGAAATAATGGTACTGTACAGCAACTATATGTAGACTTAAAAAAACATACGATTCAATTAAGAGGGAGAAGTTATATATTAACCTAGTGGAGTTCAGAATTTCTAAAAAGTTAGTTAGACTTATACGAATGTGTCTAAATGGCACAAAGAGTAGGGTGCGTGTAGGCAAACAGTTTTCGGGTACTTTGAAATCCACAAAAGGTTGAAGCAAGGAGAAGCACTATCTCCTCTACTATTTAATTTTGTATTAGAGCATGCCATCAAATCTAAGGATTCTGCTGAAAGAAAAACACCTCTCTCCGGGAAGTAATTTTCTTGGTACAGACATCGTTAAGAGGAATTTGTTCCACATTGCTCTCAGGAAGAGATATTCCACGAAATTGCCACGACATTCCTGGTTTAGTGGTTGCCTTAGGATCTGCTAAATACATTCCACGTGATTAGAAATGTTTATAGATTCCTCAAACGTTAGTCTGAAAGGTGTACTGTTGTATAATGGAGACAAATATGCATCAGTTCCAGTAGCCCATTGAGTTCACCTCAATGAAACATATAACTTAAAATTACTTCTGGAAAAGGTTAAATATCAAGAACATAAGTGGCAGGTGTGTGAAGATTAAAAATTTATTGACATGCTACTAGGTCAGCAATCAGGCTATAGTAAAATTCCATGTTTTATATATGAGTGGGATAGTAGAGCCCGATCTGATCACTGGACAAGACAAAATTGGAAGTAGAAAGATAGTCTCGTCCCAGGAATTAAACAATTAAACATGTTATTAATGAGAGTCTTGTGGACCCCATAAATGTTCTATCACCACCTTTGCACATACAATTAGGCCTAATGAAGCAATTTATGAAAGCTTTAAACAAGTATAACAACTGCCACAAATACATCTGCAAGGGCTTTCCTGGAATATCTGATGCTAAAGTTAAAGAGGGAATATATGTTGGGCCACAAATTAGGAAGTTGATCTCTGATAACGTATTTGAAGAAACGATGACAGATACTGAAAAACTTTCTAGGAAATTATAAGGATCCATTCAAATTACAAAAATATTGTTGAAGATATGCTTGAGAAATTTGGAAAGCTGGGCTGCAATATGAGTGTTAAAGTACATTTCCTACACTATCTTTTGGATTTTTTCCAGAAAATCTCGGATGTGTCAGCCAGGAGCAGGATGCAAGATTTTACCAGAACATAAAACAGATGTAAAGATTTCCAGAGAAAGTGGAATGTGAATATGATAGCTGAAAAGAGATGTACCAAATTCTTTTCATAGTAGCAACTTTAAAAAGCGTCTATTTCAAAGCAACATGTAAAAAATTGGTATAATGTTCAAATTTAAATGATTATTTAAAACAGATTTGAATTATTAGTTACTTCTGAAGATTTTAGTGTTAAGTGTTTTGAATTTATTAACTGATATTTATTAATATAAATTAGATAGAACCTAGTATAAAAAAGTATATTTTACTATTTCTTATATTGTAAAAATTGGTACTTGATAGAGACAAACTAAGTTCATATTTTGATTTAACCTAGTAAAATTAGGGACAATTACATATTGGAATAAACATGCCTCACAAAAAGTTAAAATTTGCATATCAGTGTTGTTATTAATATTATAATGCTTTTAAAATTTATTACAAAACACCGTTGAGGAACATGTTCATCCGAAAGATATTCAAAGTATTTTAAAAATATCTGGTACGATTTTTTTTAACTTTTATTGATTTACATAAGAAAAAATTGTAACGTAGTTATGCGTGTGTTATGCATTTTTAATACTGAAGAGCAAATTTGTTCTATTTCACATATCTTATGTACTGCATGAAAAATGAGACATACTCGCCATCATTATGAAGCAATACACTAACACATTTCTTGCACATTTTTTTCAAAGAAACTGTATATTTGTGATGAACGACCACGGCATATGTTACTACATTTACCACAGTGAATACATAATTATATTCTGCGCACTTATGTTACTTCCATTCTGCTAACGACTTCAAGTGTTAGATGCAGCACATCAGACAACAGCAACATATTATTTCCATCTTCTTATGTTATTATTGCAGGTTATTCTAGAAACGTATTTTCCGAAAGATGAATTATAACGAATATATAATAAGAAATCTGTAAATTTGTACATCATTATTACATTTATTCGCTTGACCTATTAGTTAAAACATTCATATGACCCAGGAAGACCTAAGAAGCGATGGAGAGATCAATTTCTATCCGAATGCGGAACAGGCCAATGGCCTAATCCATGACTCTAATTGATTATTATGATGACATACTTTATCTTGAAGCATTTGGAAATGTATGCAGAGAGAGAAAAGACAAAATTATCTAATACGAGTATATAAAAATGAATGTTTGTTTGTTCATACTTTATGCGCGGCCATACCGTTGATACGATTGTGATGGGGCTTTTTGCAAAATGTTCAGGATATTCCCAGGATGAACGCAACTTCTACACCCTTAAAAATCGCCCTTTGTAGTGGAAAAAGTGAAAAAGGAGCTCTTTGGACGCTCAAATGGCTTACCCTGCCTAAATCATAACAAATACACAAAATTAATGTACACAGAATTGAATATCTCAACATGCTCTACAAAAAAGTCTGCGACAGCATATGTTTTAATCTTACGGATAACTCACAATAACCATTTTTGTCTTTCATTGATGCCAAGAAAATCGAGACAAGTAGATTTCCGGGCAACACCGGGTAATCAGCACGGGGAATCTTAAAATAATTACGATATAATACATTGACTCAAGCTTTCACGGCAGGAGTTACCCTGACTATTTAACTCATGCCCCAAATGGGACTCAATGGCCAATCACGTTTCAATGATTTCTGTTTTACAACCAATCAGAATCGTGTTTCACGAAATATTTATCAGTGTTATAATTACCATATTAAAGAAAGCTCCTCCTTTTGTTCCTTTGGCAATAAATAGTATGATTTGGTTGCAGTGATAAACAAAAGAAGCAGTAGAAGCGTACCTATCGCTTCTCATTTGTTTTCAAACATCGCCGTTTACATTAAATATATAAATATTTTAAAATAACTATAGTTAAATAATGATTTGTGAGTAAACAGCTTAATTTTATTCGTTAAATAGTCCTAACAAATGCCACTCTTGATTTCCAAATTCTCTAGATAAATTCACTCCTCACTTCGTGAGTCGTGAATTTATCGATAATTTGGAAATCACTCGTGGCATTACTTATGATAATCTTGTAGAAGATTTCCGGGCTGTTGACCGTGGTCTTGATGCTTGTAGTTCCCCGACGTTTCGCCAGAAACTGTGCCCGGCATCCTCAAGAGTTGTCTTGAGACTGGCAATTTTTTCGACTACCTGCCCTATATATACATTTATCCGCGTCGTGTTCTCTGCGCGGTCCGTTACTCGTTAATTGTACCTGCCTTCTGGTTCATTAGGGTCTTCCATTGCACCAATGAGGTTGCTGTCTGATGTTCTAGTAGATAGTTCTTGTAGGGGTTTACATCTGGCTTTTTGTAAGACTGGTATCCATGCTTTGTTGACTTTTAACGATTCTTCTTTTCTATTGTAACTATTTTGATGTTTGAATATTTCAATGGCTTCTCGTTGCAGATGGGTAAAATAGTGTGTGCAGTTAGATAATATATCTGTGTTGTTGTATTGTAGTGTATGGCCTTCAAGTAGAGAGAGTTCTGCTACTGCCGACTCTTCCACTGATTTAAGACAGCTGTATCTTTCGCGTTCTTTAAGTCTGGTTGTGATGCTGCGTTTAGTGGTGCCTATATACACTTGGCCGCAACTGCACGAGATCCTGTATATGCCTGCTGATTGATGAGGATGAAGTTGATCCTTAATCGGTCTGAGGAGGTTTTTGATTTTCCTGGTAGGCCTATATACTGTTTTTATGTCTTCTTTCTTTAGCAGTTTTCCAATACGGTCAGTTACATTCTTGATGAAAGGTAAGAATGCCCTGGTTGACTTTTTTCTTCTGATTCCTTGTTTTAGTATCGTCTGGGATGCTTTGATCTGCTGATTTCATTGTTGGTGTATCCATTGGCTGTGAATACTGTACGGAGATGTTTGAGTTCAGTCTTTAGTAATTCAGGATGTCAATGTTTCTTGGTGCGATTTGTCAATGTTTTGATGATACCAAGTTTCTGTTTGGGGTGATGATTGGGAGGTTTTATGAAGATATCTGTCAGTATGCGTAGGTTTTCTATATATGGTGTGATAATTGTTGCTATCTTCTTCTCTTCTGATTGAGACGTCCGGAAAGGCTATGCTGTTATCTCTTTCTACGGTTAATTGTATATTGGGTTTATGTTGTTGATGTGCGCCGGAAATGCCTCTATTCTATCTTCCCTGTGGTTCCAAATTACGAAGGTGTCGTCTACATATCGAAGCCATGTCTTGGGTTTAAGAGGGGCAGTCTCTAAACATTTTTGTTCGAAGTTTTCCATAAAGAAATTTGCAACTGCTGGGCTCAGGGGACTACCCATATCTACTCCATCTATTTATTCATAGTCGTTATTGAATAAGAAATAGCTGGTGGTTAAGCAGTGTTCGAAAAGATTAGTGATATCTTGAGGAAACTTGGCAGCGATGAGGTGGATGATCTCCTTTATAGGAACTTTAGTAAATAGTGAGACCACGTCGAAACTAACCATTAGATCGTCCGGTTGCAAAGCTGTCTCTTTTAGTTTATCTAAGAAGTCCATCATGTCTTCGACATATGTATCGCTGTTGATTTTATGGGGTTTTAGTAGAGCTGATAAATGTCTCGCTAGGTTATAAGTTGATGATCCTATGGAGCTGACTATCGGTCTTAGAGGTATATTGTCTTTATGGATTTTAAGTAGTCCATAGAGTCTGGGTGGCAGAGCCTCGTTCTTCTGAAGTTCTTTCTTCACGTCGTCTGGAAGTGAGGAGGCATACTGTCAGATATCTTCATAAAACCTCTAATCATCACCCCAAACAGAAACCTGGTATTATCAAAACATTGACAAATCGCGTCAAGAAAACTTGACATCCTGAATTATTAAAGACTGAACTCAAACATCTCCGTACAGTATTCACAGCCAACGGATAAACCAACAAAGAAATCAACAGAGCAAACCACCTCAGACGATACAACAACAAGGAATCAGAAGAAATAACGTCAACCAGGGAATTCTTTCCTTTCATCAAGAATGTAACTGACCGTATTCGAAGACTGCTAAAGAAAGAAGACATAAAAACAGTATATAGGCCTACCAGGAAAATCAAAACATCCTCAGACCGATTAAGAATCAACTTTATCCTCATCAATCAGCAGGCATATACAGGATCCCGTGCAGTTGTGGCCAAGTGCATATAGGCACCACTAAACGCAGCATCACAACCAGACTTAAAGAACGCGAAAGATACAGCCGTCTTAAACAAGTGGAAAAGTCGGCAGTAGCAGAACAATACAATACAATACAATACAACAACACAGATATATTATCTAACTCCACACACTATTTTACCCGTCTGCAACGATAAGCCATTGAAATATTAAAACATAAAAATAGTTACAATAGAAAGGAAGAATCGTTAAAAGTCAACAAAGCATGGATACCAGTCTTTAAAAAAAGCCACATGTAAACCCCTACAAGAACTATCTACTCACTGTCATGTCATTTATGTGTGTGATTTGGTACCGACCTTTTTCAGGTCATGGTCCGTGACTTCTGGTGCTTGTATGTACATGTGTTTGAAATTTAAATTTTGCTAAAGAAAGTGCTCCTCTCTTTGTTTTCCTTGTTGAATGTTGTCTTGCAGTATCTTCACCATTCGAAGTTTTCTGATGTTGAACTTAAGCTTAGCGGTCTTAAATTTCATCCTTGAAGTTTTCTTCTTTTGTAGTTTATTTGCTTGAAGATATTTGAGAATTTACAGAAGGATTTGTTGGAGTAAGTTCTCAGGCTTGGGATTTATGGCCGGTAATGGAGGATAGTTGTTGTTTTGTGACTTTTTGACGTTATTGTAGTTTCTGGTTTTCTTGTTGTAGATTCCGGTTTTCTTTGTGTAGTTTGTTTTGTTTCTTGTTGTCTCGTTTTCAGATGTTTCTGAAAGACGCAGCATTTCCGATGACTTGCTGCATGTTCCTGGTTGCAATTTGAGCATCTTCTTGTCGTCTGGATGCACTCAGATACTTTATGTTCTCCAGATCATCGTACACATTTTGTCGTTTTCATGCTATGCTTGCAGCTTTACTAGGGAATTGTAGGTGTGGTAGCTTCCTGTTGCTTTCCACACCGGTGAAGGATGATGATGACGAGGATGATAATGATAAGGATGATGATGATGATGGCCATATGATTTCGGGGACCGTTTGGGTCTTAAACTTTTCCTGACATTTGTCTTACAGGTGAGGAAAAACCCCGATAAAAACCTCACCCAGAAAAACTGCCCCGACCGGGGATCGAACCCGGACCCGCTGCATGACAAGACAGCACAGTGGAACAAATTCCTCTTAACGATGTCTGTACCAAGAAAATTACTTCCCGGAGAGAGGTGTTTTTCTTTCAGCAGAATCCTTAGGAATATTTAAGTCCCTAACCAAATCATTACGTTCTGCCTGTGTAAACAGTTGAGGTTGCTGAAAATACTGTTATTGGACTATATTTAAATCACTGCTGCTGTCTTGAGAATTTTCTTCAGGATCTGATGACAATTCCTTTCCACATTTATCTAACGGATAAGGCACAGAACGACCAGAACCATGCGATATGGGTCTTTTTGCTGATAAGAAAAAATTGGATAAGTTATTTCTTTAATGATTTTTGTATTGTAGCCTGTAACATCACACATACAGGAATAGCAATCACTCACTTGATTTCGAGGTTCATGTCGGATCATAGGAATAGCAAAAGGCATACTAGCTCTTTTTTCCCTTGACTCAATTTCCTTAGTTGTTGTATATAAGTATGGCATACTTTTTTTTGGAACCGATTTTTGGTCAAGATCTCCAAGCTTCATATGAAAATAGGCATTATACGTCTTTTTAACATAATTAGTAACGCTTCTTCTTCTCTTTCTAACAATAAAATTACCACAGATATGGCAAAATATATCAGGGCTATTTTACACTTTCTAGATGACATATTACTTCAATTGACACAATGTATGACATACAACAGCCACTCGAAAAATATACTCTTACTATTTGAGAAACAACTACAGACTGAACTAAATTTGTAGGGATTGAATTTAAAATAAGACGTGTATCGTTGTATATTACATTGGTGACATTGATTGCAGTTTTGGAATCAACATATCAAATTTAGTAAATATTACATATTTTGCAGGAAACTCCAGAATCATGCATACCAGTGCAATGTTTATTTCATTCGGTCTCTTTTAACTTCATTTGTGTTAAAACAGTCCATGGGATCAAAAAATACCTTAGGGTAAGATTGTTACAATTCCGATTCCGATTGAGGGTCTTTCCACTTTTCAGCGATTGCCCTTTTACCAGCCGGCTGCTGGCCCTTCACATCCACATGTGTCAATCACAGAGGTAGATAATCAACAGCCAGTGTAGGGGTGACATGTGGTTAGCATGTCGAGTCCCCCAGCCGTTATAGCTGGTTCCTCAACCTGGAGCCGCTACTTATTGTAGCTACCCAATTGCCTCACGATGCTGGGTGGGCACTGGTCCCATACTGGCCGAAATACCATGAGAAAATTTCTTCCCCCATGGAGACTTGAACCAGCGCAAGTCCCGTAGCTCTGCGCCAAGGCTTCCTACCTTAACCGCTCGGCTACGGCGCGGGACTGTTACAATTCACATTTCCTATAAAGACTACTCCATATTCGCTAATATTGTAAAGTAATTCATCAAAATATTACGAAACAGTTTTTTTTTCTGAAAAAGAAAACAGATTTGTGATCAAAAATGTATATGGAATTTTTATTTCATTTCCACAATAATTCACAATTAAAATCTGCGCACTTATATAAGTTCAATGTTGTATATCAATATACAACCTGCCGTATAAAGGAAGAAATGGCTGAACTAAAATAATACTCAGTGAGTATTAAAAACAATTTAATGTCAGTAATCCCGCGACAAGTTAAATAAAAATATTTTAAAATGCGTAACACATTTAAGATTTTAAATTCACATTTTTACATTTAAATGGCATCTGTACAAATAAGCTTAACAGTTATCATAAGGCGTGATTTGCAAGGTCGAAATGGGACCCATGTTAATCGGATCTCCATGAGGAAGCTGTCTCTGCCCAATGATTCAACATTAAATTATCCTGCACCCAATTGTTGCTTCAGTTCCGAATTTTCTTTTTAACCACATAGGCGAGGAGTGCAGTCAGACGAAATACAGTATTATACCCATCTACACATTTATCTGTGAAGCATTGGTTGTACATTTCAGGTATACCACAGAGACGAATATTATTTTGCCGATTGCTCAGAGAGCGCTTTAACAGTTCCATTCTCGCAGACACATTTTATACATTGGGATGGGATAAAAAAATACTCATTTCTTGATATATAAATGCCACTTTAATATTCCAGTATCGTGTTTTAACGATGCCGAACTGAAATCTGTTTTTTTTTTACTATTATAGTTTAAAGATCCCGTAAACAATTCCCACGCTAATATACTCTCAAATCAACTAGTTTAGCCTTTAAAAGACTGCAAACCAATAACTTACGCGTTTTAACTTTAAGCCCTATGATACTATTTTAATGCAACGTTTTATAACTATTCTTTAATGTGTGTTTATTAGAACTTACTTCCATTATTTTCTACAATTTTTAACGTTTTGTTAAACATAGGCCTATATTTAATTACATATATTTTCCAAATTCCTCTGCAGTACACGTATCGAGAAGGATTGTGGTAGTGGTGATAGCGATTCGTCCGTTGGAGGGGACGTTAAAAAGTTTCAAAACTGTATGGCCATACAAAAGGGTGGAAACTGTGTATTATTATTTATTTATTTTATTTATTTATTTAGCCTGGTGGAGTTAAGGCCATGCGGCCTTCTCTTCCACTCACCAGAACAAGCATATGTTACATATGAATACAAAAAAAATACAATAATAGTCATATAAAACAGGACAAACATATGATACACATGAATACAAAAAAAATACAATAGTAGTCATATTAGACAGGACAAACATGTTACATATGAATTCAAAAAAAAGTTACAATAATAGTTATTGAACAATTCATTATCTGTCATATTGAATAATAATGAAATTAATGTCTAATAATAGAATGAAACAAAATACAATTAAAATTAAATTAATGATACAATGAATAAAAAAGGAATAACAGCTCGAATCTACTATGCATAAAAAGAAGAGAAAAAAAAACACTACAATGAAATTAATCTACGCTTTTTATACAAGGCATTAGGTAAATATATTAACAAATCCTAAGTCTATTTTTATTAATAATGCAAAAACGCATTATTAATTCTTAAAAAGTAGTATTAGTGAGTTGTTTCTGTTAGTGATTTTATTTTCAATTTATTTCTGAAAGATGGTAAAGTTTGGCAGTCTCTGACATAGGGTGGAAGTGAATTCCATGTTCTAGCAAGAGAAACTGTAAAAGATTTCGAATAATAGGTAGTATGATGAGGAGGGATATAAAGGACACTGTGCTCAAGGGATCGGGTATCTAAGTTATGTGTATCAGAGAGTTTAGTGAAGCGGTGTGATAAATAATAAGGTAAAGATATGTGTAATATGTTATAGAGTAGGCATAGGGAATGGATGGTTCTACGATCTTGAAGACGAAGCCATGACAATTGTTCCAGGGATGGTGTAACGTGATCAAATCTACGTATACCACAAATAAAACGTATGCAAGAATTGTGAACACGTTGAAGTCTTTGGGTAAGAACAGTATTTAGGTCAGTAAAAAGAGTATCACAATAATCAAATGGGGCATTGCGAGTGTTTCTACTAGCATTTTTCTTAGAGAAAACGGTAAACAATTTCTTATACGATTTAATGAGTGTATTATTGAGAAGATAGTTTTGCAAATGTTATTTATTTGTTTATTACAAATTAAATGTTTATCCATAAACACTCCTAGATTTTTTACTGTCTCACTATAAGGGATCTGAACCCCATTAAGTGACACATGTAATATTGCATTTGTGTTAATTGAGGATAATAGTCTCTGATGGCCCATAATGATTGCTTGTGTCTTTCTAGGATTTAATTCAAGTCCATATTTCTCTGTCCACGCCGTTAGCGAGTCAAGGTCCTCGTTAATTTTGGTTACCGCGTCATTTAAAGAATATTTGTCTGAGTGAAGGTAGATCTGCATGTCGTCCGCAAATAAATGATGTTTGCAATGTTTTAGGGAGTCAGAAATGTCGTTTATATAGATTGAAAAAAGCAATGGGCCGAGCACCGAGCCCTGTGGAACTCCAGCTTTACGGTAGGTCCAAGAAGAGCGTAATGTAGAATTTCCTACAACATATTGCTGGCGCTCACGAAGGTAGGAGTTGAACCATTGCGTGACACTGTCAGAAAGTGAGAGGTTTTTTAGTTTAAGCAACAATAAGTCCAAGTCTACCGTGTCAAATGCTTTACTAAAGTCAAGTAGTGTAAGAATAGTAAGTTTTCGATTATCAGATGCTTCGCGTATGTCTTCACATATATTTAGTAGAGCAGTATTTGTATTGTGTCCTGTCCTAAAGCCTGATTGGTATTGATCTAAAAGGTCGTGTTGAGTTAGATAGTCAGTCAGTTGTTTGTGGACTAATCGTTCCAAAGCTTTTGAAAGGGTAGGTAAAATACTAATGGGTCGAAAATCGTTAGGAGTTAAGGGAGTTTTTACTTTCGGGGAGTGGGCGTACAATTGCTTTCTTCCATAATGTGGGATATATAGAGGTTTGTAGTGAGGAGTTGAAAACATGAGTTATGGTAGGTAGTAAACATCGATTATTTTGTTAAGTAGAGTGATATTTATACGGTCAGTACCTTCTGCTTTTGTTTTTATTCGTTTGAGAGCTTTCTTTATGTCATTTTCTGTAAGATATGAAAAATGGAAATGTTCTCTGTCTGGTGGATTTGTCAATAGTAGTTCACTTGTATGTGTTTTGTCTTTAGGAGTAAAGAATGTGCTTGTAAAATGGTTATTAAGTGTGTTCAGAGAAACAGGTAGTTTTTCTACCTGTGTGTCTTTCCTTCCTACACCCATTTTATTCAGATTTTTCCAAATATCTGGGTTATTGTTATTAGGTTCAGTAAGGCTGTATAGATGTCTAAGTTTGGCGTTTCTGATAGTTTGTGTAGTCTTGTTTCGTAACCGTTTATAGTGATTAAGATTTATATCAGTTTTGTCGACTCTATATTTCCGATATGCTGCGTCTCTTTCAGTCATCAAGTCACGAATGTTAGCAGACATCCAGGGAGCAGGGTGTCGTTTCACTAGTTTAGTTTTCAGTGGAGCGTGTCTGTCATATAGTTGTAATATAAGGTTATTTAATGCCTCAACTTTTTCGTCAACAGAATGCAACGTCCATATAGTATGCCAGGGTAATTTTATAGCGTCTTCAAGTAGAGCTGCATTGTTTATATGTTTTAGGTCTCTATATGTGATAGTCTTACGAGCTAGTTTAGGGCACTGCAGTGAATATGCTAAGAATATAATATCATGTGCTGATATTCCGGGAGCTGACAGTTGCCCGTGGGTTAGTACTCTGTCTGGATTATTAGTAGCAATTAAGTCAAGTAAAGTCTCAGAATGATTGGTGTGATGTGTAGGCTGTAAGGGAAGGATAGTCATATCACAAACTTGGAACGCGGACATAAGCTGTTGTGTATGTCTGTTGTCAGTATCTAGTATATTTATATTAAAGTCACCCATGACTATAACGTGTTCATATTGTATACGTGCGTTTTGTAGAGCGGATTCTATTTCTGCTATTTTTTTCATTTTAGGGGGTTGGTACACTACACAAAGAAGGCATTTTTTGAAGCTTGCGTATATTTCTATAAACATAATTTCAGGAGATGTCTCGTTATTAGAAAAGTATACAGACTTAGGGCAAAGGTCTGTCCTAACGAAGACACCAACACCGCCCCCTCGACTATGTACACGATCATGTCTAAGAAAAGTATAACCATCCATTCCCTAGGGTGAACATAAACGTATTATACTGTTAATATTGGGTCACGTAAACAGAGGGAAGAGAGTACAGTTTGATAATGATAACCTCATCACTACATTCAATCTCAAATCTCAATCTATAAATCGACCTATTTATCTATGAATAGTGTTCTGGTCTAGGGCAGGTCTTTCACTGCAATCATAGCATTTTTATGCTATAATTTGCGGATTTATTAGGGTATTATACTCCGTAGGTGTGATAGCTTCCCGTTGCTTTCCACACCGGTCAAAGATGATGATGACGACGATGGTCAAATGACATTTTGGGCCTTAAAGCTACCTGACATTTGTCTTACAGGTGAGGAAAAAAACCGGAAGAAAAAACTCACCCAGGAAGCTTGTCCCGATCACGAATCGAACCTAGGCCCGCTGCGTGACAAGGCAGCGCGCTACCTAATCTATAAATGATGGAATGAAATTGTAATATTATTATGAATCATTGAATTCTTTCAGAATTGTAGACCCATGTGAAATATGTTGCGTCGTACATTTATCCAGAAAACCACTAAAATGTGGATTTTCAGATAGATTTCATTTTTGTTAAGCGTATCTATACGTGCCGTATCTGTATGTCATTACAACCGACCCTTCAACGCGAGTAAGCGCACATTTCCCTGCCCTTCGGTCGTAACACAAGTATATGCAGTAAAGACATTAAAACAATACTTATTGAAAACAACATGGAAATACAGATTCAAAATGTAAATCATCAGGTTTGGTCTATATTATGTAATAGTGTCTTATGGACGGATAACTGAGATTACACTAGATTATTATTAGACTTAGGGTTTTTAGTCTATAAAATATGTAGAATTAGACACTTAAAATAAACTTTAAAACTATATTTTGGTTTTAAAAACACTATTACAGCATTTTAAAATATTTGATGTCATAATTAATAGCAAATTAAACTTAATCAACTATGGTAATTTACTCCGTACGACCATGGGTCCCTGGCGGGATTTTCTTAACCAAGAAAATTTAGTTACATTATTTCCGTAGAGATATCAGCGATGATCAATTAGGTAAATGTATTTATTGACCACAAAATAAAACAGTTATCAAGTTCGTCATTACTTCTATGCTGTGATAAATTCGAAGATATCCAGAAATTTCCTCAATTAGGTATAATTGAGTAAATTAAATTTAAAAAGACAATTTTAAAAATATACTAAAGGGTAAATATGTATTTTTAGGCACAATCAAACTCTTCCGGGTGGAATCTTTTCATGAAACTTGTACCCACATCTTTTATTTTTTATTCCTTCAGGAAAAGTACTAAATTTTATTGACACATACATTTATAAATAAATTCATATAAAGTTTTGTGACGAGATTATTTATATGGAAAAACATAAATATGAAAATATTTTAGACTCGTAGAATGTATAAATAAAGAAATATAATTTCACCTTGGTGTTTTTTATACCTAATATATTTTAGAGAAGTGAAGTTTTCGAGAAAGGAAAATAAATCGATATAATTTTACATCAGATAAGGAAATAATTCCAGTCTTAACAGAATAAATTGCAACAGAAATTGTATATGTACCAAAATGACGAAATTGGGAAACATCACTGTTTTATAACTGATATACTTTTCACTTAATTCAGAATTTGGACAGTTAAAATCGTCCTTTTACAAGCGTCATAAACATATATATATATATATATAATATATATATATATATATATATTTTACACAGAGAAATGCGCTTAGCTAGAAAGAGCAAATCTTTGTCAACTGTTTCAAAATGCCACGTATATCCTTTCTATTCCAACATATCCAATGATTTCTTATAACATCCACGAAATGCAATAAAGAGGTATTTAAAATGGCGCAATAATTTACGTATTCAGAAAAAATCTTAAAACACAGATAGGAATAATTGTTTGGTGCTAGAGATGTTTAAACATTTTAAACACAGCGTCATCTGTTAGCTCAAGGAGAGAAATACACTGATTCCACCTCATTGGCTTAGTAATCCCAAATGTGGGCCATGTTTGTATACATTTAGCAAAAGCCAGAAAACGACTTAACAAAATGTTTCTTTGTCCACAAATGTTTGATGCAGTCACTGAACCAGATCCTATAAAACTGTGTAGGATTCATATGCACAGTCAGGGTCTGTACTAACATCGTCACAAAGCATTTGCCGAACTGGTGCAGCATTTCAACTGTTAATGAAACTAATAATTATACATTTAAAAGTAAAATACGTTGGTTCACTTCAGCTGCAGTTTAGGGGTAACAATCTTATCATGCAGCGGACCCGGGGTCGATTCCCGCTCGGACTGAATTTTCTAAGAAACCTCCAAGCTAAATGTATCACGCCCAGATTTGATTTTTTAAAGAATAATAAATTTTATTTACAAATAAATATTGTACACAGTATTGACACCAAAATGAGCAAATTCTCGTGCTCGAATGCAGTTCAGTTAAAGAAATAATATATATAGAATAGGCCTATATACATTACAAAGATTTAGTTAAAGGGGAAGGAAAAATAAACTATAATCTTAGGAGACAGTTTAAAGGCATAAAATAAATTATGGAACATAAAAGTTTAAGAAATAAAAGGGGAAATAAAATAAACAAACTAATATAGAATAGATCAGTACCAGACTGAAGAAGGTAATTAAAGGCATTAGGAAATAATATAAAACAAAACAAATTTAGGAGAAAGTTTCAAAATATAAAACACATTCTGACACACAAAGAATTGATGCAAACGAGAATTATATAAACAAAATATTATATAACAGAATAATATCAAACCGAAGAAAGTAATTAAATACATTAGATAATATAAATAAAATTTTAGAAGAACATTTTAAAATATAAAACTCACTCTAACATACACAAAAAAATTTAAGCAGTGGAGAATGATATAAACAAAATAATATATAATAGATTAACACCAAACTCAAGAGTGCGTTAGGGAATAATAATATAAACCAAAATAGATTAATACTTATTTACTATTTTAAAATATTTAAATAATTAATTTAATTCAATTAATTGAAATAACTAATTTGTTTTCTTAAATATGTGTTTAGTTTGCTTAGCTCTGGAATGGATAATTAACTCATTGTATAATTTGGGTCCTGGGTATCTACTATGTTTAGATCCAGTTATGTAGAATTTTGGAACATGTAGCAAAAAAGTAAACATGTAGTGTTTTGTCTGGTGCTGCAAAAATTTGGATTGTTCTCTTTAAACTCGTCCTTATTTTATGGAAATAAATAAGCAATATGTACTTTAAAATTTGATCAATAGTTGGTACGCTGAATTCAAAGTAAATTGAATTGCAACGCTTACAGTATGACTTTAGCTCTTAATAAACGTCGTTAAATTAAAGAATAGCAAAATTGAAATTCCTAGTTGTCCCGCGCCGTAGCCGAGCGGTTAAGGTAGGAAGCCTTGGCGCAGAGCTACGGGACTTGCGCTGGTTCGAGTCTCCATGTGGGAAGAAATTTTCTCATGGTATTTCGGCCAGTATGGGACCGGTGCCCACCCAGCATCGTGAGGCAATTGGGTAGCTACAATAAGTAGCGGCTCCAGGTTGAGGAACCAGCTATAACGGCTGGGGGACTCGACATGCTAACCACATGTCACCCCTACACTGGCTGTTGATCATCTACCTCTGTGATTGACACATGTGGATGTGAAGGGCCAGCAGCCGGCTGGTAAAAGGGCAACCGCTGAAAAAGTGGAAAAGACCCTCAATCGGAATCGGAAATTCCTAGTTCTGATATTTTAATGTTTTCGTCAACTATAAGGAAATACTGGCCTCAACGTTTCTGATAAATCACCAGCCTCTTAATTACCATCAATCATATTCCCACAATTAATTAAACACATGAATCCTATTCAAGAAGAGTTACAATTTTTTTCTGAATTCTTCCTTAGATAGTACAACATATAACCAAGTTCTAGAAATATGTTTATTACAATTTTATAATGTGCACTTTCATTACCTAACTAATTAACTCCTGGCACTATTGGACCCGTAGGTTCATACCAGCACGGATATCAGTTCTCCAAACATCAATATACTGACCTAACGTATTCCATTCATAACCTACCTTCGTCAAAGCATGGTTAATGTTATTCTCCCACATCATTCTTCTTCTACCAAATGTGCGTTTTCTCTCTGGTTTTCCTACAAGAAGTTTCCATGTCCCTCTCTCATTCCCAAATCAATAATTTAAGTTCCAAATTTACATTGTTATTATTATTATTATTATTATGTTAATATATTTGTACTTTCCATAATATATTGTATATTATGTGTTAATTTAATTATATACAAATCAAATAAGTGTTGTTATATGGTGAAGTTGAAGAGGAAACCTTACGGTCTTAACTTGATCAGGTAAAATAATTTATTATTATTTATTTTTATTGTTATTTTTACCACTATTATCATCTTTATATAGTATGTTATGTGTTATTAATTATATTAATATAATTAACTTCTATATAATTTAATCCTAATTAAGTTGAAGATTAAACCTTACGGCATTAACTTCAACAGGTAAAATAAATTATTATTATTATTATTATTATTATTATTATTACGAAATAAAGTTAGATAATGCCATTTACTTTAGAACAATATAATGAGATCATGACAGTTCTATCATAGATTTCTAGTTACTAGTTAGTGTCAATATCTGAAAAGTGACAGTTTAAATGTCAAACCCAGATATTCAATAAATCTCTGGGCCAGAAGAGAACGTCTCAATTCACAGACCAAATATAATAATAATACCTTCCGCAGAAAAGAAGACATATCGTTGTAAATAAACGACTATAAATAACAATAATTACACGTTACTAAAAGATTCGCATTATGATTTTGAATTACATAGTTTAAAATTATTTTTCATTAAAATCGGAAATTAATTTAAAGTAAATGAGGCTTGAAGACTTGGGAAGAACGTTTATCCCATCAATCTTATCTTTCCCATACAATACAGACAACGTATATAATGAGCTCGATGGTCGTTAAGGCTATTGTCACAGGAAACGTCAGAATAGTAATTACTTTAAAAAATTGTCTAACAATATTAAAGATAGTTCCTTGTTATTCAATGGAGTCTTTAATGACCGAGATAGATTTACAGGTATCAACAGATCTCCATTTTAGTTACTTTTCAGAAAAAAATATATATATCCCACCAACACAGGAGTAGAAGAAATGGAACGAAATGGACGATATAAATATGAAGAAGTGGTGGAATGTTCATGCTGGTTTGGTAGTGGCCCCGGCATTAAGTTGATAACTCATCCGAGGACGTCCTCTGTGTTCTGGAACATCTATTGCAGAGGTAGGAATATGAACGGCCATATTGGTAACTAAGGAGCTATATTGTTTTCAAAGTGAAAGACGTGTCTTGTCTTAAATGTTTGTGTTGCCTGGCATTGAGCTGATCACTCACCAAGGTTGGTCTTCCAAATCCTTATCAAAGATATGTGTGTGATCCAGAGTTTAAAATTCTCTCCCTTAAGGTCTGAGTAGCGTGCGGCTTGTAAATATAATTACTTAAAAAGGGAGAGCACACGCTACATTAGAACACAAACATTAGCTATTAGATGATTAGTATAAAAACTTGTTTTGAGCCTGAGTCATTTGAAGTTTTCCTGAGCTTAAAAAACAGAATTACCCAACATTTTATTGTAAGAATGAAGGGTGCCGATTTTGGGGTGTAAAAAAAAAGATAGTTACTCTTTCACCTTAGCCCAAGCTTGGTAAACTAACACAATGTATCACTGCAAGTGATCCTCAATTTAAAAGAAAGTACAGCGACTTTTAAATATTCACATTAGGACCAGCAGCATCAAACATCAACCTGGATGCTGTAGCGAAGAATGAACTGCTGAAGATGGGACGGATGTCCTGAAAGGCCTACAGCCATAAAGATCACATATTTTAAAAAGTAGAGGACGACGGATTTGACCTAAGAAGGTATTTTAACTTATTTTATTTTATGACTCTCCACCTCAACGATTTTAACAATGATTTTTATTAGTATTGAATATATATATATATATATATATATTTCTGTCAAGGTATTTTTAGTGTCTACTAAATATGATCTATGGATATTTGTAAAATACATAAATAAGCATATAGTTTGATGAGAACAACCTCAATAGCTACATTCCTTCGGAATTCACAATTATTCCTTCGCCTTAATCCCAACTTGGTTTACTAACATATGATCGAAAAATTAAAAGTCCTCTCCCTACAGATTGTGCCTCTGTAAGATTCGGATGGGCTAGAGCATATAAAATTTCCCACAAAAGGATTACACTATGGAAAACTTAAGAAAAGAAAGATATACTGATTTGCAACAAATTTAAAACGTAAAATTCACATGAAACGAGGAAACAATATTTCATTCGAAAATTCGTAACTATGATTAGAATTCATTAGTATACTTCATCATCATTTTTATTCCCTTTTAAACTTTACATCCAGATAAGCCTATAATATAGAGTTGTGTGTGTTAGTACACTGCCGTTGTCTCCCGACGATTCCCCGAAGTTAAAATTAAGACACAACACAAGGCAAAGGCATAAGACCGGAGTCCCGGTAGCAAGGCACTAGTACGGACCCGCAGGGTGGGAATAGTTCTCACAACTTGGCGACTTTTCAAAAACACAGGCGACCCAAACTCCAAAATTAGAAAACCTAAGCATCATCATCACTTTGGAGCACAAGTGTTTGTAGTGAGTGGAATATCTCTTACAGTCGAGATTTGTGCAGCAGAGGAAGGAAATCCTCCTCCGGTGAGTGGACCCGTAAATCCGAATTACAGGAACACATCCGCGGACAACAGGGGCGGGCCCTGGATCTGGAACGCTTTTCCAGTGATAGGCCATCTCAAGAAGTGGCTCAGTGAGTTGAGTGAATCGTGGTTATTTCTAGGAATGAACAGTGATCCATGATGAATGTAAGTCTATTCTACAATTGTCTTGCATTTTTACATTGCTATTTTTTTTCGAATCAGAGAGAAATTAGCTTTTTCTAGATTTATAATGCGAATTAAAGTACCTTTATTATTTATTAATAATTCATAACTTACAAAATATGAATATTGAAGAATATTTCACAGTAGATTGTAATTTATTTCGGATATCGTCCGGAAATTAGAATATAGTCAGAAATTTCCCTCTTAGCACATTTTCTCCCGACTTGTAACATGAATTGTTTTTTTTAAATTTATATAACTATTAAATCCAAATTATGTCGCTCCTGATGGACTAATGGTTCCCATGGCTGCTTCGGATTTCGTGATTAATAGGTTCAAATCCGATTGGGATCGATAGGTTTTTAAGAATGTAAATATCCTGAGTAGGAGTTTCTTTGCTTCAGAAAAGAAGGTAAAGCCGTTGGTCCAGTTTTATTGATTTAAAACTCAAGCTTGAAATACGAAGCCTCTGGACAAAATTTATCGATCCTTTAATTCCCAAATTTGAATTGGGAAGCTAATGATCAGAATAGTTAAAGATCGCCGTAAAATAAAACACATTAAAACAAACATACAAGTATTTTGAAATATACTTTTATAATTAAAATTCAATTTAGACATATCGAATAAAATAATAAACAATGCAATATGTTGTCAGAAACAATTTACCTAAACATCAAATAATTTACACATACGATTTATATTTATAAAATAAATAAAGAAAGAAATACTGATTTACTTTTTATAATATTTCACAAAAATTAGATCAAAGCCTAATCCAAAATAATACGTGGGTAATCTTCTCCATTATAGTAAGAAAAATAGTTCAATATAAGGTATTGTAAATAACTTTATTTTTCCATTTTTATTTTGAATAAAATCTAAATTGGTATGGAATTGTAATATACAATTCAGAGAATGCAATTGTTTATATACTAAACATAATATAAAATCATAAATCTCTTAAATAAATTGTAAGAACATTTAGTAGCCTATTATTTATTGTATAGGCCTATACATATGCAATTGAAGTAGAGATTTATTATAAAGATTTTCTTCATTAAATTTAAGATTAAATAGCCTTTTATTGCAAATAGAACATGAATGGTAAGTATTTCGGATTCGACCCTTACAAATTATTAAATATAGGCCTGCTGATTACAAATTTACCTTAAGAATTTTAACATTATACTTAGAGAATAACGATGGTATATGAATATCAGTCAAGGTAGATTTATTTTAAAAATAAGTGATTACGACGTAACATATTGATAATTAAAGTTCCTTCCCTGCTTTATTAAGTGGTATATGGACTATTAAAAACATTTCAAAGTGGCCACATCCCAAAATATGGTAGAATACGTAAAGAAGAATTGTTATTTACTTTAATTAAAACTCTTACACCACAGATAAGTGTTAATTATTACTTTAGTTGCTTTTATTAGTCACTAAGTTTATTGGAACATAAAACTCAAAATGTGTATTTTGTAATTCGTGCTCAATATATACCATATTTACAATTTACTGTTGAAATAAAATTGAAAACTTCACAAGTTTGTTACTTTACTCTCATTCTGTAAAACATACCGTTATTCAATTACGACAGTTACCGATATAAAACCGTACATTTTAAGTGCAACTATTAAAGATAGAAACTCCGTATTTTCTGTTAAAGTGATTGAAATCTATATGTAAATATTTTGAAGAGAAAAAGTAGTGCCCTACTATCCGAAGGCTAAAATATTTAAATGCTAGTTTATTTTGTTGGAATTGTTACGTTAGTTACCGTGGAATTCACCACTAGGGATTGTAAACATAATGCAGTAAATTTATGCTGGGAGCCGGATATAATTTACATCTATGGAGAAGCGTTTCATTGCTGAACTTAGAAAAAACACAATTCAAATAATTACATGTATCCATCCATAGTAATTCTGCCCGACGGCAGGTCTTTCACTGCAATCATAGCATTTTCATACTATGCTTTGCAGCTTTACTATGGAATTATAGCTGTGGTAGCTTCCCGTTGTTTCCACACCGGTGAAGGATGATGATAATGATGATGGTGATTCCCGGATGATTTTTGTGGACCATTGGGCCGTAAGCTTTCTGACATTTGTCTTACACGTGAGAAAAAACCCGAAAAAGACCTCACCCAGGAACGTGTCCCGACCGGGGATCGACCCGGGCCCGCTGCGTGACAAGGCAGCACGCTACCTCAAGACCACAGCGGTGGACAATTACAAGTATAATGATGAGAATTTTTAAAAATAAAGACAGTAAAACATAATTTGTACTCATATTGTTAGATATCTTTGCATATGGCTTTTATAAAAATAAGTTTTTTATACCAATGATAAATTATTATCTGTGAGAGTGAATTATGAAACAACCAATGTATGATAATTCTATTATGAATGTCATCCAACAACTGATAAGCAATTAACGAAATATAGAACGAGAATAAATTAATATAGAAGTTAAAAACCATGCTGTTTAAATTATTATTGAAGGGTTAAATTTATTACAATAATTTTTAGGTTTCATAAAATGAAATATCGTGAAGATATTAATCAGAAAAATGTCGGTAAATAGTTTAAAATATTAGTATATTTTAGGTTTCGCAATTGTTCAACCCTATTTCTATTACATATAATACTATTGTTTTCTTTAACAGCTGACGTAATTAGTGTCGGAATTCAAATCTGGACGTGAAACAACCGACAAATTTTGTTCTGAGCTCTCTTTTTTTCAGGCCTTAAGTTCTTTTACGTACTGTAAATCTACAACGCGTTATTCACGGCTTTAGTTCCCTTCCGAAGGAACTCATACTCAGGATTTTTACTTCCTAAAAAACTATCGACCCCGGCGGGTTTGAACCAAAGTCGCAAATGGTAACCACTAATCCACCAAGGACCGAGTATCCATATTGCATTCGGTAAAATACAGTAAAAGCTCCTTCTTCGCGGGTTAAATATTGCGATACAGTTCCTGTATTCGCGGCTAAAAATTTCTTCATTCGCGGATCCAGTCGGTATATTAGAATGATTAGTGTCCTCTATTAAGCATCACCAGTTTTTTTTTTTTTTGCAGGTGCCAAGGCGGCTTTTACAAATAATGATTCTATCCAAATGGACAAATATCAAAACAAAACAAACCTTATTGTCACTAACCCTAAAGTTCATTGTTAAAAGCTGTTGCCGCGTTTCACGTGCCGCTATGTACTTCGATAAATACCTCCATCGCCTTAATCGGTATATTAGTGTTTCAACTTGTTATCCGTTACAATAATTTTGATCGAATAATATGTGTCTCTTCTGATTGGTTCCCAGTTTATAATGTCGAGTAAAAGGAAAGAAAAAGTAGTACCAAAGAGAAAAAAGATTAGTGTTACCGCTTAAAGTAAAAATACAAATGTTTGACCGTTTATACGCGTTGGTGAGCCCTTTGCGTCTGTATCACGCTGTTTCAATGTTAATGAATTAAGAAATCCGAAGACAAAATAAGGAATTCTATCGCAGAATTCACAGCTGAATATCAATCTTAATTGAAATACCTTTTAAAAGCGGCCAAATAGGAATACATTTATAAGTTCTTTAAGTCCTTGCCTAAACCTGACAGAAGAATGTATTACAAATTGTTCAAAATCCCTCATTAATTGATTTTATTTTGATAATTATTATTTTATTCTGTATTCTTGGAACGTATCCTCTACATACTCATACAAATTACCATTCCATATTCGCGGTTTTTGTATTCCCGGCATATTTGCGGAACATATCCTCCGCGAATAAGGAGCTTTTACTATAAATAGTTTGTGCACAGACCACAATACCGTTTTTTATTATATTAGTTCGGCAAGTGTACAAATTACTTAAGGATAGAATACATTTTATCATTTTCGCTATGAACGAGTATATTTTCCTTCCAAATTTGCTGATTTCATGAAACTGGACGAAACTGTCAAATGGGGCCAAACAATAAAATACGAAGGTGGCCAATTACTAGATTTTAATATTTTATCAATATTAAAAACTAAACATCAAAACATTAAAATGTTTTATATCTCGTGGGATTACCAGGAAAATATATTAAGTCTAAAAATGTAGTTTTATGATAAATTAACTGTAAAAATTGAAAGTGTGTGGCATCAGTGTTGATAATAATTTGTAAAGGTTTCATTATAAGGAACTAATAAGAAGTAGAATAATTAATAATTCATTTTCTCTATACTGTATTCATTACCATTAAAACTCATTTTTCTCATTTTTGATCTGAATTTCCCTTGTAAGTTCACGATATGATCTCTTAAACGTATGAAACACATAGAGTTAGAATACAAACATTATAATTATATATGGTAATGAGCGAATTGGCTCAGACCATAGAGTTTGATTCTTGTATTCGGGAAATCCAGGAAGTTAACCCGGTGTCCAACAATCCCATGGCGTATAGCCTAGCAGAGACAAACCTGACACTTTTTTTTTATTTATTTTTTTATTTGGCTTTCCTCAATCCTCAAGACAAATGCTAGTTTAAATTTCAATACCAGGATCTAATTAATCATAACCACCATTTTACAATATTGGGATTAAATCACTGAATGTTTTCAGTAGTTTTGTCCGTTGTTTTGTCGGTAGTCCCCTTATCTTCCATTTCTGTGGTCCTGGTTCATTCCCTTAGGGGTAGAGGATTTTAAATCTCTATATTGATCGAGGTGCATATGTATGGAGAGAAACAATACAGCAGAGAAAAATAAAAAAAAACGCAGACATAATAAACACAACATGAATTCACATTCTAGTGGATATAACTATATATTTATAACACAATATAAATATATGTACACACATAGAAATACATTATACAATGACAAATGAGGGAAATTTTGAAGAAGTGGCTGAATTAAAACATCTAAGGACAATAAAAATGAAATGAGATTTATAAAAAAATGGAATTAAAAATGGAATGAGATGTATAAAGAAATTCAATTCTATTAGGCATTATAGGACTCTTGTCTCAAGTTCTCTAAAAAAAACGGTTAAACTGAAAATATATAAAACTGTTATTCTCCCTGTTATACTATATGGGTACGAAACACGGATTCTTACTTTAAGGGAGGAGAAAAGAGTACAAGTATAGAGAATGAAGTTCTTGGGAAAATATTTAGACCAAAGAGAGCTGAACAGACAGGAAATGGAGAAGACTACACAACAGTGTGCTACATGATATTTACAAGAAACCAGATATAATAAGAACAGTTAAGTCTCGTATGAAAACCAGAGGGAAACGGCCATTTGGTAGACCAAGAATGAGGTGGAAGAATTGCATGTACCATGATTTGAGGGAAGTATATTATATAGGCGATGATTGGAAAAGATTAGCTCATGATAGGGATGTGTGGAGAGCTTATGTCCACGCGGCCATGATCCTAAGGGTTCGATAGTGCCAGTGAGTTAGTTAGAGAATATAATCAAATGTTACAGCCGCGATGATAAAGTCTATATAAGTAAAATTTAAAACAAAATGTAAAACAATCCTTGATCTTCTAACATGAAATTCTTACGTCGCGTCGCTAACCATTTATATTTGGGCAGGATTTGCTAAGGATTGAAATATCTTACCCGGAAGATAGTTTCATGGCACAAGTCCAGAAATTATGAGTTTAAAAAAATGTATTTGTTCTATTTTAACGACGCGGCACACGTGGCAAAGAGACTTTCAACGTTTTGTTATTAATTTTCCGCTTATGGCTTGAGATTACATTATCTAACTAAACCTGTTTAAACAATGTAAACACATTTTCTGGTGCCCAATGTTCTCTGTGTTAGCTAGTAAATTTAAACTCATTTCCAGTCTTCCTTATTACTCCATTTGTTCTTCATCTATTCTTCTGTCTCTCAGTGCTATTTTATATATTGAATCCAAGAATCATTTGGTCTCCCTCTCTTCAACTGATCGGGCAGCAACCATACGATTGCAGAAGTTTTATTGTGCTTACTTCACAATATATAATTTTTTACTCCTATTTTAGTTTCAAATCTTGTCTCTTTTTTATATTAAAGTTGATCTTTTTCAAATACTATTTCCATAGACTATTTAACTCATGTCGCAAATGGTAGTCAATGACCAATCACGTTTCAATGGATTCTGTTTTACACCAATGATAGTCGTGTTTCACCTCGCTCTTTATCGATTTCTCTTTATCAGGTCCTGCTTTTGTGATAAAGAGAGCTCCTGCTTTTTTAATATTCTGAACAGGTTAGACCATTATTTTTCTCCAACAAATACATTGAATATAGCAAATAATGAATAGATTCAGTGATTTTACTGAATTGTTTATTCAAAATATAAATGATTAACCTATAATGTTGATTATAATAGTTTGATGTGTTTAATTATTTCTCCACTAGAGTGCATTCTTACAATATTGCGATCCTATTTGGCAATAAATAATATGATCGAGTTGCAGTGAATATACATAACCTGACATTTCTAATTTGTTTTCAAACATCGCCGTTTACATTAACTATATAAATATTTTAAAACACCGGTAACTATATTCAAATAATTATTTTTTAGTAAAGAGCTTAATTTTATTCGTTAAATAGTCCTAACAAATGGCACTCTTGATTTCCAAATTCTCTAGATAAATTCACTCCTCACTTCGTGAGTCGTGAATTTATCGATAATTTGGAAATCACTCGTGGCATTACTTATGATGATTTAGAATAAATCTGTTTAAACTTGAACTGCCAGTTTTGTGACCCATATATTGCTATGCTTCTTACTATGGTTTTAAAGATTCCGATTCATTTTGTTTTGTATTTTTTTATGTCTCAGTCAATGGTAGCTCAAGTCCATCCTATTGCTGATTTTACCAAAGCTATTCTCCTTTTAGCGAATTCTGAAATAATGAAGCTATTGAGGTTGTTCTCATGAAAGATTTTTGAAACATTTTCAGAAAACTTCACCGATCCTATCCAGTAGACGGCGAAAATGCCAATGACACACCTACTTATGCATGTTAACGATCTAGCGGCGATAATTTTTTATTTATCAGAACCAAACTTGGCATATAACTACATTAAAAAAGTAAGGTCGAGTTCGTTAACCAGCAAAATCGAACCATTAGATGTAGGAGTTCACCTTACTTACTTCACTGGCACTATCGAACCCGTAGGTTCATGGCCGCGCGGACATAAGCTCTCCATACATCCCTATCCTGAGCTAATGCTTTCCAATCATTCCCTGTATAATCTACTTCCCTCAAATCATAGTTAATGTTGTTTTCCCACCTCATTCTTGGTCTACCAACTGGGCGCTTACCCTCTGGCTTTCCTACAAGAAGTTTCCATGCACGTCTTTCATTCCCCATACGTGCAACATGTCCTGCTCATCGCAGTCTACGAGACTTAACTGTTATTATTATATCTAGCTTCCTATAAAGACCATGTAGTTCATTGTTATGTAGTCTTCTCCATTCACCTGTCTGTTCATCTCCCTTTGGTCCAAAACTTTTCCTAAGAACTTTATTCTCAAATACTTGTAATCTCCTTTCCTCCCTTAAAGTAAGAGTCCATGTTTCGCACCCATATAATATAACTGGTAGAATAATAGTTTTATATATTTTCAGCTTAACGTTTTTTGAAAGGAGTTGGGACATCAAAAGTCTCTGCAATGCATAATAGCATGCATTTCCAGAATTGAGCCTATGTTTAATTTCTTTGTGCATCTCATTCCTATTTGTGATTATTGTTCCTAGGTATTTGAATTCAGCCACTTCCTCAAAATTTCCCTCATTTGTCATTAGCTGTCCATTTCCATTATATACTGAATTTCTACCTGTGACCACATATTTAGTTTTACTGATATTTACTTCCAGTCCTAATTTCTTAGTGTTACTCAATAGTGTGTGCGTGTTGGCCTTTAGTATCTCCTCGCTATCGGCCAATAGTACTACAATATCAGCATAAACTAACAGCTTATTAATACCATTCAGTTGTAAGCCTTCCTCATTCTCTAAAGATTTAATGGCATGCTCTAGTACAAAATTAAATAGTAGAGGAGATAGTGCATCTCCTTGCTTCAACCCATTCTGGATTTCAAAAGTGTCCGAAAACTGTTTGCCTACACGCACCCTACTATTTGAGCCATTTAGACACATTCGTATAAGTCTAACTAACTTTTTAGGAATTCCGAACTCCAGCAGGATACTATATAACTTCTCCCTCTTAATTGAATCATATGCTTTTTTGAAGTCTACATATAGTTGATGTACAGTGCCATTATATTCCCATTTCTTTTCTAAAATCTGTCTTATACTAAAAATCTGATCGGTTGTAGACCTGTTTCTTCTAAATGCACATTGAAGATCTCCTAGAATGTCATCGATGTAGGGAGTAAGTCTGCTTACTAATATATTTGTAAGAATTTTGTATGAAGTTGAAAGTAATGAGATGCCCCTGTAGTTGTTGCAATCGGTTTTATCTCCTTTCTTATAAATTGGTACGATAATTGATTCCTTCCATTCATCTGGAAGAGCTTCTTTTTCCCAAATCATACTAAGCAACCAGCGTATTTTGTCTATCAATTTTTCTCCTCCTGATTTTATGAGTTCTGCTGGGATCTCATCTGAACCTGATGCTTTATACATCTTCAATTTTTCAATCGCCATTTCAACATCTAATGCACTTGGCTCTGCGACTAGCATTTCTGCTGTCTGTAACTTATCCTCCTCAATGTCCTGTTCTGTACGTACATTTAATAGCTGATTAAAGTAACTTTTCCATCTATTTAATATACTCCTAGAATCTGCAATCATATCCCCATTTTCATTTCGAATTATGTTTGTTCTAGCCTGAAACCCTTTCTTCTCTATACTAATTCCCTTATATAATTCTCTAATGTTCCTATTTTTTGCATTCATTTCAAGATCATTAATCTTCTCTCTCAAATATTCCCTCTTTTTACTCTTTAGTAACTTAGTGGTTTCCCGTCTAATACTACTCAACTGTTCTAAATTTACCTCATTTGGCTCGTGTAACCATTTAATTTTTGCTAGTTTTCTTTTCTTTACAATGTCGGCACATTCCTCAGCAAACCATTTCTTGTTTTGCCTCTTTTTTAAACAACCAATGCTTTCTGATGCTGAAAATTTAATAGTATCTCTTATAGCACCTGAAACGAAAATTTGAAAAACGTTCTAGCGGTCGCTATATTCTATGTTTCGCAACGAAACTCGTATACGCTATAAATAAATAATAGTTTTAAAAAACTAAAACAACACGCTTTATTAGAAAACCGAACTAAAAAAAATGAAAAATAATTTTAATTTCCAACATGCTTGGGATAAATAATCAAAAGCGTGGGGTGCTCTTTATCAATTAATATATTTGATAATAAACAGATATTGGTAAAAGTAAAGTCTCTAAGAAGAAAATGTAAAAATCTTGAAAAGCACCCCACGCTTTTGATAGTAAAATTATTTATGCCAAGCATGTTGGAAATTGAAATTATTTTTCATTTTTTTAGTTCGGTTTTCTAATAAAGCGTGTTGTTTTAGTTTTTTAAAACGATTGTTTATTTTTTAGTTTAAATGTTTTACAGAATAAGATAAAAATGTAAATATCTTTAAATTCGATTCTATTGTAGTACCTCCCAGCCGGATTTAAACCAGCGACCTATGGATTACAGAAATTATATACCACTAGAGTGTACCGCTCTACCAACTGAGCTCTTACAACGATTGACTAAAATGTCGACAGTCCGCAACCTATTATACCAGTTTTCATTTTTTTTTTGATTTTCTGATGATTCTGGCCAGGATTCTAGAATCAAAATATGAAATTATTGTGTTGTCACGGGTCCTTTACAAGTACACAAAGTTTCAAGTCGATCCAATGTTTCTAAGTGGGTGAAAATCGTGTTAAAATTCCGTTACATAGGCCTAGATACAAAGACACTTTTTTACACGCTTTATATTAGCTGTATCTATCTATCTATCTATCTATCTATCTATCTATCTATCTATCTATCTATCTATCTATCTATCTATCTATCTATCTATCTATCTATCTATCTATCTATGTAACAGAATCTTTGAACGCGATTTTCACCCACTTAAAATAATTGGATCGACTTAAAATTTTCTATACTTATAAAGGACCCGTGACAATACAATAATTTCATATTTATTTATTTTCTGATGATTCTGGCCATGATTGTAGAAACAAAATATGAAATTATTATATTGTCACGGGTCTTTTACAAGTATGCAAAATTTCAAGTCGATCCAATGATTTTAAGTGGGTGAAAATCGCGTTAAAATATTCAGTTACATAGATAGATACAGGTCAAACAATTAGGCTATACCCCTAAAAATCACCCTTTGTAGTGAAAAACGTGAAATAAAGTCCCTATTTTGACGCATAAATGGCTTACGCTGCTTAAACCATAACAGATACACAAATTGATGTACACAGAATTGAACATCTAAAAAACTCTACAAAAAAATAGACTGTAACAGTGCACGGCTGGTGGTAAAAACACATTAACATTTATTTAGGAGTATCAGCGCACGCCGGGTATTAGCTAGTGACTATTTAACTCATGCCCCAAATGGGAGTCAATGACCAATCACGTTTCAATGATTTCTGTATTACAACCAATCAGAGACGTGTTTCACGAAATAATTATCAACGTTAGGATTATCATATATTAAGCAAAGCTCCTCCTTTTTAATATTCTGAACAGGTCTGACCGTTATTTTGCAGTGACTGAGCCTATAACAAATACGGCTACCAGATTGTATATAATAGTGCTTACATGTCAACATTTGTAGCAATTGATTATACCACCAAAAAAAGAAACCACTGTTTGCACTTTCTTAAATGTATACGACATCAAAAATGAATTAATATACAGATTGATGTGTTTCATTTTTTCTCCACTAGAGAGCATTCTTACAATATTGCGTTCCTTTGGCAATAAATAGTATGATCTGGTTGCAGTGATAAACAAAAAGAAGCAGTAGAAGCGTAGGCTACCTATCGTTTCTCATTAGTTTTCAAACATCACCGTTTACTTTAAATATAAAAATATTTTTAAATAACTGTAGTTAAATAATGATTTGTGAGTAAACAGCTTTATTTTATTCGTTAAATAGTCCTAACAAATGCCACTCTTGATTTCCAAATTCTCTAGATAAATTCACTCCTCACTTCGTGAGTCGTGAATTTATCGATAATTTGGAAATCACTCGTGGCATTACTTATGATAATATCTTCTTCTGCTTCATGAAATTAGGCCTTTTGACTTGTTTTCACATCAAGTGGGATTTAATGAATCCTCCCATCTAGTAAATGGGCGTCCAACATTTCTATGTCCTATTGGTAAACTAATATAAAGCGTGTAAAAAGAAGGATATTCTACGAAATCCGACAATTACAAGTGAGAGTTTATCCGAAATCCGAAAAAAAAATGCCCGAGCTACCGCCATATTTGTTTCGTTGGGATGTGTTACATACAATTTAATTAAAACTTAAATAGACAATTTATCCTATATGACAACGGTTACCAATTAGCGGACCGCGGTCCGAATCCGGACACTGGGGCTTTGGTATTCGGACCGGTTAAATATCGAATTAATACAATTTTTTAAAACCGGTTAAACATAGAATACAACCAGTTGTATTAAATTTCATATCATTATAGTATTATTGTTGGCTCAGTTGGCAGTACTGCTTATGGTCGGAGATTTGACTAAAGATGAACGGGATTCCGTTTGAAACCTGGTATCGTGAAAAACACGAAATTCGTGAAGTGAGATGCTAAAATATTACTCTGACCACATGTTAAGTTTATCATAAACTTATTAATAATTATTAGAATTAATAACTCTGTATTTTGTGCTGAATCCTTTTAGTATTTACCACGTGTTTTTTACAATTTGTGCAGTTCATACCCATAACATAATTTAAATAATTTCCTTACAATATTAATTACTTAATATAAGCTTCGTATGTTTAATCAACTGTGGTTCTGGACCTCCACTTAAGTTACTACTTTGAAAATGGGCCTCTATTAAATCTAATTGGTGACCCCTGCTATATGATATATATATTTCAAATTTTAAATAAAGTAATGGAAAAAATAATCAGTAACAATTATTTAATTTTGTGTCAAACTATACAACAGTATGCAATAAGTATTAATTTACAGTTATACATGATCTGTTTTCGCAGCAGTCCAATGCGTTTAAATACAAGTTAAATTGAGTTCTTACAATTTAACAAAAGAAATACCGGTACATAGGCCTATTCCGTTAACCAGCAAAATCGGATCATAAATTTGGATTTTGACGAATTAACTTAGTTTATACAGTTCCTGTGTGACGGACATCTAGTTTCATAATCTTCTTTCACCATCTCTAAATACTTATGATTTTCACAATGATTAAAAAGCTCTATTCCATCTTCAATATTAAGTTTTGATGCCCGCATCATTCTGATTTTAATAAATTCGTATTATTACTACCATATATATGAAGGGCTTAGAACAGTAACATGAGAAGCCACATTCTGTTAAGAAATGTCATTTATTACAATGATAGCAAATAAATGTATTGAAATATCCAAAAAATTATTTGTAAGTGCGTCAGTGATGTATTAAAACATATAGGCACACAATGTATTAACAGCAATGCTGCCCAATTTGTATTTATAATTTTTTAAAACATTAAAATCCTTATATCTCAGAAAGAACAATATGTGGCTTATCATGTTATTACCAAAGCCCTTCATATACGTACTTACTCACTGGCCCTATCAAACCCGTAGGTTCATGGCCGCGCGGACATAAGCTCTCCATACACCCCTATCCTGAGCTAATGCTTTCCAATCATTCCCTGTATAATCTACTTCCCTCAAATCATAGTTAATGTTGTTCTCCCACCTCATTCTTGGTCTACCAACTGGGCGTTTTCCCTCTGGCTTTCCTACAAGAAGCTACCATGCACGTCTTTCATTCCCCATACGTGCAACATGTCCTGCCCATCGCAGTCTACGAGACTTAACTGTTCTTATTATATCTGGCTTCCTATAAAGACCATTAGTTCATTGTTATGTAAGTCTTCTCCATTCACCTGTCTGTTCATCTCCCTTTGGTCCAAAAAGTTTCCTAAGAACTTTATTCTCAAATACTCGTAATCTCCTTTCCTCCCTTAAAGTAAGAGTCCATGTTTCGCATCCATATAATATAACTGGTAGAATAATAGTTTTATATATTTTCAGCTTAACGTTTTTTGAAAGGAGTTGGGACATCAAAAGTCTCTGCAATGCATAATAGCATGCATTTCCAGAATTCAGCCTATGTTTGATTTCTTTGTGCATCTCATTCCTATTTGTGATTATTGTTCCTAGGTATTTGAATTCAGCCACTTCCTCAAAATAAGCCCTTCATATATACGTATATATAAAGTTATTACGTATTACAAATAATGTAATACTGTATAATTAAGGAAAACATTTTTTGTTAGAAGAACATACTCCTATATTGTAAATATAGTAAATGGGATTTAATAAAAAATGTGGAGTTATCCAACTACAGGTCTTATGAGGACCTTGGGTAATAGGAGGTTACAACTTCCTCCTTACTATAACTTCGGCACAAAATGTCAGTCAGGTTGTCAATCCCGAATGATGGCCGCTTTCTCCCCACGAACACGCGTCTGGTATTCATTTCTGTTAGAGCCTGAGTCAATGGGGGTCATGGTGCCGCCGGAAGGATTAGGGCAGTTTAAAAATCCCGACCGTATCGGAAATCGAATCCGCGACCTTCTCGTTTGTAGCATTTTGCCTTAACCAACTACAATAAGACTTGTCATTGGATTTAGTATACTTCATTTAAAAATTGGAAATCTATCCAATGCCTCAGGTGTGAAAGTAAATAATATAAATATTATGAGAACTCTACAGAACAATGTTTTTCCAGGCAGTTGACACAGCTGAGTAAATACCATTCTATGCGTTATATAGGCTATTGGATATTGTCATGTGCATCGATGAGTAGAACAGTCCCATTTCTTTGCTGGTAAACAGTGCCTCAAGGAGTATATATAACAATTTGAAACATTGTGTATAAATTATAACTCTAAGAATACAATCATTAAATTTACCAAAAATATATACATCGAAGCTTATATAAGTAACAATGTAAAATATGACAAGAAAATGTTCTGTTATGGAATTGTAATCAGATTGACTATAAAACAGGCGATAACACCGTGCAAGTTTGTGGCGAACTCCCTCCTAATTCCTATTTATTCTCACAACGACGCTTGGCATGTGGACCTGGCTGACGTCAGGGCTTTCACACCGGTCAGGACACTCACATACACAGAAACTGGTCATTATGTTATCTAATTATATTCTACATGTACAGCAGTACTCTTGATCGCAAGGACTCACGAATATCCATACAACTTAACTTGCTGCAAAATCTATTATACAAGGTTTGTTTGATCCGTTTTTCTAATGGCATATATACATCTTTTGTAACAATTCAATAAAATATGTTCCTGAAAGCAGGAAATTTAATAGTATGAATACATAGAAGAGAATAAAACGAGAAAATTATCAAAATGAGAAAAGAAGTGAATTCAAATGTTAAGTTACGGAATAGGGCTTATGTTACAAATAATTTATTAGTTTAAAAGCTATTTTAAATTGCTTTAATACAGTATAATTAATTTAAATAATACTGAAAATATCAACTTTTAACGAACGATCATATAGGCCTATCTACAACACATGGAAAGTAAATAACGTCGGGAGAAATATTATAAGGTAAATTTAAATGAGTAAAAATAACATTTATAGAAAATAGAATATACCGTTTTATTATTTACTTAGCTACCACTTAGCAATCACCTATTTTAATAAACTTTGGAAAACAGATAAATTGTCCTACCGCCAATATTTATCAATATGGATTTGGTTTATTTAGTGTGACTCAATTCTTTAAGGTCAAATTATACAGATGTTGAAGTGTAAAATGAATATTTTGAGATTGGAAACCAGTTGTCAGAAGTATAGTTATTTTTTACGGCCATAAACAACTTACAAAACAGAACAACAACATAAAACACATTAAATCTCAAAGCAAGTGTTTAAAGTATAGACCACCAGTCTCAATACATGCATGATAATTACACATTACACTATGCTACGCTATTTCAAAGATCCCTTGTGTCTGCTTTCACAAAGAGGCAAACAGCTTTCTACTATTTATCGGTGCCTACTGAGGTTTTGATACAGCGTGAAAACATATCAGTTTTGCAAGCTAGCGCCATTAAAAGTCAAAGTAACAAGCTCAGTTTGCTATGAAAACGAAATAAGTTTATAAAAACATTCTTCACACAATATTTAGCAGCCCTTAAAAAAACACATTTCTGACCACTGGTTACCTATCACAGAATATTCAGTTTACAGTTTTCTACTATAAATATATGGATTTGAAACTGAAAATATGGGACAACCTGTATAGTGGATTATATTTGTTGCCAGAAACTTCATAATTATTCCCCGACGTAACATTTAAGTTCACGAACAGGGAGTTACCATTGAGTCACCTAGATCGGCAAAGTATAAATTAATCACCAGTATATTGGATCACATATAACCATGTAAGTAGAATTGTAAGAACACTATAACGCAATCTAGTAGGCTTAATTGTGCTTTATTTTGTGGGACTTGTAATGCATAGGCCTACTTGTAAAAAAACAATCTTTATCATAACGATTACAGTAATCGAATTATTATTTCATTACACATCATAATAGTACTCAAGTCTTTGCGCTAAACTTTCTAAATTTCTACTAATTACAGCGGCGAATGTAATATAGCCTATATATATATATATATATATATATGGGCGATTCTCTGTAAACACGTAAATGTATGTCCAAACCACCTTCTCTAAAAAAAAATATTGCTACATCCTAAATTAAAATATCACAGAACGCAAGCATAAGAATATTCCTTTTTAGTGCAGTTGTAGTTACAACGGTACAAATTATACTTCTTTTAATAAAAAAGTTCCCAAACCAACATAAAAACAACCCCCTGTGCTGTACCATTTAGAGAATTAACACTTTAATATTTTATTTTACGATATTTATTTATGATATAGAATTTTGTGTGCGTAATGTATAAAACACAATTAAAACACTTACTTTCTTTCGAAATAAATAAAATCTAAAATCAGATTTATTTCATTTCATTCATTTGATCAAATTTTGTCTGGGCTTTTTAAGCACAGTACTCTGCCAAGAATCCAATACCAAAATTAAAAATTTTCACTGTGCATTTTCAAGTTGTCCTGCGTATAAAGGAACCGTAACTGATGTGAAGTTCGTGTCTGCAGCGCTATCGGCACTCTGCTGCCATTTCAATTATCGTCAGTGCATCATTTGTGGCAGGAGCACGTATCTGGGCTACTACGACACAGAGTCCACTAATAATTGTTTTGTGCATAGTTTATTTGTGGAATTTGATATATTCCATATAAATTTATAAAGATTTATGTACGTATTTATAGCGAATTCCCAAAATTTAATATATTACGATAGTTTGCTTGATATTTCACGAATTAATCAAAATGCACAGTCCCATGGTAAGTAGTCCCCTGCTTTGTAATGTGCCTTCCATTCCAGGGGACTGTGTAGATTTGACAACAGTCTCTCTTTTGAAGTTGGTTTAGTTATTGATACCCTAACAATCATAGTAATTTGTTGTAGGCTAGTTGTGGTTATGTGTAGACATGCCTAATAAAATTCAACAATTTGTCCAGAAAGGATTTATTAGAGAAACAGAGAGATGGGGAAACGTCTAAGGTACCATTTTAAAAAATATGATCCTCAAAACAGGGAAGATATGAAAGAAACGGGAATGTTAATATATCAGGGAAAAAAAGAAAAAAGTCTAGAGTAAACTTGTCAATAATATGACTCCACGTGAGCACTGAGCTGGCCCTCAAGAATTCGGGGAAAAATACAATGTTGTTTATCGGACCAAGAACGCAACTAAAAAATGTTACCAACAACTTAACACGTGAAAACATACCGTCCTCAGATTCTGAACGCCTCGTTCCAATACAGCATCCTTCAGCTCACAGTTACACATCCACGAGAGCAATATACAGTCGAAGAAGAAAGGCAAAAAAAGTAAAGAGAGACGAGCGAGAGAGAGAGAGAGAGAGAGAAAGAGAAGAGAAGAGATAGAAAGAGAAAATAGATTAGAGAGCGCCCCTCATCCCCGCCCTCTCCTCTCCTCTCCCTCCCCCTCTCTCTCTCTCTCCCTCTCCCTCTACCTCCCCGCGCTCTCTCTCGCCCTCTCCCTCTCCCTCCCCCTCTCATTCCTCCCCTCTCCCTCTCCCTCTCTCCCTCTTCGCTCGCTCTCTCCCCGCTCGCTCCCTATCTCTCTCCCTCTCTCTATCCCTCTAAGCGCCGCCTCCGCACCACGCGCTCTCTCCGCTCTCTCTCTCCCTCTCTCTCTCCCTCTCTCTCTCCCTCGCCCCTTCTCTCTAGCGCTCCCTCTCTCTCTCCCTCTCTCTTCTCCCACTCCTCTCTCTCCCTCGCCTCTCTCTCCCTCTCGCTACTAGATAGACATACAAACCCCTCCCCACCCTTCCCTTCTTTTTCTTATTTGCCGAAATCTTCTTGAGAAGTACAGGAAAAACATTGGCTAGATTTGAAGGCAAAACACAAGAGAGTATTGAAAGATACAACAAATACTCTAATACAGAATATATTAGTCATTCAAAATATTTCTGCAGGCGGAAGAATTACGAAGCTATGTTTGTTGCCACTCGTGACGTCATATAAGGCATTGTACATTGTCAGCGTCCACGTCCCATTCTCCTCTGAACTCATAGATAGCAGTGTCACGTGTTCTATTGCTGCATAAACACGACTGCAGTGCCTTCCGTCAACAACTGCGCTTACTCCTTAAACGGGTAGTATTAACTAAACCTGATGGTAGAGAAGAAGTGGTCAAGAAAACATTATTTGGTGACGTTCTTAACAGCTAAAAGAAAATTATTCGAGGCTAAAACGTATCGAAGATAAATTAATATTTACAAAAGCAGTGTCTGGATATATGATCCAAAAGTATAGGCATTTGATACCTAAATATATTTCATTTTTGCTCGAAACTAAGCAATATAATTACAGGAATGTCGATCCTATGTGGCATATAAAAATAAAATTATTATAATGTTAAAAGATTCCGGGCTATGTGGCCGTGGTCTATAACTGGTGTTTCTTCCAGACATTTCTCCTTGAACTGAGGACGGCATCTTCAATGGCGAGTGTGGTGTTCCTTTGTCGTAGAGTCGACTGTGAATGTCGAGTCTACGACAAAGGAACTCCACCTAGAAGTACTCGCCACTGAAGATGCCCTCCGCAGTTGAGGGAGAAACGTCTGGAAGAAACACCAGCTATAAACCACGGCCACATAGTCCGGAATCTTTTAACATTATGATTACCGGCCGTGAAAGCCTGCATTCCACAAAATGATTGTAATTATGTATTATGTGGTTTCGATGTACTTGCACAGTCCCCTGTTATACTGAACATTCCCCTGCAACCATTTCCAGAAATATGCTAATATCTCGAAAAGTAGCTATAAATTCAATGGGCTTTTTATTACTTATCATTGAACGATTACTTTTCTTGTTCTTAGTAGTTTTTTTATATAGGAAGAATATTAACAACAATTATGTACGGGCTGAAAACGTCCTTACAGAGAATCGCCCACTCCTTATTCGCGAGGGATATGTTTCGTTCGAAAATATGCTACGAATATAGAAACAGTAATTTGTATGGGTACATAGAGGATACGTTCCAAGGTTCCAAAATAAAACTTATCAAAATAAAATCAATTTAATTAGAGATTTTGAACAATTTCTATTAATTTATTGACACGCTAAGGCTGGGGCTTAAAGTACTTCGGTTTTTTTCCTGTTTTGCCGCTTTTAAAAGGTCTTTCAATTCAGATTGATATTCATTTGTGAATTCAGCGATATAATTCCTTATTTTGTATAGAATTTCTTGATGAATCGCACATTTGATTCATTAACGTTTAAACAGCATGATAGGTATGTGATATGGTTGAAATCGACTTACCATCGCGTAAACGGTCAAGCATTTCTATTTTTACTTTAAGCGGCAACATTACTTTTTTTCCCCCCTTCGGAAATAACTTTCCTTCCTTTTACTCGACATTATAAATTGGGAACAAAGCAGAGGAGACACATGTTATTAAGTCAAATTTATTGCAACGAATGACAAGTTGAAACTATAGAACACCGTTCGTGGCGAGGCGTCATTTATCAACAGACATAGCGACACGTGAATATGGCGGCAGCGTCTTTTAACAACGAACTTTAGGCTTAGTGACAATAAGGTTTATTTTACTTTGATATTTGTTCGTCCATTTGGTTTGAATCGCTCTTTGTTAAAGCCGCCTTGGCAAGAAAATAAATAATAGTTTTAAAAAACTAAAAGAACACGCTTTATTAGAAAACGAAAAATTAAAAATAATTTTAATTTCCAATACGCTTGGGATAAAATTAAGTGGTCAACAAAAAAATCATCTCCAACACATATAGAATAAAATTAGAGTTATCAACAAAAATAAAATAATTTTACCGTCAAAAGCGTGGGGTGCTCTATATCAATTAATATATTTGATAATAAACAGATATTGGTAAAAGTAAGCTCTCTAAGAAGAAAATGTAAAAAATCATAAAAATCACCCCACGCTTTTGATGGTAAAATTATTTTATTTTTGTTGATAACTCTAATTTTATTCTATATGTGTTGGAGATTATTTTTTTGTTGGCCACTTTATTTTATCCCAAGCGTATTGGAAATTAAAATTATTTTTCATTTTTTTAGTTTTCTAATAAAGCGTGTTCTTTTAGTTTTTTAAAACTATTATTTATTTTAATTTTTTAGTTTTAATATTTTACAGAATAAGATAAAAATGTAAATATCTTTAAATTCAATACTATTGTAGTATGAGCTAAAAGTAATACTCTTCTATAAAAAAACCCTCCCAGCCGGATTTGAACCAGCGACGTAAGGATTACTGAAATTATATACCACTAAGAGTTCACTGCTCTACCAACTGAGCTCTTACAACGATTGACTAAAAACTCGACAAGTCCGCAACCTATTATACCAGTTTTCATTTTTTTGATTTTCGGATGATTCTGGCCAGGATTTTAGAAACAAAATATGAAATTATTGTATTGTCACGGGTCCTCTACACGTATGCAAAGTTTCAAGTCGATCCAATGTTTCTAAGTGGGTGAAAATCGCGTTGAAAAATTCCGTTACATCGATACAAAAACACGTTTTTTGATTTTCTGATGATTATGGCCAGGATTTTAGAAAATAAATATGAAATTATTGTATTGTCACGGGTCCTCTACAAGTATACAAAGTTTCAAGTCGATCTAATGTTTCTAAGTTGGTGAAAATCGCGTTGAAAGATTCCGTTACATAGATACAAAAACACTTTTTTTGATTTTCTTATGAATATGGCCAGGATTTTAGAAAATAAATACGAAATTATTGTATTGTCACGGGCCCTCTACAAGTATACAAAGTTTCAAGTCGATCCCATGATTTTAAGTGGGTGAAAATCGCGTTGAAAGATTCCGTTACATAGATAGATAGATAGATAGATAGATAGATAGATAGATAGATAGATAGATAGATAGATAGATAGATACAGGTCAAGCTAATATAAAGTATGTAATATGTAAAAAAAAAAACAGTTGCCCATGCGTTAATAAATGACACTAATCATTTTAATATACCGATTGGATTTGTAATAGAGACATTTTAGCCGCGAATACAGGAACATTGTCGCAATTTTTACCCCGCGAATAACGGAACCGTGAATAAGGAGCTTTTACTGTATATATATGACATGATAAGAAAAATAAATCCCGTTCAGACATTTATTTTTCTTATCATGTCATATTAAGCTTGCATTGCTCAATGCCAAAAATGTAATTATAACACACACACACACACACACACACACATATATATATATATATATTTAATTCGCCAACACAATACAGCGTCATGTGATATGATAACCCCTTTATATGAGATTTTCATTCAGCGTCATAAAATTTAACATCACTAGCCTGTTTATACAGTATACACTCACAGAGGTAGCCTTCAGTATTAATATAATATACGTATCTGCTTTGATCAGGTCACAAAAATAAACTAGCACAGATATAAATGGATATGAGCTTACAAAGTAATCATAAAGATGCAACAAACTTGCGATCCATAGATGTTGTAATAAAATAATAAAGAGAAAAAATAAAATAAAAACGATGTATATGGATTCGTAAGTAAACTAGTATGCTCCAACATAAAAACATATAAATCACTAAAAAATTCAATTTATAGAGATGTCATCATACCGGCCGGGTCTTATTGTCTAACTTTCTGAAAGGATTATGAGGTTTGCCTGTTTAGGCTCATATTATCGTTTTCCAGTGGTTCAAAAATACTACATATTAAAAATGAAAGAAATAGAAAATTACAGTATTTTCTTGGTTTAATTTAACCAAATTCTTCTATTCAATATTCACTCTTTCCTCTACTCTGCTTTTCTCTAAGTATCTACATACTATCCATTTACCTTTCTTTTGTCTAGTATGAGGATAATCATGGATTTGAAGGGAAGATATTTTACTGTAGCTTGGCAGAGAACAAAATGCAGTCGACTTCTGCATGCGCTACAATTTTATGACGTAATGCTTCCCTTCCAGTACACTTGTGCTGGGAATTTCCGAGATCACGTGATTTACTTGAAACACAGAAAGGTGTTTAATTACATGAACATCGTTGTTATTGGTTATTTCGTAGCATTGTTTTGCTGGTTATACCAGCTCTCATTCAAGCGATTCGGGCATTGGGCCGACTGGTTGAAAAAAGAGGGACAGAGGGGAACACCGATCTGGGTAGTCAGAGATATACAGTCTAAGCAAGAATGTATAAGCTCTGCACTTTTTTCTCTGCAAGCTGTAGAAATATAATTTTAATTTCACAAACTTTTTTAAATTGTAGCACATATTTGTGATTAAAAATCAGAACAATTACATCGCCATTGCCCAGGATCGAACCTGCATATGGGTCCCGAGAAGGACGCGCTACGTGAGATGATCAAAATATTAAAAAAAACATTCTATGGTACAGTAGCAGATAGAACCCGGTTCCTCTGGAATGCTAGTCAGGCATGCTAACTGTTAGTTACCCCATAGAGACAATCTAGTTAAGAAGTACAATCGTGCATGGATAACACTGAGCATCAAAAATAAACTTTTTTTTTGTCTCAGAAAGAAAAATATGTGATTCTGTTAGTATGTTTCTCCTGAATTCAAATATGATGTCGGTTTTTCTTCACGCAAAGTTTTCGAGAGACAGGAATTTATAATTTCAAACACTTTAATATTTTCTACATTCGTAACTACACGATATTCGAACATCCGGACACACCTAGAAAGTAAGAAATGACGATTTTCTGCTATATTTCGCCTATGGAGCATCCCTCTTGATGGTCCAACAATAATGGCCAGCATATTAGGATTCCATTTGCTTTGATATCTCTTTTCCATAGTTGAAATCTCCTGAGTTAGCTCATTTGGTTTTAATTTATAATGGACAAATGGACGAAAAAAACGTTTATTAAAAAATAATTACTTAAATCCACTAATTGAAACTGAAATAAAAAAAACTGTGGGTGATGGAGAAATTCCGAATACATATTTGAAAACACGACCAAAAACTGCATTAAGTACAACTATTGGTACTCATGAAACCAAAATCATGTTGACAAGTGTAATTTACTAATTATACTAATGCAATGTCCTTCAACAGAAGTGGAATAGCGTATGACAAGTATTAATTGTGCTGGAAGCACAAACAGGACAAAGGGCTAACAGTACGAATACCGTCCCAAGACAAAACCAGTACTCCGAATATTGTTTTCTATTTTCTCCGTATATATAGGTTATTGTGGATTATATTATTGATACAATTTATTAAGAATATTTCTCAATATGATCAAAATCGGCAGGAACTCCACAGCATGGCAAATTGCTGCTAGACCACTCTATATATTTAATTATTCTTGGAATGTTATTTATTTTATCATTATTATTGGCCTTGAGGAAATGTATACTTATAGCTACTAGATTTAGTAACTCCAGCCTCATAATAGTTTTTTTTCAAAATTAAATTGCACTTGAGAAAATTAATAAACTCTATTGAATCATTATGAAAAGGCCCCAACTCCAGAAAACTAAATTTTACAGAAGAATTTTTTTTTGTTTCTCCTCATTGAATTGGGTCGGCTTTCTATGTATTATTGATTAAAGTTTCAGTTAAACTATTTCCGACGAGCAGTAGGCCTATATGTGTGACAACCTCAACTACAATTTAAAATAAAACAAAAACGGAAAAATATATCGAAATGGGTTATTTAAATGTAACAATAAGTCTGACTGTGCGTAAATCAATTACACATAACATTGATACCCGTCATGATAATTTAACTCATTAGCACTATCGAACCCGTAGGTTTATGGCCGCGCTGACTTAAGCTCTTCATACATCCTTTTTCTGAGCTAATGTTTTCCAGTCATCTCCTGTACAATTTACCTATCTCAAATCATGGTTAATGTTATTCTCCCACCCCATCTGGGCTCGACCTTTCAGGTCTTGATTTTGCAGAGATACAAGCTTTTGGTGTTAAATTTGATAATTACATTTATTTAGCCTGGTGGAGTTAGCAGTCTTCTCCATTTACCTATCGGTCCGCCTCTCTTTGATCCAAACATGTTCTTAAGTACTTAATTCTCAAATACTACTAATATTTTCTCCTCTCATAAAGTAAGAGTTCGTGTTTCCCATCCATATTATATATATGGGAGAAAAACTGTTTTATATGCATTCAGTTTGACGTTTCTTGAGAGAAGTTGGGATGCATAATAGCATGGTGTTTCCAGAATTGAGTTTATGTTCAATTTATTTTTGCACCTCATTCATGTCTGTAATTATAGTTCCTAGGTATATAAATTCAACTACGCCAGGAAAATTTCCGTCATTTGTCGTTCACAGTTCATTTTCATTATACAATGACTAATGAGTTTCTATGTGTGACCATGTAGCCTATTTACTATCATTAGTGGTTAGATGTGATTTGATGACAGCCTATCCAAAATTCTGAAGCACTTACTATAAAAGTTAACAAACAATACCAGAAGAAAAATCTAATAAAATCAATGGAAAGAAAATTCTGTAACAAACGCCATCTTCCCCGCACAAAACTACGAATTAATAAGTTTCTAAGTAAGTTATCACTGACTGGATCTTGGGGAAGAGCGACTCCTAACTTTGAAATTTAATTTAGATGTTGACGTTTGACCTGCGGTTTCCTTATATTATGACTTACATCATGAACAGTTTATATACAACATTTGTACTGATTGTTCTGCGAATACAATTGTATGTTACAATTGCCAAAAGATAAAGCTGATAGAAACCACACACCCCAACACTTTTCCAATTCCGAGTTTAATAAACCACACTTAAAACCTTGCACTTTATTCCATTTCATTCTATATATCTTCAATTTTAAGTCTGGCATACATAACATGTAGGCTAATGAAGTTTAAAATAATACTAATCTGATACACCAGTAGCTTCCGAATCGTTTTAACACAAAGGAATTTACAGTGCATGCATAGCGTATCTTCCACGATACATCTAAAAATAAAGAATTTATTGCATGCATTCGTAATTTTATTAACGCAATTTAGTTAAAGAGAAAGGAAACAGATGTAGGATATAAATGTTCAATAAATCACTATGCAAGACCATTTAACAACTGAGCCGATTAGGGAGGGATAGAATTTTGCTAACTTAAAGATGAACTTTACTAAAGACTTTAAAGTGGTGCAAGTGAATTGTACAGAGAAACGACTTATATATTAACTATCATTCTAATATGATTTATGCAGATTTCATTGTTTTATTAACACTCATAAATCTTCAGTGAGAAATAGGGTACCAGTTATATTCACGTAGGCCTATCAAAAGAAAGGAATACTAAATACGAATAAAACTACAGTAGGCTATTCATTTCTAAAGGATAAGTTGATAAGAGGATTTAAGTAATAAAAATAAAATAGTATTAATATGTATACAACCAAGTTACGACCTGTTTTGGGGATAGGGACGCGAATATGGACTTCGCGCAAAAAGAGATAAAAATACCTGTTTGAAATGAAAATAAATGTATTGGGACAATTGAGCAAATAAACAAGGCTGAAAAAAGACACACATACACAATTACGTACGGTATATTTCCCGACGTCGCTGATCTCATGATAAAATGTCCGAGACTTTTACTACCCAATTACATATAAATCTGATATTTGCTATACAGAGGAGGAAATTGGTATAAAGCCACTAACTTTTAGTAGTAAAACAACCTGAAATATTTATGCAAATACCGTATGTGTGTCATAGATTACATATAATTATCTTGGACATAATTTCATACAGGTCTCCTCATTTTGTATTTATTATATAGGCCTATGTAAATAATACGTAAAATCTAAGAAAACGCTGTCCTAGGGGTGGAAATCGGTATAAAGGCAGGTCAACTTCTGTCTCTTACAGAGACATAAATGTAAACAAAACACTGCAATTACATGGAGACGACGTGTCTGTGAGCATCGCTCATCAGTTACAAGTCAGAAGTACGTACAATGCCACGTGGAAAGCCTCTATCAAATGAAGAGAAATCAAGAGTTAGTGCCTTCAAGGAGATGGGCCTTTCCAATAGACAAATACCTTCGAAATTGGGGCTTCAAGATGTGTCATTGATACTTTTGTCAAACTGGGCTCACAATATGGAAAACAAAACGGGAAATATGGACGGACAAGAAAATTGTCTGAGCGTACTAAACGTCTCATTTTACGTAAAGCAAAAGGTAAGAGTATGTTTTCTTCTCAAATCCAGGCTCATTTGAAGTTTCCAGTAACAGCCAGATGAGTAAGACAAATTCTGTCACAAATTCTGTCAGAAGACAAGAACCTAAAATAAAAAAAATAAAAAAAAACACCTCTGAACGATGCACATAACAAAGTTAGAATGACTTTTGCTGAAGAACACATGTCCTGGACGTCAGAATGGAATAAAGTAACGTTCAGTGATGAGAAGAAGTTTAATCTGGACGGGCCTAATGGCCTTCAGTATTACTGGAATGACCTCCGTACTGAAGAGCAAGTTAGAATGAGTATAAACTTCGGTGGTGGAGGCGTTATGATTTGGGCAGCATTCTGCTTTAAAGGAAGATCAAAAATAGCATGGATACGCACCAAGATGAATTCTGAGTCCTACACTGAGGAGCTTCTGGAGTCCTAATTGATACGAATGTATGAGGAATTTAGCGAAGATCTAATTTTTCAGCCAGATAATGCTTCCATTCACGTGTCTACCAAATCAAAGGAGTGGTTCAGGAAGAAAGAAATACCACTTTTGACGTGGCCATTCAGAAGTCCTGATTTAAACCCGATTGAGAACTTATGGGGGATCCTGGCAAGGCGTGTTGTATCGCAATGGACGGCAGTTTGGGACAGTGACTGAGCAGAAAAATATTATTCAGGAAGAGTGGGCTTGAATCTCAGTGGAAGAAATAAACACCCTCATCAATTCAATGCCAAAGAGAATCTTCCAAGTAATTAACAACAATGGAGGTTCAACTAAATTTTAGAACTTTGTTGTAAACTTTGCGCTCAGTCTTTTAGGTTTAATCTGTGAAATACACAAAGTGCCTTTATACTAATTTCCACCCATATGTGAGAGTGGTTTCAATTTTCATGTACTTTTTTGGACGGAAATGAATAATTCATTTTGACATTATTTGTGTGTGTTTTATACTCAATCACCTCCTAAGTTAATATAGAAAAATGTGAAAGAAAGAGTAAATAAACTCGTGTTAACACTTTTAACAAGTGCCTTTATACCAATTTCCTCCTCAGTAGATATTCGTCGTCTCCTAAGTTTGATGAGAAAAATAAAACATCGAACATATATGAAGAAAAACCATTAATATTAAATTAAACTCTTAGACGTAAGAGTGTGATGTTGACTAGTTCGACAGGCGGCAAAACTATAGCACCCAAGCCTTTTGGGGGGAAGCGTCTTTGTTCTCGCTGATATAACCCGAATTCGGCATTAGGCTCCCAAAAATCACGACATTTATTTTGTTTTTCGCCGAAGAAAATTTCCGGTCACATTTGCCTTGTTCCGATACAATAAATAAGAAACCTCAAGCCCAGACTTTGGACAAAGTTGAATTTTACCTGCCTACGCCAGTTTGGGCCATTTTATGTTTATTTTTCAAGTATTCGTTGTGATATTAAGGTAAAGATGAAAATGTGATGCTTAAGTAAGGTCTACTGAAAAGAAATCTGATGAAGTATTTAAACGAAATAAAGCCTTGGAGGTAATATTATGAATGAACTTAGTAGTCAAGCAATCTGTGTCAGTACAAATAGAGGGATTATTTAAACAAATCGCCCCGTTTCACTTCTATTCTGAGTGTTATAATTATCGTAGTCCCACTGTAAAGTGTTGAGCCTAATGAACACAGGCTTGTAAATTTATATATTACTAGCTAATATTCAGGGTGCGTTGCTACGCCTATCCATCCATAGTAATTCTGCCCGAAGACAGGTCTTTCACTGCAATCATAGCATTTTCATGCTATGCTTTGCAGCTTTACTAGCTTGATTTCCACACCGGTGAAGAATGATGATGATGATGATAATGATAAGGATGATGAAGATGGCCATACGATTTCGGGGACCGTTTGGGCCTTAAAGTTTTCCTGACATTTGTCTAAATAAATTAAATATGTTTTTATATTTAGTTGAATAAGTAAAAAGAAAAATAAGTATAATTTTATCGTAATTATTTTAACACACCCCATGCTGATTATCTTGCATTGCCCGGGAATATAATTATTCCGATCTTCTTTACATCAATGAGCTTATAGACGAAAATTTTTATTGTGAGTTTATCTGTAAAAGACTTTTCCGCAGAATTTGTTAAGATATTCAATTCTGTGTACGGTAATTTGGTATATTTGTTATGGTTTGGGAATCGTGAGCCATTTAAGTGTCCAAAAAGCTACATTTCTAATGTACCGACGCCCTTTTTTCTCAGCTCCGGCCCTATAGTATGTAAAATATGTTATATACATTAATTGTTCCAGAAAAATTCTCTAAATGATGGAAAAAATTCCACTCAAATCCGTCAAATAGTTTTAAGTCCATAAAGGACAGACACACACAAACACACACTCATTTTTATATACAGGGTGTTGCAAAAAAACTCGAGAACGGAGAAGAAGTGGTATATTGAGATATGTTGATCATTTTTAATAAGGTATCCATGTCCGGAAATGATGCATTTTCACAATATGAATAGCTAACTTCTCAAGAGTTCCTTTGATGCGTTTCACACGGTAACTAGTTAATTATGTCTCAAGAGTTCCGTTTGTTGAATTTCAAGATTCAATACTTGACAACACTGTCACAGTCACATCAAGTTTCAAAATATCCACCTCCCATCTCATTGCAGAGCGTACATCAGCGGTGTAGTGATTGACAAAAACGTCTGGCCCCGTTTGAGTTATTCTGCAGCAGCGTGGATTCGGGCTATAAGATCCATACGTGAGTCTATTGGAGTCTAATAAACAGACTGTTTCATGTAGCCCCATAAAAAGTATTCGAGAGGGTTAAGATCAGATAAACTCGGAGGCCATGGGACTGTCTCCCTCGACATGGATACAGTACGTGGTATCCAAATGTCTCGTCACATTGGCATCGAAGTGAGCTGGAGCTCCGTGATGTTGCAGTCCACATTTCGTTGCGAAGTCACGTATCACAGGTTTCGTACCCGTGAGGTGTTGTCAAGTAATGAGTCTTCAGATCCGTCGAACTACACTGATCTTCAGACATAATTAACTAGTCATAGTGTGAAAACGCATCATTTCCGGACATGGGTGCCTCATTACAAAATTATCAACTACCTCACCTCCATTGTCGGTGTTTAAAGACAAGAAACTAAACTCTCTTACATTGTGTTTATAAAAACAAAAAGGAAAGTAATTAATTTCATACGGATAGATGCAGGATCGCATTCCATATGTTTAAGTTAAGATTGTAGGAAAAATATCATAAGTAATGCCACGAGTGATTTCCAAATTATCGATAAATTCACGACTCACGAAGTGAGGAGTGAATTTATCTAGAGAATTTGGAAATCAAGAGTGGCATTTGTTAGGACTATTTAACGAATAAAATTAAGCTATTTACTCACAAATCATTATTTAAATATAGTTACTTTAAAATATTTATTTATTTAATGTAAACGGCGATGTTTGAAAACGAATGAGAAACGTTATGTTTCGCTTCTCCATCCACTGCAACAAGATCATATAATGTTATATATTGCCATCTGGCGTGGGAAACTTGAAATATCATCGCAATATTGTAAGAATGCACCCTAGTGGAGAAAAAATGAAACACATCAAACTGTATATTATAACCAAAATTATAGGTTATTAATTAATTTTTTTAGTAAACAACTCGGTAAAATCATTATTTAAAAACACAATTATTGAACACAGAATTATCAAAAAGAACTCGGTAATATAATTATTTAAAAACACAATTATTAAACACACAATTGTCAAATTTGTAGTTTGAGGGAATCTGTTCATTATTTGTTATATTTAATGTAGATGACGACGGTAGTAGGCATGTTGTTTCTCAATCTGCGGACGATATCTGAATGGTGTTCTTCGTTTATTTGCAGATACGGTTTTAGTGATGCTGCGTTGACATGACCAGTAATTTTTAAGACTTCTTGTTCTTGAATTCCAACTTGAAGCATGTTCGAAACAGCAGTTGAACGACTTGAATGGTTGCTCACTTTATGCTTGTTTATGTCCAATCCAGATTTTCTTGCACATATTTTTGTCCATATCGATAGATGATTTTGCCCTACTGGACAATTCTTATACCAAATTCCAGACTTTTGGTAGAATGGGTTAGGAGTAATGAAAAAACGGTCTGTTTTGATTTTGTCAGTGCGTTTTTCCAATAGAAGTTTATACAGTCTCACTGGGCACCTTCTCGGGTTTTCCTGATTTGGTATTAGCCATTTTGTATCGCAGAGCTTTTGATCGCCTCCTTGACATGTCTTGGAAAAAACACTGGATTATATGCAATCCTTCCTGTCGGCTTACCATTATGATCTAGTTCCTCTTGAAAATAGTGAATTAGGCATTTTACAGCTTCTCCCCCACGCCATGCCAATTCTAGGGAAGCGATAAGGTAGAACTTAATTTGTAATCCTTCAGGGGTTTTCTCCTGACAATTATTAATCGTTTTTTCATATTCATCAGACTTAAAAGTCACTGCACTCACCTTTCTTTTCTCTAGCATGTTTTGAAGTATTTTTCTTTTTGCGTTTCTTGCTTGTCTGGCGTCATTGAATTCTTGATCGACGAACGGATTAAAATCTCGTTGATGTTCAATAAAATATTTCTCTTGTATCATTTTTGCAGTAACATTCCACATGGTTTTCAAACTGTATTCTTTGTGCTCTTCTCCATTTATTTTCCTCATATTAATGCTCCAGTCTTTCAGTATGTTGGCAATGTCTTTGGTTAGGGTTTCTGCTGTTAATACGTAATTCCGTAGTTGACAAAATTTTTCGAACTGATTCCAAATATATTTCCTATTACGTTCAGTGTTATGGGGCTTAGATTACTTGATTATTTCGTCTATATCTTCATTTGAAGCACAGCCAAATCTTGTTTCTGCCATTTAGAACATTCAAATATGGCGGCTTTACTGTTGACTCAGTCACTGCAAAATAATGGCCAGAGCTGTTCAGAATATTAAAATGGAGGAGCTTTCTTTAATATGGCAATTATAACACTGATAAATATTTCGTGAAACACAGCTCTGATTGGTTGTAAAACAGAAATCATTGAAACGTGATTGGTCATTGACTCCCATTTGGGGCATGAGTTAAATAGTCACAGAAAGATTTCTATAAAAGTAATGGGATAATACTTAATGGAGTAATTATAATTTTATTTAACGACACTCTTTGATATCTTATATCATTAACGTCAAAATTCCGTGAATTAGCCAAAAATAATTACTCAGAGCGATCTTAATTTCAGGTTAAACATGCTTTTATGTGCCGTACATTAACTACCGTGGAATTAGCTTGTTGAACTCTGGATATAAAATTTATACTAATATAGTTAAGAATAAATTGATTTATGAAAATATAATTGGAGAAGAGCAGAATGGATTCAGAAAGGGTAGATCTTGTACAGATGGATTCTTCACTCTAAAACTACTATTAGAAAAGCACAAGGAATTCAATATAGAAACTCATATCGCCTTCGTTGACTTCATAAAGGCTTTTGACAAAGTAGACAGAAATATATTACTACAAATTTTAGCTGATGATAACGTTCCACAACAATATATTACTAATATCTTCAACATCTATAAAGATAATGAAATCTCTGTTAAACAAGATGGCAAATTATCTTCTTGGGAAAAGATCAACACTGGAGTAAGACAGGGATGTGGACTTTCACCGGTGCTTTTCATTATATATATGAATAAATTAATAAACGAATGGAGGAAAACACAACGAGGATATATACCCATCAATAGGAACCTCAAACTCGATGCTATTCTTTTTGCAGACGATTTAGCTCTTCTGGCACTTTCCGAAAATGATTTGCAACGATCAATTTATAATTTACAAAAAATAGGTGCCAAATTTAATATGGAAATATCAATTAACAAAACTAAAATTATGGCATTTCATGGGAAGGACCCCATACAAAGTAAAATCTGTCTCCAGAATAAAATTTTAGAGAGATCTAATCAATTTAAATATCTTGGATATTATCTCTCTATCTGGGATGAAAAGGATATCCCTGAAAAAGTTACTAGTTATAATAAAAGTTTAGGAATTATTAATCAAGTTATGAAACCATCCCTTGTACAAAAAAAAACACCAGATTACGTTTATATAACACTTTGGCTAGACCAGTGTTGACCTATGGTAGTGAAGCATGGACACTAAAAAGACAACATGAAAGCAGAATAACGGCTTGTGAAATGAGATTCATGCGCAGAACAGCGGGTTACACCAGATGGGATCGGAAAAGGAACACCGATATCTTAAAAGAATTGAAGACTACGCCAATTTTGGAATATATTAAACGGTACCAACTAAATTGGAAACACCATCTTCAAAGAATGAGTTCAAATCGGATCCCCAAAGCTGTTTATAATTAAATACCAAGAGGACGAAGATCACTGGGCCGTCCTATGAAACGCTGGAGGGAAAATTTTCTATAGGATCGTAACAGGCCTTGGCCTAATACTTGGAAGGAAGAAGAAGAAGACATTTACGACACGGGACGTGACACAAATTCCCTTCCGAATGAAAACGAATATGATGGTAACAACTAATTCATTATTGTATGCTATATTTATTATTTAAGATATTAAGAAAATGATTTTAAAAGTTGTATATAATAAGAACAGTTAAGTCTCGTAGACTGCGATGGGCAGGACATGTTGCGCGTATGGGTAATGAAAGACGTGCATGGAACTTCTTGTAGGAAAGCCAGAAGGAAAACGCCCAGTTGGTAGACCAAGAATGAGGTGGGAGAACAACATTAAGTATGATTTGAGGGAAGTAGATTATACAGGGAATGATTGGAAAGCATTAGCTCAGGATAGGGATGTATGGAGAGCTTATGTCCGCGCGGTCATGAACCTACGGGTTCGATAGTGCCAGTGAGTAAGTATTACGTTATCCCCGCTCAGAAAGTCATAATTATAGAAAATATGTAAATAAAACAAATTATTGTTGCAGTTATATTTTGGCACGTGCTTCTAAAGTGAAAAAAAAATAACATAAAAAAACAAATTTGAAGAATTTAGACTATGCCGCCTTTAAGAATTCTGGAGTATTTTTAACTTAGGATATGGTACATTAAGATTCTCTGTGACAGCCATCTTCACATTTTCACGTCTTCTTTTATTCATGCGCAAGATCAGCTCTAGATAATAAATTCTATGTATTTTATGTCGCACTCTATACTTCCATTAAAATAGCACACTTGACTACACTTCTCGATATCGGTAAAGGAAGTACAATTTATTTTTAGAGAATGATTTTATACTATTTTTAGATATATGCTCACCGGTGCAGGATAAAATAACATTCTGCATAATACAATCATTTCATTTGATGTTTATAAGAGTTCGCTATTCAGTATTGGAGACTTGGCCATGCATTTTGTTACAAATTGTCTGCAAGGCTTTTTAATAATCAGCAGACATTAGTAACTATACCATCAATGATTCAGTAGCAAACTGTCTTAGGGAAAATCTAAGAAAGGGTTATTATGGTAATGGCATCTGCACTTCCTCAGTCAATCAGTTAGCAATTAAAGCTATTGCAATACCAAATTAAATATAAACTAGTTTGGGAATGCCTACAAAACTTTGTAATACTGGCAAAACACATCAAAGTTAATATCGGCTGGGTGCCAGAATGCAAGGGCATTAGGGACAATGAAATAGCAGATATACTCGCTACAAAAGGATATGTGAAATATTTTTCTGGTTTTGAACCGCTAATTGGTATCCCCACATCCACCATATGTATCTCCAAATCCACCATAAGTAATTTCATTACCGAGTAGATAAATAAAAAATATACCAAATGCATTGGATTCGAGTGGAGAGGAACAAGTACAGTAAGAAGATGGCGAGTAAAGCTTCCTCATCAATCATTACTAACTGTGAATATCCAAAAACTCAGAATAACATTGATAAGAAAAGCATTTGGTTTGTTAACGGGTCACTGTAACCTTAGGAAACATCTATACACGATGAAAATCATAATTGAAAACAAAATATGTCGATATTATGGTACTGAGGAGGCAACCCATTCTTATCATATTTAACAAAGAAGCACTAACAGATTCGAACTTCTTGGGAACATGCATCCTGATGAAAGACCTCCTAAAGAAAACTTTCTTTCAAAAATTTTCCCTCATAAGAGGGACACGGTTGTTTCACTAGGAAATATAAAGATACCGTAATACAATGAACCAATAAACAAGGTTGTCATGTTACGGTATTAAAATCCGAAACCATCTTTATACTAACTAATCTTACTATACCAACACCGAGACAAGGTGACCTTGCATTGTTCTCTGTACACCAATATGATGTATAGATGAAGACGGTGCATTCTGCTTCAAAAGCAGGCAGACCAGAATTGAAGATTATTAGAAGAAACTGTGTTTGTTTAGCAATTATATGTTTATATTTTAATCGGAACGAACCTTTTGCAGTTCAATCCCTAAACAAGAAGAACTAGGCAAATGTCACAAATATACAAATGTTAGACTAGGGGATATATTTTTCCTTAAATGAAGATTAGGAAAATTCTAATATCTGTAGCTGTCCAAGAAACATTACATTAATTTCAGTAACATCACAAGAGTAGGCTTATACGTAATACTGCATTAGTTTTTAGCGGAAATAAAGAAATACTTAATATATTAATGTGTAAAAGATATATAAAAATTAAAAAAATACGTTAAAGGATAAACACATAAAATTACATGTCTCGTTTTAAGACTATTAGAATTACTGAATTCGAAATTAATAAAGGCTTGCTGAAATGCACATATTATAACCATGTTTGAATATATAAAAACTTCGTGTCACGTTGTTTGTCCGAGATGGAATCCTAAACTACTGAACCGATTTTAATAAAATTTTGCACACTGTGTGCAGTTTGATCCAACTTGAGACTTAGGGTAGTTTATAACTAAATTTATAGTCGCATCATTTTTATTGCAAATTATTTGTTTATTATTTAACAAAGAGTTATAATTATCTGTGAGTTCCATACGATTATAACAGATGGCGGTGTAATTATCTGTGAGTTCCATACGATTCTAACAGATGGTGGTGTAATTATCTGTGAGTACCATACGATTCTAACAGATGGCGGTGTAAGGTAATTTGGCAAGGTAATTGGTTTATTATTTAACAAAGAGAGATCCAGATAGCTGTGCTTTTTGTTGCGACCGCGAATTACAATTTAATTACAAATATTGATTATTTCAGTGTTTATTTTATTTTCAATATTATTAATTTCGTGTGTAAGTATTAGTTTTAAGTAATCTAGCTGAAAGACAGCAACTTAATTTAAATTTTTAACGTATACCTTAGCCACAGCAACGCGTGGCCGGGACTTCTAGTATATATATATATATATATATATATATATATATATATATGTATATATACTAGCTGGCCCGGCGAACGTCGTATCACCTTTAAATATTTTTACGTTATTTTTTCCGATGTTTTAATAGTTATCTGCTATTCGGGGCGGAAACAAATCCAACAAATCAAAGATCATGAAAATCGGTCCAGCCGTTCTTGAGTTATAAATAGTGTAACTAATCAGACTTTGTTATATATATATATATATATATATATATATATATATATAGAAGTCCCGGCCACGCGTTGCTGTGTTTAAAGTATACGTTAAATTATGTTGTAGTAAACTAAATGAGAAATCTAAATCAGAAAGTTTTTGTTTTACACAATTTTTTAGTTCTGGTACGTTAACTACACCCGGTATAAATATGGGTGGTGGTTTATGTGGAAGTGGTTTTGTTGATTGAGATGAATTTATGTTGTCTGCATTCTCAGCATCATCCATAAGTGTATCATAAGCATTATATACATTTATTGATTGAATATTTTGAGGAGCTTGTTGATTTCATTATACTTTCGTTTTTTTCTACGAACTTGTTCGCAGTTTGAATTCTCATCATCATCATCATCATCATCATCATCAAGAAGTCTCTGTATAGTAATATCATCTTGTGATATATTATAGTCATCTTGTTTTTCATTTAATTGAGGCATGGAGATTGATTCTCTAATATTAGGCACATTATTATAACTAACAGACTTACTTACAGTACTGTCATTCCGTTCCTTAGGACCTTCATATGTTTTTAAATTGACATTCTTCTTAAATGTAAGATTTAGGTCACATAGGCCTATACCAATTTGCGGAAATTCACTTGATATCTTATCATTCATGGTCTCTAGAACTGATTCGCCATATTGTTCAATGTCCCTTCTCGGTTCAGTCGGTGCTGTCTTTCAGCCAGATCACTTAAAACTAATAGTTACACACAAAATTAATATTATTATTAATATATTGAAAATAAAATAAACACTGAACACTTAAATTATTAAATAATCAATATTTGTAATTCAATTGAAATTTGCGGTTGCAACAAAAACCATAGCCACCTGGTTAAATAATAAACCAATTACCTTACACGGCCATCTGTTAGAATCGTATGGAACTCACAGATAATTATAACTCCTTGTTAAATAATAAACAGATAATTTGCAATAAAAATAATGCGACTATAAATTTAGTTATAAACAACCTTAGGTCTCAAGTTGAATCAAACTGAACACAGTGTGCAAAATTTTATTAAAATCGGTTCAGTAGCTTAGGATTCCATCACGGACAAACAACGTGACACGTAATTTATTTATATATATATATATATATATATACACTGAGTGAAACAGGACCTTATCGATAAAATGACAGGGATGATAGGCCATGCAGAGAGGATCATTTTTTTTGAAGAAACATATAGTCGAAAACACGTCGTTTATGAGTTATGCGCAGATGAAGGTGTTCACCCATAAGGGTCGGAATTGAATACAAACAATTGAAACACGTATCATTTTATTGAAAAATACGTTTTTACAATAACTGTTCAAACAGTCGACACTGCGCCTCATTGCATGTTTGATATCGTCACAGCAACGATCGGCCAACACGGCCGAGCATGCAAGGATATTTTTTGCCGTGGTCAAAACACTTATTGTTTGAACACTTATTATCAAACCATGTCATTTTTCAATAAAATGATATGTGTACAATTGTTTGTATTCAATTCCGACCCTTAAGGCGAACACCTTCATCTGCGCATAACTCATAAACGACGTGTTTGCGACTTTATGTTCCTTCACAAAAACAATTATCATCTCTGCATGGCCTATGATCCCTATAATTTTGTTGGTGACGTCCTGTTACACCCTGTAGACCTATATACATTTTTTTCTAATGCCACCAGGTTGTTTTTATGACTTTTTTGGCTTTCTCTCCTGGAATTGGCGGAGTTGTAATTCATTTCTAAGGTTGGGGCACCTGGAAGGCGGAGAGGAGTTACATTACCCTGATGATAATATGAGTGATAAATGATAATGAAGCGCCTGGAGAGTTCTTAGCCTAAACTTACTAAACTCCAAACCACGTGCAACCACATAAATAATTTCTTTAAGGAAAATGCCTATGGTTTGACCGGGAATCGAACCCGGGATCTCACGAACTGTAATCAGAAACGCTGACCACTATCCCACGAGTAAGGAAAGAAAAATTAATGTTTGATTCGGGGGCTTGAATAGCGAAATTTGTATCATGGTAACGTATAACGTATAAAGTTAGGTCTCGGGTTGAAATCACGGTTCGGGCGTTCATTTTTTTCATGCCATATCTACGGCCTATGTAAATGAATGTAAATATTTATGTGTCGGCATGACTCTCAAATACCTGGAGCAATTTCAACCAAATATAAATTACGATACGGCAATGTAACCGTAAGGAATAAAATTCACCTAGCACTTCTAGGGGTAAGAGGGAGTGATGTGGAAAAATGATCGAGAACGACATATATATGTTCCGGAATTATTTAGAACACCCTGAATAATTTGAACCAAAATCGGTACGCATATAACTTAAAATCTGTAAAAGGTTCCATGGGGACGCTTGTACACCTAAGCGGAGGATGCGAGGGGGTGATATCTCAAAATAAATAGAAAACGAGCAACATTAGTGTCGAATTCATAGCATTTTGGGGACACTCAGCTAATTAGTAGCAGACCCGGTAATATTGAAACCCAAAATTAACCTCTAGCACCCCTAAGAGGGATATGGGGGGTGATAAAGGATGAAAACTAAAATGACAAGAAAGATGGGAATTAGAGCTGAATCCATGGTTTTCGGGATCGCTAAGCTGACTGATGACAATCCAGACGACATCACTGGTCAACATGATTTTTGTCTCATGAGTACCAATAGTTGTACTTAATGCAGTTTTTTTATCGTGTTTTCAAATATGTATTCGCAATTTCGCCATCACCCACAGTTTTTTTCATTGAATTTCAATTAATGGATTTAAATAATTACTTTTTTAATAAACGTTTTTTCGTCCATTTGTCTATTGTAAAATAAAACCAAATGATCTAATTCAGGAAAATTCAGCTATGGAAAAGAGATATCAAGGCAAATGGAATCCTAATATGCTGTTCGATTACTGTTGGACCACAGGCGAAATATAGCAGAAAATCGTCATTTCTTACTTTCTAGGTGAGTCCGAATGTTCGAATATTGTGTAGTTACGAATGTAGAAAATATTAAAGTGTTTGAAATTATAAATTCCCATCTCTCGGAAACCTTGCATGATGGGAAAAAACCGATATCATGTTTGAATTCAGGAGAAAAAATGTTATCAGAATCACATATTTTTCTTCCTGAGACAAAATAAATTATTTTTTGTTGCTCAGTGTATTCAAGCTCACGTTTGACCCTATAACCCTGTTGGGGCGAAGGGGTGAGAAATAGTGAAAAATAAAACTTCACAAGTGGCCGACATAGTGTTGAATTCATAGTTTTCGGAGTCGGTAAGTCGATTGACGACAGTCCTGATGCTATTAAAGCTCAAGTTTGACCCTTACACCCTTAAAAAGTGAGAAGGGGTGGAAAATTAAATGTCTAAAATGACTGAGTTCTGTGCCAAAACCATGGGTTTCAGGGTGGATTTTCTGATTACGACAGTAGCGATAACGTTATTAGAGCCCAAGTTTGATCCCTAGCACTCCTAAGAAGGAGGTTAAAAAAATAAAATTGCGTAAGTGGCCGATATTAATGTCAGATCCATAGTTTTCGGGGTCCGTATGTTAATTAGTCACAGTACCAATGACTTTAGCCACAGTTAACCCCTAGTACCCCAAAGAGGGTACGGAAGGGGTGAAAACAAAATTACAACAGTGAATGAGATTAGTCTCAAATTCTTAGTTTTCGGGGTTGTTAAGTTGATTGGTGAATGTGAAGATATCACGTAAGCCCAATTTTAACCCCTAGCGCAACTAAGAGGGTGAGAGGGATGAAAAATAAAATATCCAAAATTACCCATAGTTTTTAGGGTCGCTAAAGCTCATTGTTGACATGTCCAAGTTTGTACCCTAACATCTCTATGGGGCGATAAGGAATGAAAAATGTCGAATTATTGTGATTGGTGTATAAACCATAGTTTTCGGGATCGCAAAAGTGATTGAGTGATTGGTAACAGTCCAGATGATATTTAAGGCCAAGTTTTACACCAACGCTCCTGAGGGATGAATGAAGGATGACAAGGAGTGAAAAAATAAGATGCCAAAAGTGATCGAAATTAGTACCGAATCCATATATTGGGGTCGTGTATCTCATTGATGATTCGCTCGATTAAATGTATGCCCAATATTGTAACTGCTGGTTCCCGTAAGCTGGAGAGGGAGGGGGGAGGGCGAGAATCGATGAAAAATAAAATTTCAAAAAGTGGCCGAGATTAGTAATGAATTCACAGTTTTCGGGGCAGCTATACTCAATGGTCACAGTCCCCATGACATTTAGGTCCAGGTTTGAACTCTAGCACCCTAAGAGAGGCAAGTAAGTGATTAAGAATGGAAAATAAATTGACAACACTGACCGAGATTAGTATCGAATCCATCGTTTTTGGGATCGCTAATTTGGTTGGCGACTGTGCAGATGATACGTTGAGCATAATTTTAATCTCTAAGTTGCGCTATGGGGGTAAAAAGCGGTGAAAAACAAGAAGATACATTCACCAGAGTTTGAGTGTCAAATCCATAATTTTCGGGGTCACTAACCTCCTGGTGCCAAGAAGTTTTGGATAAATAAAATTCCCGAGCAACGTCGGATAATCGGCTATTTTTTTATAAAATATAAAGACTAAAAATTCTAAATTGTCATTGCAAGTTCGGTTCTTTTACACATCTAATCCCATTGATCGAAGGTCCTAATAGCAAATACCATTGGAATTTAAAGTTCCACAACGAAAGAAAGATTTCGTTATAATATAATTATTAAAACAGTAGTTTTTTTTAACTTAACGTAAACATGTTCCGAAGATAATCGCGATGCCAAGAAATGAGCTCGTACAGCTAGGAATTCTGCCAGATATATATTTTTTATACTCGTGGATTATTCAACGTGATGTGCCATTCACCCCTGTGGATACAGGTTCTACGGGTTTTAACCTCCCTTCTAAAGTAAAGAGTGTTCCAGAATGCTGCTCATAAAAATATATGTTGGGAAAGATCAAATTCCGAAACTAACCATAAATCACCACGAGTAAGAATAGTTCTTCTTATTACTCTTCTTTATTTGTAGGATTTTCATCCTGTTTATTTCCCAAATCACTCCTCGGAGGAAGACGTATTGGATGTGTATCCACTGTCTAACCATCTCTTGGCTGGTCTTCCTCTTGCTCTCTTTTCTCCCATCCACTGGTCTATCTCATTTACCTCATTTCTTCAAGTCTGTTGTCTTCCATTCTTTCTATATGATCTGTCTAATATTTTTGTTTGTCTATAATACATTTGGTTATGTCTTGAATTTGACATTTGTCTAATTTCTGTATTCTGTATCCTATAAATAATGATTTCCCCTGAATAGTTCTTAAAATCTTAAAATTACAATAGTTAACGCCATATTGATTCCCGTACTTCAAAAAACTTACTTTATTCTCTTGAAATAACTATAGTGGAGGTTTATTTAGTCGCAGAAGCGACACTGCCAATCGTAAATGTTCCCACTATCCCAAGTTTCACGGCTCCCTACCTCTAAACTTAAACATTTAAATTTAGGTCCTAACCATGCTAATATAGTTCTTGCTTCGTTCCTTTGTTGTTTTTGTTTCATTTCAATTTCGTAACTATGTGTATCTTCAATTTTATTTTGTATTTTAACTACAGCCCTAACATACACTGTAAAATAGGGCTCCAAACTTTGGATATTTAATAAATAAATATGGAGATTTATATATATTAATTTTATAGTAAATTTATATGATCCATGTTTCATCTAAACTCTCTCCTTCTGTTTAGCACACAATGCACATATTCAAACAGTCTGTTTTTAATTTTAAAATAACAATGTTACGGGAATCACATCACATAAGACGTGAATTTTCATAGTTGTGAAGATGAATACAATGTCTTTTTCTAGAACAAACAACAAAAAATTAAGAGTATACAGGATTTCGGCACAAGAAATATATATGTACGATAGTATGTTGGGAGATCTCAACTAGGCAATTCCGCGGAACGGTGAAGTCATGCTGCTGATGGTAACTACTTTTCTAACGGTCCCGCCTTATCTGCCACGAAATAATCTACTCACTTTAATTCTCTATAGTTAACAATAATGTATAATAAAAATAAATTAAATTCTTAATTAATAAGAAGGAATCTAGTTTATGGAAATTGAATTGAATTGACTGATTTTATAAAATAATGAGAAGTAGTTTACATGATTGTTAATACGTAAATACAACACCACTATGGATATTGGGAAATCTATACAAGCTTACATATAATATATATAATGGGTATGTGGAATGTCTGAAATCTTGAAAATGATATAGAACATCTTCGAAATATGCTCCGATAAATATATTATTTTAAATTATGTAGGTACGTTCTATTTTCTTATTTTTCGAATCAAGTATACCAATTAACACATTTAATTAATGTTATTATTTTGCAGGAAATTGTGCTGCCAATTACAGTAATTTAAATTCTTGCACTTAAACCATGAATTTATCCGAAATATGTTCATTATCTATCTCAGCTTTCCCTTTTATTTTATGAATTGTAATAATAATAATAATAACAATAATAATAATAATAATAATAATAATAATAATAATAATAATAATAATAATAATAATAATAATAATGGAACTTCGGGTAATTTAGACCCCTGTTTTGAATTTGTTGTTTTTCTTCTTTTAATTAAGGGATTAAGGGATTAGAATTTTCTTTAATTACAGTGATTATCATTCGTGTTGTGACTATGAAATGGGATTGTTATTTTATTCAAATATAGAAACATCTTCATAATTTATAAACTTTTTTACATTACAAGAAAGGTCACTTTAATTTCCATATTCTGATAAAGTGGACCCCAGAGTCCACCTTAGCTTTTAGTCTATTTTTAAGTTTATTTACTCTATTAATTTATACAGACAGGCACATATTAATCTGAAAATATTTATGACTGATCATAATTAAAAAGCGTTGATGTTTATTTAATGTTTTGAAAAATTATAGTTGATTATAATATATACACGTCATTCAACTGCAGAAAACGATGTTCTTTAGGTTTAGTAAAATTACAAGGATATTAAATAAAATTAAGTCAATGGTATTTACAGACAGCATCCTCATTGTTAAAATGTACGTATTCGTGTAAAGTGGACCCAGGTCCTCGTGCAGGGTCTACATTAATCGAATTATTTTATGTTTAATTATTTTATACAGCCACATGTCATATAATATCAAACCAAACTTGTCAGTATATTAAAACAGCATCTACCTAATATATTTATGAGTTTTTCAACATTTCTAATACTCGATAGCAGAAATTAAGAATTGATTCTTGGTTCGAAAACTTTTAAAGTGGTCATTTTCATAAATATCACAAATAAACCCTTATTCGCACAAAAAAAAATATAAGAAACTGGCCTTGAGCCCGTTAAAGTTAATGAGGGGAAGAAGTTAAAATATTTTCTGTTCGAGAGCAGCACCAATTAAAGAAGATATTAACAGGGTCTACTCAAACAGAAGGGTCCACATTACTCGAACTTCCCTATAATAATAAAAAAACAATAACAACAATAGTAAAAATAACAATACAAATAAAAATAACAATAATAATTACAATAATAATATAATAATACTAATAAAACAAAAACAGTATAATATAATAATACTACTAATAATAAAAATAACAACAACAATAACAATAATATCAATAATCTAATAACAATAACAGCAATAACAATATCAATAGTAATAATAATAATAATAATAATAATAATAATAATAATAATAGCAAATATATCAGATTATCAACATCAGATGTTTAGAGATTGTTAGCTCGTTCCGTTCTCAGAGAAAATTCATCTACCCCTAGATCTGTCGTAGTATCGCCCTCCTGCCGGTTTGTAGTTCAGTAAGATGAACGAATTCTCTCTCGTGACATACTCTCTAGATTATGATGCATGTTCTGGTTTCCTTTTCTTTATCTTTGTTCATACGGCCTTCTTACTTGAGTTCTACTCTTATATCTATACTGTGTTTATTATCTTAGTAATGAATTATCTGCTACTTAACTACTCCAATTTCGAATGCTTCTATTGTATTTTCTCCGCCCTTTCTAAGTAGCCAAATATCACATCCATACATTAGATAAGTTAAACGAAGACATAAGTATACATATGCGGAAAATGAACCATGCTTTTGGATTTCTTTCAAAATATCTAATGGTAATATAAATCCACATAAGTATTACATAAAGTCTACTTACAAACAGCAAAGAGGTTTACATTATTTACTCTATATGACATTGTGTCTATTCATATCCGTACATCTCCCAGTGAGGCAAGGGTTTTCCCTCGCAGGAGTTATCTAACCAATCAATTTGGTAACGCTTATTTCCTTACTTATATCAATAAGTGGTTAGCTCATCGCCTCAAAGAATAATAGTAATCAACTAAGGTATCATTTGGATGGTAATTGTCGAAATTTTAGTCCTTGACCTTTGTTTATCCTCTTTAATAATTTAAAATAATTCAAGATAAGAAAATATTATATAATATTAAATTTACTTTCCCGAAATTTTAAGTGGTATTCCTAATGTTTAAGAGTTACTTTTCAACATAGACCACAAACAATATTCCCCAAAAAAGCACTTTTCTCTATTATTAATTCAACAACTCCATTATTCATTGTTATCCATAAAAAAGTAAAAGAAAAGTGAAATGCCTAAAGAAAAAGGGCTATTGCAATAGAACAGATAATGTGAAAATATATCCCATCATTTCGTTTAGGTATTTCCACTTTACACTCAATTGAATTCAACTATTTCCCAGAAAATCACAAATTCATGTGCACCATACACTAAAATGTATCTTTATAGAGGAAAAGTTAGCTAAATTAAGCTAATGGGTTCATACCCCATTTATAGAGGAACAAAATCTCTCTACTCTAATCTTTAATAATTCACTGTTGCACAGAGACTCTAAGTTAAGCTTGGGGTTCTTTTATAAGCCAAAAGATCTTCGGATTCAGGATCCACGGTTTAAAGTATCTCCCGAAAGATTTATTCCTTGGATTTTTCCAACCTGAAAAACTGACTCCGGCTGGGTTTGAACCTGAGACTCTCTGGATCAGAGGTAGGGAATTTAAACCATAGACAAATGAGGTTGATTGTCATTAGTGTTAATACTGAAATTTAACTTAGAGATTACTACTATTTTTACAAGACAATCAGGAGACGAAAGAGGAGAAGTTGACTGGAGTCGTAGCAGTCTGTGAAACCGCGATGCTATAAACTTTAATTTAAATTTATCCAGAGACTCAAATTAGCAATAACATTTGGCAACAGACGGAAATATCTGTTAGAACGTCGGGACAATGTAATTAACTGTATCTCCCTCCAGTCACACAGGATTTAATTCGGCAGACTCGATAACTTTATCATACTGTTTCAAAGCACATTAAAACATAAACAATTTACACAACATTCACCTTGGCATTATTATACCAACACGTTATCTTATTTTCATGTTTGTTTCATTTTTAGAAACATTTAATAGCAATGCACGAATGAAATATACGAATAAGAAATAAATTTGATAGTAGTCACAATTCCGGAATCACTAAAAGAAAATGTTAGAAATATTTGAGACGGAAAATTAGAGTGTTTCCAGTTTTAATTAATCTATAATTAGAAAAAAAGTGGTCGCAAAATCATAGTATTATTTATTTAACGACACTCTTTAATAACTTAGGTCATTAGCGTCGTAATTTAAATATGGGTATGAAACAAGCTACATTTCTTTTTCATAGGCTTCTTGAAGTTTTTTACGTACTCAAATATCACACACAGTGTTACTTTCCTTCCAAATAAAATCATACTCAGGATTTTTACGGCCTGAATAGATCCATCGAAGCCGGCTGAGTGGTAGGAAAACAGCAAACCCCTTATAAAATAGGTCGCTCAAATCATTCATATTATGGCCATCATCATCATCCTTATCATTATAATCATCATCATCATCCTTCACCGGTGTGGAAAACAACGGGAAGCTACCACACCTATAATTCCCTAGTGAAGCTGCAAGCATAGCATGAAAATGCTATGATTGCAATGAAAGACCTGCCCTTGGGCAGAATCACTATGGATGGATTATCTAAGTAATGTATTATAATAGACGAATATCGAAAATAAGGCGATAGGAGAAGAAGAAATATAACTTTATAACACGAGGTTGAAGGGGGGAGACTGATTACAACGTTGAAATGAAAAATTAAAACAAATGAGTTAATGTTATATTAAATAGTATATAAGGATGCGAGGTTAGGAAGTGGTTTTTAATTCCCGATATTCTGTAAAACACTTCACAAACGTGCGTTGTATATTATTTTTTGCACGATGGTGTTTTCAAAATAATAAATAATAGTAAAATAATAACATCTTTGTTGGAAATATTTCCGTTCAATATAAATAGTTGATTAAATGAGACAATAGAAATGAAATTTCTCAGATCAGTTGCAGGTGTATCACTAAGAGATCAAAAGAGATGTCAAGATATCAGAGATGAATTACAAATATATAATATAAACGACAGAATACACAGAAATTAACGTAATTGGTTTGGACATATGCAAAGAATGCCAAATAATCGTTTATCAAAGCAGCTGCTTCATTATAGACCTCTAGGCCGAAGAAATGTAGGAAGACCAAAACGTCGTTGGAAAGACGTGAACCGGGGAGCGGAACGGGCCAACAGGTCCATACCTTGAAGATGATGATTAACGTTAACAGTGTTGGCAGTTGAATGCAGGCTTTCACGGCCGGTAATCATAATGTTGAGTGATTCCGGGTTATGTGGCCGTGGTCCATAGTTGGTGTTGATACCAGACGTTTCGCCCTCAACTGCGGAGGGCATCTTCAGTGGCGAGTGCTTCTAGGCGTGTTTCCTGGTCGGAAGATCTTCCGATCTAGAAGCACTCGCCACTGAAGATGCCCTCCGCAGTTGAGGGCGAAACGTCTGGTATCAACACCAACTATGGACCACGGCCACATAACCCGGAATCACTCAACATTAAGTGTTGGCAGTATTTATTAGTTGAAGCAACAGAGGTCGTGAGACCAATTTAGTGATAATATGGCGACAAGTGCGTATTTATTGTTTTATATTATTTAAAATAAAGTTCAGTTCATTTCACATGCAGTGATTTGTTTCTTATAATGTATATTAACACTACCTTTTCGATATTTTTTATAAATACATTGTATGTAGTATACATAGAGGTCAGTTGTTTTACTTCCCACACGCGCGTTTGTAATATGTAATATTACAGTATAGTTATTTTTATTACAGTATAGTTATTTAGGTTGGCAACTCCGAAATGCAGGAAGTTGAACTTTCAATCATGGTCGCCATTGCTGTAAGTACGACAAAACACACTATCACGCAAGAATATATTTCATAACAATAGGGGCACGATTCATAAAACTAGCAGTCTGCTCATAAAGTAGTGTAGATTGATAAATCATAATGGCGTTTAGAAAAATATTAATGTAAAATAGTAGTTAGCAGTGTAGGACTCATTTAGGAATAATATTTAGCAATTTAATTACAATCCTGTTTCATATGAGTACTAATAATTTACACTCCTAATAATCAGTATATTTTATGAGATCAAGATATACTGATACAATCAATACTAGTAAAAATCATATCACAACAACAAATAGCGGAAACTCAACCTGCAGAAGATGGAAGATAACTTCCGAAAGCGCTTCAGTTAATTTTATATAGCCTACAATATTTTAACAAAGTTGAGGACGACGGCACCTACCAACAGGTATAATTTAATTTTTAACTTTCATCATACTGATACAAGTAATTAGAAATGTACACGATTTAAAAAGAATGCAACAATTTTTTTTTTAAATAATTTTCCAAAATTTATAAGATTTTTTTTGATTGATTGATTTTTATTTTTTTTATATTCTAATAGATTTGATAAAGAATGATATTACTGAACAACAATACAACAGAGTTACTTCATTTTGAAGTCATCTGCAAATGCAAATGTATAGACGGGGTTATGAAGTCCGGTAGAGAGACTAATTTTCGTCTATATCATAATTATACTCTTTGAATGAAGTCGCACTGCTAGCTGCTGAAAGTAGTGTAGCAAATTTAGCAGTGTAGATGTCTGTTTATTAACCAGACTATTAATTAGTAAACTTTAAGATGCTAGTAAATAACTACTAAAAATAGTACTTCTATTAAACACGTCCCAGATCATTAAATATGTACCGGTAATGAAATTGTAATTTCAATGTAAGTCATCATTATCACTCGGAAATCACGGTTTGGGCCCAACACTGGTTCCGAGTATAGATTTGAACGGCTCTAGTCGTATGTCCCATGTCGTCTTGACAATAGGCAGAGACATTTGTTGGTATAACTAATCAGTGTTAATATCATATATTATATATTTAATCTATGTAGTCTATAAATTATTTAAAAACCTATCACATTTTTTTCCAGCTAACTAACTCACTGACACTGTTGAACCCGTAGGTTTACGGTCGCGCGGACATAAAGCTCTCCATACATCCTTATCCTGAGCCAATATATTTCCCTCAAATCATGGTTAATGTTATTCTCCCTTCTCATTCTTGGTCTACAAAATGGTCTTTTCGCTCTGGTTTTCCTACAAGAACCTTCCATACCCATATTTCATTCCCATTCGTGCCACATGTCCTTCCCATCGCTGTTTACGAGACTTAACTGTTCTTATTATATCTGGTTTTCTATAAAGATCATGTAACTCACTTTAGGTAGTCTTCTCCATTCGCCCGTCTGCTAATCTGTCTTTGGTTCAAAAATTTTCTGAAGAACTTTATTCTCAAATACTCGTAACTTTTTTTCCTACATTAATATAAGGGTCCATGTAACTGGGAGAATAAACAGTTTTATATATTTTCAGTTTAACACTTTTTGAGAGGAGTTGGGATGACAAAAGTCCCTGTAATGCATAATAGCATACATTTACAGAATTGAGCTTATGTTTAATTCCTTTGTGCATCTCATTCCTATTTGTAATTATTGTTGCTATGTATTTGAATTCAGATAAAAAGTTACATTTTAGTTGTTCAATGAAATATACATAATCCACGACAGTACAGCTTGGATGACTAAACATATTTCCAATCCAACATCTACGGACTGAAGTGTTTGTTGTCAATGGCTATCAAAAGAGAGTATAGGAGGTCACGTGGTTAGCACGACGCAAGCATAGTTTCGGTTTCATTAATCGGATTTCGTTACTTCTCACATCGAATAGTTATCCAGTTGCCCTAACAATGGTGAGTGGAGCCATTCCATAGTTCATACAGAATGAAAATATTCTGTACCATAGCCAGGAAACGAACTTGATGCCCCTGGATGCTGATCAAAAATGCCAAGTGTTTCACCACAGAGGAATATTTTGGACCATGAGAAGCAGTAGGCGTAGTTATATTTATAGGGGTGCATCAACTGCTAAGTTATTAACGCCAAATATTATAAAATAGGAATTATTATTAGGTAACGGATTTTTAGGTGATAAAAGTTAAAATTACAGGTTCTGTGATTTCTATGTTAATTTATATTTGTTTTAACTTAGTTGAAGTAAAACAGTCCCGCGCCGTAGCCGAGTGGTTAAGCAATATGCCTTGGTGCAGAGCTATGGGATTGCGCTGGTTCGGGTCTTCATGGGGGAAGAACTTATCTCGTGGAATTTCGGTCAGTATAGGACCGGTGCCACCCATCATCGTGAGGCATTTGGGTAGCTACAATAAGTAGCGGCTCCAGATAGAAAACCAGCTGTATCGGCTGGAAGACCCGAGATGCTGACCACATGTCGTCCCTATATGGCTGGATGATCGTCTGTGTTTTACGCATGTGGATGTGAGGCCAGCAGCCGGCTGGTAGACCAAGCCGCTTCTAGGACAGTAGCGCCATGGAGTAGTAAAGTTAAATTTTTGTTACATGTATACGAATTAGGATGTTTGGAGCGATTTAAGACATATTTGTTTTCCATATTAGTTCATATTTAAGGGTATAGGACATATGTTTACATATTTCAGAAAACATCACATATCTTTACATAACTGAACCACTGAACATTTTCTGTTAAATACATGGTATATTCAATATTTTATAATTTAAATGTTATTTTTGTCAGATGATAGTTTTAAATTAATTTTACTAGTATCTGTATTTTAAACCTGTTTTTATTTTCATTTATGGGGGCTTAAAAACAATTTGTGTTTTATGCACATTATTTTGTTTATTGTTGAATTTCATCAATCAGCCCCCTGAGACAATATAATTTCTTATATTGGACCACAGAAGATTTTGGACCCGGCAATTAGCATAGACACAGGTTGTTTGGTTTTGGTTATCATAAAAGGAACTTCTGAATTGAAAATCTCGCGGTTCACCAAGGATAACCATACAGATTAATTATATAATTGAAATAATGGATAAAGTAAATAAATGCATCATGTACCTAGATATTAGCCTATTAGTACAAAAAATAAGTTTGGCGTTTCCCGTAAATGTGAATTCAGAAACTGTTATTAATGCATGAGACTCTGGCAGGAATATTGTTATTTTGAAATTATGATATACTCGTATATATTATTCATGATGTTGATGTCTTACATTTGACATTGAATGGAATGACAACACGAGATAATGAAAACGCGGTGAAGGTATCACATTGATAATGGCAACAATTTATCTCCACTTCCCACCTTATTCTAGGTCGAGGTCAAACAGCTGTAAATTATATATTCATGTGCGAAGTTCACAGAAAATTACATGTTTCGAAGGCGATGAAACAAATTTCAACTTTACTTTTTTCATCATCATCATCGTCCTTTCAAGTATTAGGCCCAGTGGCCCGTTACGGTCTCCCGCCATCTCCGAAAAGGTCGACCCACAGATCTTCTGCCTCGAGGAATGTAGTGAAGAATTTGTTTTGGTATTCTGTGACGATCCATGCGCTGAATATGGGCTAGCCAATTGTTTCCATATTCTTAGAAGGTATTCAAATATAGGTACGATGTTTAACTCTCTGGCTATTGTTGAATTTCTTTGACGGTCTAGATAATGTTCTATTTGGAATGCCAGATTTATTTTTTAAACTCAAAAATATATTTGTATACAGTTCCAGTATATAAACTTATTCAACTAAACAATTGATTATATGTAAATAAAATTGGGGTGATCTCTGAGATTTTCATTGAATCTCGAAATGATTACAACATGTAAAGCTCCAAAGTTATTGAGGTTTTATTTGCATATTCTCTATTCGTTATTTGAAAGAGCATTCCTATTGAATCCATGAAATTGTAACTAAATTCCTAGCTACCGTAAATTGTAGTATTAATTAAATCTAGCTTATAGTGATTCAGATGTGTCAGTTCTAGTGGATTAGTGGTTCGAGAGTTCGCAGATTCAAACCTGGCCGCGTAGGATGGACTTTATCAGGGCGTAAAAATCCTGATGATTACTTTCGGAAAGGAAGGAAAGTCGTGGGTCACGTGTTGTATATTTACGGTACATAAAATAACCTCAAGCCTGAAATAAAATCTGTCAGTCATTTCACGTACAGATTTGAATTCGACAATAATGGCCTGTTAATTAAATGAATGTCGTAGACATCTATAGTGAAATAAGCATAACGAAACTAGTTTTGGTGAAGTAACTTCTTGAAGGGGGCACCTTTGGCCCACGTGGGAATGCACGGGTATAACAAACAAATAGTATGATTAATACCAAGTGTTTGAATCGAAAGGATAAAAGTAGTGATCAAATATGGAACACATGCGCAATGTATAGGAAATTTTGAAAGTAGCCAGTGATGAGTTAAAACATATAGACACGCATTGTATTAACAATACTGCCCAATTAGTATTTATAATTTTTTGAAACATTAAAATACTTGTATCTTTAAAAGACAATATGTGGCTTATGTTATTGCCCTAAGCCCTTCATATATATATATTATATATATATATATATATATATATATATATATATACGCGTGTGTTTGTGGTGTCTTAATTTACTTCTAATTTATTTTAAATAGTGCACAAGTAAATCAGAATATTTCTGGGCACGAAAAGCGAGGCTTAGTCATACCTTCTACTTTTTCAGTAAGTAACCAAAAATATAACTCACCTGAAGTGCGTGGTTGCTTACGTCACAGGAAGTACATACTGGACTCACGAAAATATCCGAAACTTGGTTAAATGTTTATTAATCACTTGATTTTCTTGTGCTTCTAGAATTGTGATGTTTAAGTCTTATTATCCAAGTTCCACCAGATCCTCAAACGGTAATGAATTAACTAAACATAGTATTTTTGTTAAGGAAATAAAACTTCGTTGGCACGTATCAAAAAATTCTAAAATTTACCACCATCATAATTTTTAAAAAGTCACCAAAATTTGCCAGAATTCTGTATTTTAAAGATATTTGTCCAGTGAGAGGCAAAGACTACTAAGCACAAATATAACATTGTAGAAAATGGCTAAAATAAAAAAGTGCTATGATTTTAATACAAATATGGTGGACTAGTGGTTATGCTCCTTGCCTCTGGTCCCGAGGGTCGCGGGTTCAAACCCGGCCGTGGTCCATGGATTTTTTAGGACGGCAAAATTCAAGGAGCAAGTCCTCGGGGAGGGACTTTAAGCTGTGGGTCCCGAGTCTGAAGATTTTCAGGCTCGTAAAAAATCCTAAAGCCTGAATGAAAAGGCATCTAAGCAACATTTACCGAATTTTCCCGTCCTAGTACTACCTTGGTTTCCTAGATGTCAGTATGAGGCGGAACGCTGACCACGGACCACTCAAAATGACATCTATACGAAAACAAGTGTAACTAAATTAGTATGGTTCAAATTCTTCCCTGTAGGGGGAGAGCGCCTAAATCTCTGTAAAGGGAAAACATGGGCTTACAAAAAATATTAATATAAAATATAATATTATTTAAGTTTTGCCTGCTCACAATAACATCATTAATGATATTTTAGCTAAGTACCAGAATGAATTTATCACAACTTGCACAAGAAGTCGTGTGTACATTTAGAACATTTTTCCGTCATAACTCAGGCGGTGTCTGATTACTGACTCGACAGCCAAGGCTCGATTCCGGGTAGAGGAGGGATAGATATTATTTTCGTATTCAGGTTGGTCCACACAACTTATCATAAAATAAGCTAATGGAACTTTGTTCGGGATAAAAGCGGCCGGAGTATAATATCCATTCTACCGCCTCTTGTGTCATTGGCTAAAAATCATTGATCCTTGTGTTCATGTACTGAAGGGTCTTCATGGCTGATTCACAGGATACCTTTACTTCACTCATTGTCGAACTAATTTACACAACAGATATATCACTAAAATATTAGTGGACCACCGTTTTGATATCTAAAGTATGCGAACAAACGACTGTGCTGTATACGAATAATATGACTGCAACAGATCACTGCCACTTGTTATTACTTCCTTATGATTTCACTGATAAATGCGACTGTTAAAGTATTTTACTTGTTCACTTCCTTATTTCAAACTAATATGAATGTGTGCGCTTAACCAAACTGCGACAAACATAAGAAGTGGCTTGAGTTGAATAACGTAAAAGGAATAAAACTAGATAATTCTCCACCTATAAACCAGGTCATGGATACTGCTACCGTTTTTCTTAATAATTTTAAATAATTTTATCATAACAAGCCATTCTTTCTTTAAACATATGCTATTAAAATTATATTTCTTTCCTGGTAGTATATTTTATCTCTACTGTAAGGTCACTCATTTTATTTTTAGTAGACTATGAAGAACTTTCATGATTTATTTTTGAAGTCATAAATTACAAAATACATTAAAAAATAATCAGATGTTTTGCACATTTTACGAGGAAGAGTAATGATAGATGTAATTACGTAGACTTTCACGGCCGGAGTTGCTATGATGATCTTGATGAAGATTTTCGGGCTGTAGGCCGTGGTCGGGGAACTACAAGCCTCACGACCACGGCCTACAGCCCGAAAATCTTCATCAAGATCATCATAGTAACGATAGAGTTCACAAGAATATAATGGTGTTATAAGCGGTTGGGTAGGGGATATGTAAGAAGACAAAGAATAATAAATGAAGTTGAAAACAGAGGAAAGCCTCGGCGAGAGAAGCGACGTGAAATTATAATTAAGGCATTTAATGTTTATTGAATCTATAATACATAATAGGGAATTTCGATGGGCAGGGCATGTACGAATGAGGAATGAAAGAGGGACGTGGAAACTTTATATAAGAAGGCCAGAAGGAACGCGCCGATTAAGTAGGTCAAGAATGAGATTGGAGAATAACAACCATAATTTATGGATGGTAACATTTACAGGAAATTATAGGAAAACAAAAGCTCAGCATAGGAATGTACAAATGTATGGGGAGTTTACGTACGCGCGACCATGAATTTCGGATTCGATAGTGCCAATGAGTTAATTATGATTAAGATGATCGGGAGGTCTGGGATGCTACTTCAATATTAACCACATAATATCGAGAAAAAATTAAACCAGGAAAGACAGTAAGGTAATCCCACTACAAGCCTTAGAAAGCCCTTTGGATAGTAGAAGATTTGGTTCTCACATTTATAGACAATTGGTTCATGAAAGCTGGGATTACGGGCGCCTTTACATTAGAAAAAAATGATATTAATTTCCTTTAGAGGCTGAAGCTTCCCCAAAGCTATGGGATAGACCCTATTGAAAATCGAACCCGTGACGTTCCAGATGCAGCGTATTGCCTTAACCAACTACGCTATGGCGTGCCACTCCCATGGAATAAAAATTCTAGAAATTATTTTGAATCAAAGAAAGATGAAGACAAGGTGAATGAAGAAATCTACATAACTCTTTCTTTATGAAAAACTACATTAAATAAGTACAGTTAAATCTCATCCACTGCGATGAGCAAGGCATATGTCACGAATCGGGTATGAAATAGGGACAATGGAACTAGGGGGAAACCGCGTAGTAGGTAGGCCAAGAATAAAAATGGGAGTTTACTATGACTTGGAGGAAATAAATTATACGGAAAATGATAGGAAAATATGAACTCCGGATAGAGATGTATGGATAACTTAAGTCCGCGCGGCCATAAACCTTCTGTTTCGACAATTGTAGTGAATGAATTACTTTATATAAACAACATGTATACTCAAAAAAAAGTTAACTATTAAAATATCTATTTCCTAGTCTAGAAAAAATTAAATCTATGATTAAATTACATTATAAAATATTCTAATACTGTAAATATTTTATAGCTAGTTTTAAAGAAACAAATTATTTTATTCAATTACCTAAGAATTAAACTAAATTTATGCCATTCTGGTAAGCCGGCTTTCTGCTATTACTTACTTTTCTTTCTTTTACAATCAACGTACCATTCAACTAACATGGTTATTTTAGAAATCAAATAGTAAACCTAGGTTATGAAAATTTCCAGAAATAATTCAATTTTGAATTGAAAATAAACCCAAGAAACTGATCGCACCAAATTAGGTTAATTCGTCGATTTATAATACAATATCAAATAAATAAAATTGTACATTAAATGTGCCAGGCCTATGATTACTTGTGAATAAAATATCAATATACTCTCGCTGTATGTCGGAAAAGGCGTTACAAAATCTTTATTCCAGAAATTATGTACGTATATAATAATCTAGATTTTTGTCGGTCTCTTCTATGCGGATATGGGTATGCATGTGGAAGGCATCCAGCAGATATGGAATTCCTGTAGTAGTTAAGATTTAATGCTTAAAGTTGATCATATATTTCCATATTTTGAAAATACGCAAACAAATTAAATTTATACAGATAATATGGGTTAAATTCTAGTCCTGCGCGATAGCAGAGTGGTTCAAAGCAACATGCCATGGCGTAGAGCTACGGGAGACATACTGGTATGAGGCCCCATGGAGGAAGACATTTTCTCAAGGAATTTCGGCCAATATGGGATCGGTTCTCATCTAACATTGTAAGACATTTGGATAAGTATAGCCTACAGGCTAGGTGGTCTCGAGGTTAAGGGATAAGTTCCTTGCTTCTGTTCTAGACGGTCCCGGGTTCTAACCCACCGGGGGTTAAATTGACTTTTCAAGATGGAAAAGTCCAAGGGACAAGTCCTCCGCGAAGGACTTCAAGCCGTGGGCCCAGGCTCTGAAGATTTTCTGGCTCGTAAAAGATCTCCTATCCTAAATTACAGCAATTAATTAAAATTTAATCGGTCTTTCCCATCCAAATAATACCTTAGTTGCCTACTAGGTATCTCTTTGAGGTGATGGGATACATTTACTCTTTGTTCCTCGCTGACATCTATTCGAAAATAAGTGATAAGCAACTCCCTCAAGGGAGCAGCCTTGCCCTATGTGGGAATTTACTTTTATAGACAGACAACCTACAATAAGTAGCGGTTTTAGACTGATAAAACAATATATAAAGACTGGGAACCCGATATGCTGATCACATATCATTCCTATACTGACTAGATGATCGTCCAACTCTTTAATTGGTCAGCAGCCGACCGGTAGGTTAAATACCGTCCAAGCCTGTAGCGAGTTCTAAATGTAATAATTCATATACCATATTTCTATTTATAATCCTTAGTCTATATGTAGGTCTACTGCTGTGGTCTCAGGGTAACTACGTTAATTCGTATGCAGCAGGTCCGGGTCGATCCCCGATTGGGAAAGTTTTTTTTCGGTTTTTTGCTCACTTATAAAACGAATGTCGGGAAAATTTAAGATCCAAATATTCCCAATCACAACCATCATTCATATCATATTCCCTTTCCTTAATATGACTGAATGGGTGAATGGCGTGTCTTGTCTTAAATGTTCGAGTTGTCTTGGAAGTTAACCTAACATTGAGCTGATCACTCATCCTGGAAGGCCTTCCATGTCCTTGTATGGTCAAAAATGCGTGTTATACAGAGTTAAAAGTCCTCTCTCGTCAGATTGTGTCCCTTAAGGCTCGGGTGACGTGGGGAATATAAAAGTATACAAAAGTACCTATAGAAGGGAGAAATTAAACTAAGATCGAGAGAGATGGTTGAGAGAGGTTATAAATGCTTTAAAAACCGTAACATTTATAGACTCGTTCACTATTAAAATAACTAAGATCAATGAGTGCATTTATTAAACACACAGACATTTTCGGTTACATTTACCTCAGTATTATATAGGGACTCTTGTCCCAACTTCTCTAAAAAAAACATTGAACTGAAAATATGCATAATTATTATTATTCTCCCAGTTATATTATATGGAGGCGAAACATGTACTGTACCTCTTACTTTAAGGGAGGATAGAAATTAAGAGTATTTGAGAATAAAGTTCTCTGGAAAATTTTTGAACCAAAGAGAGATTAACAGATAAGCGAGTAGAGAAGACTACATAACAGTGAGCTACATGAAATTTATGGGAAACCAGGTATAATAAGAACAATTACATTTTGTCGACTGCGATGGGTAGGATACGAATGGGAAATGAAAGAAGGACATGAAAACTCCCTGTACGAAAACCAGAGTGAAAGCACTCAGTAGGTAGGACAAGAATGAGGTGACAGAATAACAGGAACTATGATTTGAGGAATGTAGATTATAAAGGGGATGATTGGAAAACATGAGCCCAGGATAATAGTGTATGGAGAGCTTATAGCCGCGCTGCCATGAACCTACGGATTCGTTAGTATTAGTGAGTTGGTTAGATATCTTATAAATAATCCAAATCTATACCTATTTTCAGACTATTATTGTGAGAACAAATATGTAGCTTTCTCAAAGCTAGCTTTCAATAAGGTTTCATGGAGAATTGTCAGAGTATAAACAGGATCACTGATCAATATTTCTGTCATCCTATCTCCGTGGCCTTCCTCAGAGATGTCTCTCAATTTTCACCGCAATTCCCCTGAGACAAGTCATGGATAGGCTAGGCGAAACATTGAGCAACATTTTTAATTTTATTCAGCTGTTTTTTCTATCAAATCATAACTGAAGATTGCGAGGACGTAAAAACTGCATTGACAATTATGATCTAAATATTCAATTCTGCATGGACCGAATATATATCTTATCTTGCATTATCAGGAGAATATCGCACAATTTTATGGATAATTCTGACATAATGTTCAGATCTGTGATAGAAAGATACTTATTTTAAAATTAGCTAACCCGGCTTGCGCTGCTGCGCACTAAATATGTGTTTTCTTTTTTAGGACAATAAGTAAAAATAAAAAATAATTATAAATTAAAGTAATATATCTTATATGATGCATTGCCAAATTTAAGGGTTAATTAAATTGTATGATATACATCGCGACGACCAAACATGGCGGTTGCTAGAGTCAATTTTTAATTTAGAATTTCTAGTAAAACCTCAATGCATGACGTGCACACTACGCTTAAATACATTAAATATAAAGGGTTAATTAAATTATAGGGAATACACTGCGATTAACCAAACATGGCGATTGCTAGAGTGAATTTTTAATTTAGAGTTTCAGGCAAACCCCATTTCTAGCGGTGGAACTTCGCTGATTTTTGGATAAAACCTACATCCATTTATTTTAATATGATATATGTGAAACATAGACAACTCCTATATGTACCTAATGGTTTTATAACATAATAAATAGTGGCTAAACACTCACCGTACGTGAAAATCTGTAAGTACAAATCTTCACGAAGACCAGTTGAGCGATTTATATATATCCCACACCGTAGCAGAGTGGTTCAGGAAAGAAGCCTTAGTGCAGAGTTACGAGATTTGCCCTAGTTCGAGTCTCCATGGGGGAAGAAATTTTCTCATTGAATACATATCGGTCAATTTGAGACAGGTGCCCACCCAGCATTGTGAGGCATTTTGAATATCAACATTAAGTAGGGATTCTAGATTGAGAAAACCAGCTATAACGGCTGGGGGACCCGACATCTTGACATGTCACCCCTGCACTGGCTGGATGATCGTCTACCTCTGTGATTAACACATGTGGATGTGAGGCCAGCAGGCGGCTGGTAGGCCAAGGACTTTGTAGGTATGTCGTTGGACATAGGCCTATTAAGTTGTACTAAATAACACAAGCATTCCTCCCAGAAATATTAAAAATAAAACGTATGAAAATCAAAATTATTATGAGAATTAAAAAATAATAACTTCGAATCATAGAAACCAACATTGTATTTGGTATTGGCCTAAACATAATTCTACACTGAATGACATATACATACACACATACACACACACGTGTGTGTGTATATGTATATATATATATATATAATCTTCGGTTAATGTGGACTCCTATTTTGAATTTGTTGTTTTTCTTCTTTTAATTAAGGGAGTTAAATTTTGCGTAATTACAGTAAATCATTAGGGTTATAACTATGGAATAGTATTGCTATTTATTCAAATTTGGAAACATCTTCATTAATTATAAACTTACAAGAAAGGTCCACTTTAACCTGGATCACAGATTCCACCTTAGCTTTTAGTCTATTTTTAAGTTTATTTATTTACTCTATTAGTTAATACAGACAAGCACAGATTAATCTGAAAATATTTATGACTGATCGTAATTAAAAACCGTTAATATTTATTTAGTTTTTTGAAAAAAAAAAATTGTTGATTATAACATTCACATGTCATTCAACTGCACAAAGCGACGTCTTTGGGTTTAGTAAAATTACGAGGATATTGAATAGAATTAATTAAATGTATGGTTTTTACAGATATCATCCTCATTGATAAAATATACGTATTCGTGTAAAGTGGACCCAGGTCCACTTTGACCGCCTCGTAATGGGTCCACTTTAACCGAATTGCTTTGTTATGTTTAATTATTTTATGCAGTGGCCATGTCGCATAATATCATACCAAACCACAATAAAAGAGCATCTAAGTATAGGACATATATTTATGAGTTTTTTCAACATTTGTAATATTCAATAGCGGAAATTAAGAATTAATTCTTAGCTTGAAAAACTTTTAAAATAATTGTTTTCATAAATATCACAAATAAACCCTTTTCCCCAAAAACAACACTGAGCAACAAAAAATAAACTTTTTTTTGTCTCAGAAAGAAAAATATGTGATTCTGATAACATTTTTTCTCCTGAATTCAAACATGATATCGGGTTTTCTCCATCACGCAAGGTTTCCGAGAGATATGCATTTATAATTTCAAACATTTCAATATTTTCTACATTCGTAACTACACAATATTCGAACATTCAGGCTCACGTAGAAAGTAAGAAATGACGATTTTCTGCTATATTTCGCCTGTGGAGCATCCCTCTTGATGGTCCAACAATAATCGGCCAGTATATTAAGATTCCATTTGCCTTGATATCTCTTTTTTCATGCTGAAATTTCCTGATGAAAGTGTTCCCCGTGCTCATCGCCCACTGCGGACAATGGACAAATGGACGAAAAAACGTTTATTAAAAATACTTATTTAAATCCATTAATTGAAATTGAAATAAAAAAACTGTGGATGATGGAGAAATTCCGAATACATATTTGAAAGCACGATAAAATTATGCAATAAGTACAACTATTGGTACTCATAACAAAAATCATGTTGACCAGTTCAATACAAGAAACTGGCCTTGAAAACGTCAAAGTTTATGAGGGGAAAAAGTTAAAATAATTTCTGTTCCAGGGCAGCACCAATTAAAGAAGATATTAAAAGGGTTCACTCAAACCGAAGTGTCCACATTACCCGAACTTCCTCTATATAATAGTACTAAAAAAACAAAAGCTGCTCACTACCTAACACGAATATTCTCAATAGGTGAATATTATACAATAAATTAAAAATAGTTGTGTAGTTTTTATATATATAGCCTACATTGTGGAAAGCAACGGGAAGCTACCACACCTATAATTTCCTAGTAAAGCTGCAAAGCATAGTATGAAAATGCTATGATAGCAGTGAAAGACCAGCTCTCGGACAGAATTACTATGAAAATACATACATGCATATATATACATAAATACATATATATATATATATATATATATATCAATTTTCCTTGAAACTTAGTTTCCATCTTTAGGCCTTCAGCTGCACAATACCTATGTACATTACCTTTACGTAATATGCCACTATGTACTCAACAATTCTGCAATTTTATTTTATATAATACCATTCGTTAACATTTTTGTATTGAATTGCTGCCAAGAATTCACGCGGAGACCGACTTCTTAAGCAAGTGTTAACACGTGTTGTACTAGAATGCCACTCAAAAATAAATAATCCTTAAAATAGAAATTTAAAACTTTTAAAACCGGAAGTCCAGCATTCTATATGAACAAAATACCTAATTTAAGATGCGGTATTTACAAAATTAATAACTTAGCAGCTTTTAACCAGAAACATGGATCCTGAAATGATACAACATACTTAATAATTCGGTGACGCCCTTGTATTCCGATAATTCGTAGGATGTATTAATATTTATTCATGTTTCATGGTCATCCCATAATCCCACATGAAAAATTTCACTCCTGATCATTACGGACCATTCATTATCCTAGTTTTAAATTTTATTTTATTATATACTAATAAATTTCATTTCTGAACTATTCTTCATGCAATCTAAATAATGACTAAAATTTCATCTTCCAAAATTTAATATTGAAGCAATGTTCAATAGTGTTCCATCTTCGTTCTGTATATAATTTGTTATCATCGTATAAAATGTTGTTTGTACATGAAATTTACAATGATACATTTAATGTATCATTAACTGTTTATAATTAGTATAGTGTATATCTATACTTGTCAAATATTTATTTTATTTGTGCAGGTTGAGTGGAAGAGAAGGCCTTATGGCCTTAACTCTGCCAGAATAAATAAAACATTATTATTATTATTATTATTATTATTATTATTATTATTATTATTATTATTATTATTTCGAAGAATATAACTCCTTCAATAATTTAAAATCTTTATAATATCCTGGGCAAGGTTTAATTCGAAACATTAAAATCGCTCGAAGTTTTATTATTATCAATGAGCTATCTTCAAGTTTCTTCTAGATTTATGTTCCACTTCATCCTAATGTATCACACATTTGTACCTTCGCGTTTTTTTCGATAACCGCTTGTTTTTCTCCTGGAATACCTTCCGTCCGCTAATAATTTTACATTTACATACATATATGTGTGTGTATGTATGGCATTCAGTGTAGAATTATGTTTAGGCCTATTCCAAAAACAATGTTGGTTTCTATGATTCGAAGTTATGGAAATTATTTTTTTTTAATTCTCACAATCATTTTTATTTTCATACGTTTTATTCTTAATCTTTCTGGGAGGAATGCTTGTATTATTTAGTACAACTTAATAGGCTTATGTCCAACATGTGCTAGCTTAGATGATAGCATGCCTGTCTTCTGACTATCAAGCAGGAGTTGAATTTTCGGCGGGTTGAAAATTTCAATTATATCATTTTCATTAATCTGGGATCAGGTGGGGTGGTAGTGTACAACTTTTAGTTGGTAGATTGTGCTCTCAATTCCTGGATTAAATTTCAAACCCCCCTGTTTTACATATGTTGAGAAGGCATATGTTGATAGCTATTCGTCCGTCGGATGAGGACGTCAAACCTGGTGTTTTTCAACAGGAGTAGCCTACATGCTGACACCCGGTTTCCTTCCCTCATATCACCATCACCATAATCATCATCCCTCACACAATACACGTATATTGCACATATACCCTCACCTTTCATTTAACTCAGTACACAATATGAATAATCCTATACATAACCTATGTATCATGGAATGCCGAAGTGGTGTATAAAAATTTAAAATAGATATATCATCGGTTGATTAATGTCTTTGACATCGTCCGTTTCCTAATAGCCAATTTTGTCGGTCCATCCAATCTCCTGGTTGCAGATGTTTCTCCTTCATATATAAACATATTCCCTGACTCCAGGAGCTTTTAGGTCTTCCTCTGCTTCGTCTTCCCTCAGGTTTCCATTCCAAAACAGATTTTGGTAGTCGATCCTCTTCCATTAGCTGGACATGTCCGTACCATCTTAATTGCTGAGTTTTAATATAATCTAAAATAGTGTCTTCAATCTTCATATTCTCCCTTATAACTGAGTTTCTAATTTTTTCTCTTCTTGAAATTCTTGTTGCCCTTTGTATAAAATCTATTTCCGTTGCCAAAAGGTACTTATTTGTTTTTGTTGTTAATGACCAAAATTTATAATAGTTCACAATAAAGCAATTCATCCTACTAGTGAGGAATCCGAAGATCGGTAAATGCAGTTTAATATCCTTTTTAATATCCTCTGCAAGTCTATTATTACTCCCTTTGTAAAGGTCCATAATATAAAAACACGATAAAGTATGTTGTTGCAAGGCTATAAAGTCTAAAATAAAGATCTAATATTTGTAATATAAACTCTTCACTTTTTTACAATCGCCATATACAAGAGCTTAAATGATATTGCAGTACACAGCTATTCGTAATAAATAATGCTTCAATAAAATAACAAGAATATGAAAAAAAAATACATACAATTCAAAAGAAAGTGAAACAGAAATACATACAATTCAAAAGAAAGTGAAACAGAAATACATAGTAAACAATAATTATCGCAAGTAATGCCACGAATAATTCCCAATTTATCTAGAGTATTATGAAATCAAGAGTGGCATTTGTTAATAGGACTATTTAACAAATAAAATTAAGCTGTTTACTCGAAAATAATTATTTAAATATAGTAATTTTAAAATATTTATATATTTAATGTAAACCGTAACGTTTGAAAACAAATGAGAAATGTTTGGTTATGTTTCATTTGTTCATACGCTGCAGCTTGATCATATTATTTACTGCCAAATAGGATCGCAATATTATAAGAATGCATCCTAGTTGAGAAAAAATGAAACACATCAAACTGTATATTATAACAAACATTATAGGTTATTAATTTATTTTTTAGGAAACAACTCAGTAAAATCATTATTTAAAAACACAATTATTGAACACACAATTATTAAATGTGTAGTTCGAAGGAAGCGGTTCATTATTTGCTTATTCAGCGTATTTGTTGGAGAGTCAGTCACTGCAAAATAATGCTCTGACTTGTTCAGAATATTAATAAATAATAGTTTAAAAAACTAAAACAAAATGCTTTATTAGAAAACCAAACTAAAAAATGAAAAATAATTTTAATTTCCAACACGCTTGGGAAAAAATTAAAGTGGTCAACAAAAATATCATCTCCAACATATCTAGAATAAAACTAGAGTTATCTACAAAAAAAATAATTTTACCATAAAAAGCGTGGGGTGCTTTTTATAGATTTTACGTTTTATTCTTAGACACTTTACTTTTACCAGTATCTGTTTATTATCAAATGTATTAATTGATATAGAGCACCACACGCTTTTGATGGTAATTTTTTTTTTGTAAATAACTATAGTTTTATTCTAGATGTGTTGGAGATGATTTTTTTGTTGACCACTTTAATTGTATCCCAAGCGTGTTAGAAATTACAATTATGTTTCATTTTTTAGTTCGGTTTTCTGATAAAGCGTGTTGTTTTAGTTTTTTAAAACTATAATTTATTTTTTACTTTTTAGTTCTAATATTTTACAGAATAAGATAAAAATGTAAATATCTTTAAATTCGATACTATTGTAGTATGAGCTAAAAGTAATATTCTACTAAAAAAAAAATCCTCCGGCCCGGATTTGAACCAGCGATCTACGGATTACTAAAATTATATACCATTACAGTCCACCGATCTACCAAATGAGCTCTTACAACGACTGAGTAAGAAGTTGATAAGTCCGCAACCTATTATACCGGTTTTTATTATTTTGATTGCTGATTCTGGCCAGGATTTTAGAAACATATATGAAATTATTGTATTGTCATTGTTCATTTACAAATATCAAAAGTTTCAAGTCGATCCAATGATTTCAAGTGGGTGAAAATCGTGTTGAAAGATTCCGATACACAATTACGCAGACACTTTTGATTTTCTGATGGTTCTGGCCATGATTTTAGAAAAAAAGTATGAAATTATTGTTTATTGTATTGTCATTGGTCCATTACAAGTAAACAAAGTTTCAAGTAGATCCAATGATTTTAAGTGGGCGAAAATCGCGTTGAAAAATTCCGTTACATGATTACACAGACACTTTTTTTGATTTTCTGCTGATTGTGGCCAGGATTTTAGGGAAAAAAATATGAAATTAGTGTATTGTCATTGGTCCTTTACAAGTATACAAAGTTGCAAGTCAATCCAATGATTTTAAGTGGGTGAAAATCGCGTTGAAAGACTCCGTTACATAGATAGATACAGGTCAAGCTAATATAAAGCGTGTAAAAAGGAGGAACTTTCTTTCTTTGGTAAACACAATTCGATAAATAGCGACGTGAAGCAAGACTGTGATTGGGTGTAAAACAAAATTAATTGAAACGTGATTGGTCACTGGCTCGCATTTGGGGCATGAGTTAAATAGTCAAATTAACAGTATGCTGTAAGTACAAGATCAACACCAAGATCATTTTCGAGCAAAAAAAAAAATTGAAAAAAATATGTTAAAGAATACAAATTACCTAAAAAATGTATATATATATATATATATATATATATTCCAATTTTTTTTTCTCGAAAATGATCTTGGTGTTGATCTTGTACTTACAGCATACTGTTAATTTGACTATTTAACTCATGCCCCAAATGGGAGTCCCCGCTGTGGTCTCGAGGTAGCGTGCTGCCTTGCCACGCAGCGGGCCCGAGTTCGATCCCGGTCGGGACAGTTTTTCTGGGTGAGATTTTTATCGGGGTTTTTCCTCACCTGTAAGACAAATGCCAGGACTACTTTAAGCCCAAACGGTCCCCGAAATCATATGGCCATCATAATCATCATCATACTTATCATTATCATCATCATCCTTCACCGGTGTGGAAAGCAACGGGAAGCTACCACACCTACAATTCCCCAGTAAAGCTGCAAAGCATAGCATAGCATGAAAATGCTATGATTGCAGTGAAAGACCTGCCCTCGGGCAGAATTACTATGGATATATATATATATATATATATATATATATATATACATCTTGAAAACGTCTGAAAATTGAATATATGTGAAAAAAGAACTCCGATATTATTACATCATATTTAATTTTGAGAATATATATATATATATATATATATATATATATATAGAATGATAAGAAAAATAAATGCCTGGACGGGATTCGAACCCGGATCTCTGAGTCTGTACCTCAGCGTGATATCCAATACACTACCAGGCGAATCCAATTCAAACACTTATTTTTCTTATATATGTATTATACTCTCCATTATTACTAGATGTCGCGAGAACTCTGTCTTCACCGCCATCTAGCAGCTGACTATATCAAGTAAGCAAATTAAAGAGAATATTTTTACCTTATAGCAGTGACTATATATATATATATATATATATATATATATATATATATACTTGGTCACATTAAATTAAGGGTGTAAATGTAATTAAATATAATTAGAGGGATGCAATAAGTAACAGAGACCCGTACTTGGAGAGATTAGTTAATTCGCTTACATCCTTAAACCATGGTGAGCTAAGGGTAGAGGATAGAGGAATAAAGGCCACAGTATAATTAAATGTAAGCATTAATTTCACGTCATTAAAACATATCTAACATTGTGGTGGGTTAGAAGATAGATTTCGACTGAGTTTTCCTTGTGAGTTAGTAATCAATCAAATCAATTTTATGCTACTTGGCAGACCGAAGTCAGTTTTGCCTTATTCACAAAGATCCTCCATAACTCTATGTTATCCGCTTCTTCCAAGTGTCCTTCCACCAATCTGAGATTTTCGTATATATATAATTAAACAGTCCACCGATGTGGTCTCGAGGTAGCGTGCTGCCTTGTCACGCACCGGGCCCGGGTTCGATTCCCGGTCGGGACAGGCTCCTGGGTGAGGTTTTTTCGGTTTTTTTCCTCACCTGTAAGACAAATGTCAGAAAGCTTAGGGCCCAACGGTCCCCGAAAATCATCTGGCCATCATCATCACCCTTATCATTATCATCATCATCATCCTTCATCGGATGTGGAAAGCAACGGGAAGCTACCACCACCTATAATTCCCTAGTAAAGCTGCAAAGCACAGCATGAAAATGCTATGATTGCAGTGAAAGACCTGCCCTCGGGCAGAATTACTATGGATGGATAATTAAACAAAGTTGTAATTTCGTGCATATAGGATTATAAAATCTTAAGACATGGAGTTGAGCTAATTTATTTAAATAATACACTTATGTCAAAATCTTAATTTTTTATTGAGTACGGTAAACCAAACAAATTTCACCACAAGTTATCCATTTCTGACCTAGAACTTCCGTTATCAACAGTTTTGTAAGTCCACATTTTCACATTTCAGATGTTTGTAACATAATACAGTATATCCTGCATTTATTTGTTCAGTTATTTAATCATCATAACTGGTTAAATCGTTATCATGAGACAGTTTTTTTCAACTTTTTCTTTAAGGGGCATCTAAATGCGATCCTTCTGTAAAAAATTAAATTTTAAACAAAAAATAGGCCTACATACACTCCTAAAATGAAAGACTATCACCACAGTAAAATGTAATTTTGGCGAATTCCGAAGGAATGAAGCTATTGAGAGGTTTTTTTCATGAAAAGAATTTTTAAAAAATGTACAGACTTCACCGATTCTATCAAGTAGACACCGAAAATATCCATAACAAAATTTCAATCTCTCTCGAACAATCGTTTTTCCCTTACGCTGCTCAAAACACCATTAATCCACATTATTTTTGTCCCGACCGAGGGTAGAACCCGGGCCAGCTGCATGACAAGACAGCACTACTTAATGTAATTATTCACAATTTCAGGGGCATTTACTTGTGGACAATTCAATATAGGTATTTTACATAATTTTGATTATTAAAGAGAAATATAAAATTATGAAGAAAATAACATAAAAATGAATATTTATTTAATGTAAGCGTGAATATAGAAATTTGCATGTTAAATTACGCACAAAATTTTCATAAAAGACAAGTGAAAATATGCGTTTATAAGCAGTACTTTAATATTTGCTACATAGGACATTTCGGAGCCCCTTAAAACGTAATGAGATAAATTACTGTGAAATCGGAACAATAAATTTGGGACACTGTGTACAATAACTGTACGACATAAATTATGAGCATCATATTCAAATTAAAAAAATGCAATTATTGATATCAGGAAATCGACTTTATGTCTTAAAATTGCAGGAAGTTTTTCTATTAGGCTAAAATGATTACTGTTAATTTTAATGGTTTAGAATGACGATCAACATACGTACCATTACGGGCTGTTACAGATGTTATCTTCCCACGAGGTCAGTTCAAATCTCGGCCACAGCAATTCTAAATAAACAAAACGACCACGTGTCCCAGTTTCCCAGGGAATTTCCCTACTGTCTAATTTAATGGTACAAAGTTTAATCATATCTCGTCAGTATGAGCCAGTTTAATCACATGAGTTCAATTATTTGAATTAAAATTTGAATCACTTGACATTTTCACCTAAATAAAATATAATGTAGAATTATGATGGATCCTCTCTCGTCCCACTGCAAGGATATGGGTGCTTCCATAGTGGGAAGTTTCACAGATATTTAGTTACGCTTATTTCCCTATAGGTTTAGCGAGGGACTTATCTTATAGGAAAGTAGGTTTACTTGGTGGATGAAAATCGGTTAAATTTTGCTTAGAGGCCTTTTTATTCAGTCAATACTAATACAATTCATATCAAATTCCGTTGGGTGAATAGTCATAAGATCTTCTTCTTGTAAGCACATATTTCCCTTAACAGAGATTTAGGCGCTCTCCCCCTACAGGGAAGAATATGAACCATACTAATTTAGTTACACATGTTTTCGTATAGATGCCATTTGAGTGGTCCGTTGTCAGCGTTCCGCCTTATACTGACATCTAGGAAATCAAGGTAGTACTAGACGGGAAAATTCAGTAAATTTTGCTTAGAGGCCTCTTCATTCAGGCTTAAGGATCTTTTACAAGCCTGAAAATCTTCAGACTCGGGACACACGGCTTAAAGTCCCTCCCGGAGGACTTGCTCCTTGGATTTTTCCATCCTAAAAAATCTATCGACCCCGGCCGGGTTTGAACCCGCGACCCTCGGAACCAGAGGCAAGGAGCATAACCACTAGTCCACCGCGGCCGAATAGTCATAAGATAAAAGTTAAAAATTAAAATATACCTGTTGGCAGGTGCCATCGCCCTGAACTTTGTTAAAATAATGTATATAAAATATTAACAAAGTTGAGGACCTTCCGAAAGGCCTCCAGTTAATATTTTATATACATAATTTTAACAAAGTTGAGGACGATGACACTTGCCAACAGGTACATTTTAATTTTTAACTTTTATTTTTTTATTCAGACTTGAGGTTCTTTTACGAGTCAGAAAAATCTTTAGATTCGGGACCCACGGCATAAAATCCCTCCCGGAGTACTAATTAACTATTATGCGATTAATAAAACTGCGTATGTTGTGATAAGGTAGACTTAACTACGTGAAACCATGTCAATTTGTAGACAGATTGGGAAGAGGATTTAAGTATAAAATATTTGATCATAGGGCGAAAGCATGTTTTTTTGTCTCTTGACTACTGCAAGCAGGGTCTCCCACTTAAAATTTGTCTTCCTCACTTTAATTTTAGCGAATTCCGAGGGAAGTAGGTATTGAGGTTGTTCTTATGGAAATATTTTGGGGGGAAAAATACAAAAATTCATCGATCCTACTTAGAAGACACCGAAAATAACCATGACAATGACTAAGGTAATTGACTTTATGGTAATTATATTTTGTGTATAAATGTTATCATATAATATTCCATCAGCTCATGTTGTTGCAGATGTTCCCTGATCGTCTATTTTGTTACAGAATTATATTCAATGATTTCCGGAAAAAAAAATCCATTGCTTGAAGATGAAGATTCGGTTTCATAGCCGTTTGTTGCAAAACGTAGAATTTCTGATAGGACTGATGGCATTTACATTTTTCTTTAATAATGTTATATTTAAATATTTGGCGCTAAAAGTATGCGTACACTCACTTCATGAGCCAGTGCAACGGATGAAATCAAAATCTCAATTTAAAAAAAAAATGGCGCTTAACCGGTTGATGTATAAAATCGTTAATTTATAAAACACATTTACATTACAGAAACACAAGCATGCAGACATTCTACACCCCTCTTTTTATACAAGTTTTTTTTTTATTATTGTACAAAATTTGAAATTATTTTTTTTTATGTTTATGCATGTCTTTCTATGTATGAGTGTAGATGTGTATTACTGTTACTCACTGCAGACGTAGAGTTACATATATTCGTTGTTTTCATGTCTTTTCATGTATGAGCGTAAATATGTAGTCATGTATGTATTTGTTAATATATTCGTATGCTTTTTATTCATGGAACAAAATAATGCACGTACGGTCAAACAGACCCGTGAGCAATATAAGTGAAAATGTATTTCCTTTCTTTCGAAATGTCAAATTACACTAGTACTACAAATAGATCTACACACATCATACATGTAAAGTGGTCTGCCATAGTGGTGCGTATGTACAAAGTAGACCACATTAATTCTACTTCTCCGCCTAGTGCGGAACCTGAACCACAAAAAGGCCAATGGACCATTTAAAAACACACTTTCTACAAAATAAAATTCAACAATTTTTAAGAAACCATATTTTTATCATTCATTGTTATTACAATTGAGGTTATATATTAAAATGTTTTAAATAATATTATAGTACTTTTTTATTTTTTATCCATTTTCCTCAGAATTGATTTATAAGTTATAAAAAACTTCGTTAAATTATTAAATCGTCAAGACCATTCAAAAACGTGTTTCATCTTCGGCATGCTAATTGGAACCATTCAAAAAACATGTTTCCGATTAGCATGTCGAAGATGAAACATGTTTTTGAATGGTCTTCGTGATTTAATAATTTAACGAAGTTTTTTTTTAATAAAACTCAATTCTATTTGAGGCAGACGAATGAAAAATAAAAAGGTACTATATTATTATTTAAAACATTTTGTTCTAAGAAGTTTTGTTAAGAATGACGACAAATTGCCATGTTAGGAAGTTGTAATCAAACTGTACAATAACTAATTAACTCTATGGCTCATGGAACACCTAGGATCAATGCTGCATTCATGCTAGCTCCACCACTGATCCTACTCTCAGCAACCTGAATCCAGTTCATACATCCGATATAATTTCTCTATGATTTATCCTAATATAGGCCCCTACTATTCCACCTACGCCTAAGCTTTCTGATGTTTTTTTTCCCTCAAGGGTTTCGCAATACAAATTTTTGAAAGTAGCATTACCATCAGCTATTCGAGCTATATGATCCGCCATTTCAATCTTTTTGACTTCATAATCAGACAATTTTAGAACAGCGATATCAATTTTGGAGTTGCTAATTGAGAATCTTCCTTCAGTGTCCATCTTATCGAATATAGAGCTGAATATTTGTCCTAGATTCTCTTTTCGAATACTCTAAACTTGTTTCCTTCGCTAAATGTAAGAGACCAAATTTCACACCCATAGAGTACCATGGGAAATGTATAATAATAATAATAATAATAATAATAATAATAATAATAATAATAATAATAATAATAATAATAATAATAATAATAATAATAATAACAATAATAATAACAATAATGATAATAACAATATTATTATTAAATGGTAAAAATAATAAATAATATATATAATAATAATAAATATCCTAAATATCAACTCGTGTTCAACTCAGGGTCGGGTCGAGGGATGAGATGTGATGAGCCCTTATATATAGAGGTCAGTGAATGACAAGGGTGCCGGCCGACCACGCCTGACGCACCATCACAGGGGCAGATGAACCAAATAAAATTAAATGGATGAGATGAGTGTGGTGGAATGAAATTGTGGCAGGGAAAAACGGGAGAAACTCCGAGAGAAACCTGTCCATTCCATGCTCCGTTTGTCCACTACGAAACTCACATGGAGTGACCAAGACTCGATCTCGGCACCCCAGCGGTGAGAGAGGAACGTCTAACCGCTTGAGCCAAGGAGCCGCCCTAATAATAATAATAATAATAATAATAATAATAATAATAATAATAATAATAATAATAATAATAATAATAATAATAATAATAATAATAAAAATAATAATAATAATAATAATAATAATTAGGGATAGAGACTGAAATGAGTTAACTATGAAGTTATCTATACTGCATCGTCTTTGAAGCGCACTATGAAATGACATTTAACTTTGAATGTATTTCATTACTATAATCTATTAATTATAAAATTAATTTGTACGAAACAAAACAAACCAAATTAATATGTGTTCTACCTGTAAGGACACATTTAATATTGCTTATGTGATCCGTTTTTACTAACAGCGGGTGTAGATGGCTTGAATGCACTTACGTCACGTATTGTGGAACCGTGACAAACCTTGCCTCAGTCTTAAGTTATATCGTTCCCTAAGCCCGATGATATGACTACTTACTTACTTACTTACTTACTCACTGGCACTATCGAACCCGTAGGTTCATGGCCGCGCGGACATAAGCTCTCCATACATCCCTATCCTGAGCTAATGCTTTCCAACCATTCCCTGTACAATCTACTTCCCTCAAATCATAGTTAATGTTGTTCTCCCACCTCATTCTTGGTCTACCAACTGGGCGTTTTCCTTCTGGCTTTCCTACAAGAAGTTTCCATGCACGTCTTTCATTCCCCATACGCGCAACATGTCCTGCCCATCGCGATATGACTACTGCTACAACTATTACTATTAATAACAACAACAACAATAATAATAATAACAATAATAATAAATAGTAATAATAATAGTAATTGTGATAATAGATACATTAATAAACTCTGATTTACAGATAATGTATTTGCAAAATCGCACATACATTTATTTGCAGAAAATATTTATTATCATGTTCTAACAGTTCTCATATCACAAGGATATTCTGAACTTTAGACAAGATATATCACTATAACATAATGCGAAGATCTATAACGGGTTATTATTTTAAATCGCCAGCTGATTTTTAAAATGTTATCTGTGCAATTTTTTCCCCGCAGTTTTAACATATAATTACGGTAAACCTCGAATGAAAATTCTGGTTCTCTAGGTTGGGGGTTATGCACTGGGTTGATTTCTCGTCCAAGTAAAAAAGTCGGATTTAATGGACGGGCGGATTTAACGGACATGGCCATAAAGGCTAGGAATAGCGGATATGGTTATATAACAACCTGGAATGTCAGATGATTAGATTATATTAAGAAATGTGAGATACAGAAAGAAATTAAAAATAAAGGAATAAATATTGCTGTACTTAGTGAAACAAAAAATAAATTACGGAGACATTTGATTTACAGGAATACACCTTGTTAGTGGAATTGAACAAGTTACTGCTCAAGCAGGTATTGTGATCATCATCATCAATGGCAGGCATGGATTAGGCCATTGGCCTGTTCCGCTTCAGGAAATAAATTGATCCCTCCATCTCTTCTTAGGTCTTCCTGGGTCTCTTCGCCCTGTGGGTCTGTAATTCAATAGCTTCAGAGGTACTCTATTATTTGGCATTTTAAGAAGGTGTTCATGCCAATTATTTTGATATTTTTTAATGATTTCAGTTATTGCTGGTGTGTTGAGAGCTTTGCTGATATCTTCATTACGCATGTGATCATAAAGCGTATAATCCGCTAAAGGTCTTAATAACTTCATTTCTGCAGCTACTATCCTATTTAATTTACCTGTAGTAAGAGTCCAGGTTTCAGAACCATAAAGTAGAGTTGGAAGAGCGATTGTTTTATAAAATTTTAGAATTGTATCTGGGCGTACTTTTCAGAAAAGAATGCTTTTTATTGTTCCTATAAGTTTTTGAAATTTGACCAATTTTATGTCTATGTCTTTACATGTGTCGTAGGAAAGATTGCAGCCAAGATAAGTAAAGTTATTAACTTGTTCTATTATATTGCTGTTAATGATATAGGTATTACGATAATGACAGTAAATGGAAACAAATGGTAGATCGTGTGCTGACAATATTTACTATTAAGCCTTTGATTGAGAAAATAAGGGAATATAATCTACCTACATACATGGCATATATAGATTTGGATATATAAACATTTTATAATGACAGAATAATAGCTGTACACTTTAAAATACCAAAAGGTCATATGATAGTTATAGGAATTCATTGTCCGAAATACGAAAATGAAGATACTGAGACATTTTGTAAAATATTACATCATCATCATCACGGATTGAACTGGAAAATCTCATGTAGAAAACTAAATCTCTCCATCGTGCTTTTGGCCGTCTCACATATCTATATCCATCTGGTTTATATGTGAATAACTGTTTTTTATAAGTTATTGATCCATCCTTTGAATGTGATCCAACCAATTTTTTTGTATTCTTTCATTCTGTCTGTTAAGCTGATTTCTAACAACCTTGTTATATATGTTTTCATATAAATATACCCAGCTACATGTTTCAGGAAACTCATCTGCAAATTCTACTTTTAGTTGATTTTAGTCAAAGTCAAATCTGCGGAGCCACATACAAAATGTGATTAATAAAGGCAGATATAATTTATCTATGAGTAGGCAAAGTGTCAATTAAACATGTAGTGGGTATATATGGAGAAGGAAGAATTAATACAGAAGGACAAATACTACGAAAGTTTTTTATATACAATAAATTAAAGATAATTAACACATTTTATAGGAAGAAATAAATACGTACATAGGATTGCTTGGAGTAATAGAGGCTTTGAATCAATATAGACTATATCATTACTCATCAAAAGGCACAGTTACTAAAGAAGGATGAAAGAATATGTAGAGGATGTCATATATATGCCATTGTTTATTAATGAGAAACTATTTTCAGAACTAGATGGTTTAAATTTAAAACTCAAGAGATGAAATAATGAAAGAAACGAGAAAAGTATAAGATTGGACTACTAACAGATAAATCAATAATAGAACGTTATCAGCAAAGGCTAAATAATTATATAATGGAAACACAATGCAGGATATTAATGAACAATGGCAAGTTCTAAAAACTATATAGAGAAAGCTGCTAATAAAACATTAGGAAGATTAATATAGAAAAGAAAAATGTAATTAAAATATGGAATAAAGGAATAGAGAATATGATTAAAGAAAAACAAGAAGAAACAAGGTAAAATAGGCCTATATTGTAAAAAAATGCTCACACGAACAGTTGTGACATATTTATAAGTAAGACTGAAAATGATGTACATGGAATACAAGATTTTACATATAAAATATTAAGTAATCGTAATAAAATAGAAAAAAAGATAATGCACAAATTGAAGTGATATCACAAAGTAAATAGATTAATCATGATAAATTATGGTACAATCCAAAAATTGAAAACTCTAATATGTACAAGGAAACTGAAGGAAAAATATACTTGAAAACCATAGAAGAACTGGATGCTGTAATTAAAAGACAAAATAATAAATCATCTCTTGGGCACAAGGGAATTAATATCGAATTAATGAAATATGGAAGATTATTAAAGTTACGTCTGCTTCACTTAATAAATAAATGTTGGATCCGTGCAAAAATTCCATAGGATTGTTATTAGCTAATATATCATAAACATTACAAAAACGAGAGCGGAATAAATTTGATATTTGTAGAGGAATTAGTGTAATGAACTCAACCTATATATATATATATATATATATATATATATATATATATATATATTGTATAGGAGAATAAATGGAGAAGAACTAAACCTAATATTGAAAGCACTTATTTAGGAACAAAATTAGACCATTCAGGCGATAACACAGTGGAAATTAAAAATAGAATCGCTCAAACAAAACAAGCAATAAATTATTTAAACTCTGTTTGGTGGAGCAAAAATATTTAAAAAAATAGAAAATTACAAATATTTCAAACCATAATTTAGAGCATTTTAACATATGGTGCTGAAGTCTGGCAAATTCCTACAGGGCAAACGAAAATAATTTTAAGTACAGAAATGGACATTTTAAGAAGATCAGCTGCAAAATCTAGAATGGATAGAATACGAAATAAAGAAATGCGGGAAATTATAGGTGTACAAGACATCATATAGACATTATAGAAAATAAAATATTACAGTGGTATGGCCATGTCAAAAGAATGCCAGAGCAAAGAGTGCCTAAAATTATTATGGAATGGGTCCCAATGGAAAGGAGGAAGTGAGGAAGACCGAAGAAAACTTGGATAGAAGGAATACAAGGTGTTATGAACATCAGAGGATTGGAGGAAGATCAATGGATGGACAGGGAGGAATGGCGTTTTTGCTTTCCGGAAGACGGCGACAGCAGCCATGATACCGGATGATTATATATATATATATAGTATGCAGGAATACTGAGCAACAGATTTGAACTCAATAGCAGAATCTTTATTGACGGAAGAGCAGAGTGCATTTATGATGGATAGATCGTCCGCTGACAATATATTTACTATTAAGCTTTCGACAGAGAAAAGAAGCGAATATAACCTACCTACATATACGGCATTTATATCTTTGGAGAATGCTTTTGATAAAATTGATAGGGAAAAATTATAGGAAATAATCAAACGCTACGGATACCCAACCCATTTAATAAAATGTATGTAAAAATGCATATAATGACACTTGCTTTAAACTTAATTCCTCTAATTATGAGAGAGGAAGTATACTAGAAATCAAGGTATAAGGCAAGGGTGTATTATCGCACACTATTTTTAACATTTATCTGGACGATATTTTAAATATATGAAAAGAGAAAGCATCATCAGGTGTCCGAATTGAAGGAACTGATATGAAAATTCTAGCATATGCAGGCGAAATTATACAGGATTTAGAATATAACCTTAAAAAAACAATGTATTTGTTACACCAGATCGCAAAGGAATATAATTTTAAAATGTATACTTCTAAAACTCGGATCTTAGCATTCGAGGGTAAACACATGCAAGAGCAGAAATTATATTAGGTTATAACTATCTAGAACAAATTCCAAGCTTTAATTAATTGGGTTGCCGCGTTAATTATGATTTCGAACCAAATATGACGAATTTATATATATATATATATATATATATTATATATATATATATATATAATCAAATGATGTGTGGAACAATTAAAAGAACACTGAAAACAACATGAATAGACACTGAAATGAAGTTCTACAAAGTAATGGCAGCATGTCCTGTAAAGTAAAGTGATCTCACTACAGGCTTCAGGAGGCCCTTGGGGTAGTAGGAGGTTAAGGCTCCCACTTTTTATTGACAATCGACACTTGATGTCCGCCGGGTTGTCAGCCCTGCGTGACGGCCGCCCTTAACCCCAGATCAAGCGTCTGGTACTGATTTCCGTTAGATGCTGAGTCGACTCCAGGGTCATAGTGCCGCCAAATTTTTTAGTCAGTTTAAAAATCCTGATCTCACCGGGACTGGAACCCTTGACCTTCCGGCTAGTAGCGCAGTGCCTTAACCATTACGCTACGGCGAGCAAGAAAAAATAATTATAGCCGTAATCAGGCTTCAGAAATTAGATTTTTTATATCATTACTGGAATATACAAAACTAGATAAAATAAAAATGTCAAGAAATACATTTTAAAATATTTGCAACAAATAAATAAAATATATGAATTTAAACATAAATGGAATGAGCATTTGGAAAGATTGGACGATAGGAAAAAACGAAAATAATTGTGTTCATAACCAACACACAGATGACGAGATCCTGGACTATCAAGACAGAGATTAAACTGGGAGTGCCGGAACAGGCCATCCGTGGCCTAAACCATAAAAAAGAAGAAGAATAGTTACGGAGCACGCAAACTATATGAACTATGTTTTTAACTAGGTTTCAGGTTTGTAGTGTTATACATGTTGTGTTGCTACATAGAAATGTTCATATAATTAGGAATGTTGTCCGACAATGCCATTAGTATAACAAGAAAAGCTACAGTAATATCACGGATATTAAAAATATTGACTTCTGCTTGCACGAAATGCCCCGTCACTGATACACAACTTGTCTGACAGTAGTGCGTGGTGTGAAATCTAATCACAAAACATAGACTTCTTTAGAAGCATCTAATCAGAAACATCAAAAGTTCAGAACTTAAATTAACTGTGTAATTTACTTTACTGAGTTCACTGCTAAAACCGTGATATATTCAAACATACTCCTTCTAAACTTAAGGCAAACTCCAGAAACATACGGATAAAAGTAAACTCAGGCATTCGGAGGGAAGACTATACAAGTAGAAGGTTGCTTGTTGATGTAACTTTCAAAAATCTCTCTGTTTATTATGAAAGTATATGCATATCTTTAGATACGAAGTATATATATATATATATAGATATGATATATATATGTTGTATGTGTGGGTGTGTGTGTGTGTGGGTCCCGCGCCGAAGCCTTGGCGCAGAGTTACTACGGGACTTGCGCTGGTTCGAATTATTTTCTCATGGAAAATTCGGCCAGTATGGGACCGTTGCCCACCCAGCATCGTGAGGCATTTCTGTAGCCTAAAACAAGTAGCGACTGCAGGTTGAGAAAACGCAGCTATATCGGCTGGATCTACCCGCCATGATGACTGCGCGTCACCACTACACTAGCTACATGATTCGTCTACACTCTTGTGATTAACACATGTCGAGGTGAGTGCCGCAGTTGGCTGGTAGGCCAAGGGCTATCTAGGCCCTGTCGCGCTTGGCAGTTTTAATACAGACACATATATATGTTACATGTTTGTGTGTGGGTGTTGGGTGTATATATATATATATATATATATATATATATATCCCAGCTAATAACCCGCGTGCGCTGCTAGACTCCTAAATAAATGTTTAATATGTGGTTTTTTTTTTTTGCGTTTAGTTGAATAAAGTAAAAATAAAAATAATTATAAATGTGCCTTCTCTCGTTATTTTTGCAACAAAGGCTTAAAACAACCAATATACTAATGAATTATCTTTCCTAACTACCTTGTCATACAATCCAAATAGTAAATAAAGTTTCATATTCCATAATTTAAAATTAAAGTAATCATTCTGAGGTAAAGCCATATTGTAATTATTTTTAGATACAACGTGCTGATAACCCGGCGTTGCCCGGGAATCTACGTATCCCGATGTACTTGGCATAAATGAACTGAAATACAAAATTCCGCTACAAAAGAATACCAGCCGTGCGCTTCTATGCTTGCCCGGAAATCTACTTATCCCCGATCTTCCTGGCATCCATGAAAGACAAAAAATGGTTTATTATGAGTTCGCCGTAAAAGATACACAGAATTCTGTCGCACAGACTTTTTTGTAGAGAGTGTTTCATTGAGAATTATTCAATTCTGTGTACATTAATTTGGTATATTTGTTACGTGTTTAGAGCAGCGGGAAAGCCATTTAAGCGTAGAACAGCGTCCTTGTTTTATGTTTTCCCTACAAAGGGGTGAACTGTTTAAGGGTGACGGTGGCTTGAGCCATTAAAAACTATCCTTATATCTTATAAATATAACCTTCACGGGAAAATCCTGAACATTTTGCAAAAAGCCCCATCACAATCGAATGAACGGCATGGGCGAGCATCGCTTGATCGGAAAATTACTTACCCCCCCCGTTTCGCATCAATGACAGAACACTATGGTTATTGTGAGTTATCCGTAAAAAAAAAAAAAAAAAAAAAACATGCAGTTGCGGACTTTTGTGTAAGAGGTTTTGAGATATTCAATTCTGTGGACATTAATTTGGTGTCTTTGTTTTTTTAGGTATGGTTTAAACAGCGTAAGCATTTAATTAATCGTCAAAATAGGGACTATTATTTGACGTTATTTCACTACAAAGGGTGATTTTTAGGGGCGAAGGGGTTGAGTATTACAACTATCTTATAGCTTACGTTCATCCCGGGAATCTCCTGAACATTTTGTAAAAGCCCCATCACAATCAGATGAACGGTATGGCAGCGCATAAAATACGAACAAACAAACTAGCATTCTCGTAGACTTTCACGGCCGGAGTTGCTATGATGATCTTGATGAAGATTTTCGGGCTGTAGGCCGTGGTCGTGAGGCTTGTATTCACGACCACGGCCTACAGCCCGAAAATCTTCATCAAGATCATCAAACTAACATTCATTTTTATATTATATATATATATATATATATATACGCTATATACACACGTACAGGGACAATCCAAAATCTACCGACAAACTTTAACAAGTTGTTCAACAATATTTCCTGTGCGTTTTAATGTAAGGAACCCATTGTCTCCGGTGGCTCATTACCTAGTAATTTAGTTTTCGTCGTTTTGATCTCACTGATCTTTATATTGTTTACTCAGAATTATGTGGTTTCAACTTGATTGGGCGCCAACACATTTTGCAGTGAACGTTAGGGAATATTTCGATGAACAGTTCGAAGAAAGATTGATTAGTAGTAGTGATACTGTTGCATGACGAGCTTGGCCACCAGATCTGATATCTATTAACTTTTTGTTCTGGGCTCACCTGAAGAGCCTGGGGTACATGAATACTGTCGAAACGTATATGGACTGTAGCAAACCGCTGATGATGTGCGCCAATTTTCTGGGATGCTAGAGCGTGTGGGACAGTTCATGAGATGTTTCTGTGAAGTTTGTCGTGATCATGGTGGAGGACATATTGAACAATTGTTTTAAATAGTGTAGGACCATGATTGGTAAACAATCATATCCTGATCAAATTCAGATACAAAGGACTTAGTTATACAAAACGAAAACAATGAAATTACTCGGGAACAAGCCACCGGAGGTCATGGGTTCCTTAACCCACTCACTTCAGATTTAAATTCTCAATGCATTTCCCCAGAAACAGGATTTAAGTTACCGTAAATTATATTTTCTATTTTTCAGACATTCAAAATAAGCAAAATATAACGGTACTTGAGAACACATTAAGGGTGAAGGCCAAAACACATTCCTCTACTATTCATAAATGTCAACAAAAGATTACCCTGCCAAGGGATGTACAAAATATTGCAAAATATAACACGCAAAGTTAAGCGAGTGTACATCGTCTTCTGCGTTGAAGGTCATTTAACTGCCGGCGAGTCTACTTCATCTTTTGAGGCGAATGGGTTAAAACAAAACAATCATAAAACAAACCTGAAAAACTTACATAATAATAAATAATTAGATATCTATGCATCCTAATATATCTTGAATGGAATAGAGTTAATTGTTAATTAAATTTGGAGAATCTATAACAACTATAATAATAATAATAATAATAATAATAATAATAATAATAATAATAATAATAATAATAATAATAATAATAATAATAATAATAATATGTCCAGTTTGACTTATTTTAAATTTTAGTTTCGTTATATGAAAGCTGATTTAAAATAATTTTAGAAATTCAGCTCTTGTCGTTCCTGGTGAACGTTGTCCGCTGTAATCACACGCTACAGCCAATATTTGTTTTTTCTATATCTGTTCATGCCTTCAAGACTTCTAAATCATAAAACTGTCATACCATAATGATTACCAACTAGCCTCTGGTTCTAAGGTTTGCGAATTCAGACCCGGCCCCTCAGTATGGGTTCCTTCGAATGATAACTACAGCTATGGATCTAGCGTCGAAATGTAGCACATACAAAAACATCTAGTCTGAAAAAATCCCACTGAGCGAAATTTTATCAGCCCTTTCTCATCCAGATTTTAATTGGAACGCTAATGTCCTAAGTTGTTTCATGGCATCATTAATTAAAATAATAACATAACTGTGGTTCTGTTTAATTAATAGCCTGGAGTCATTTATAAGTTATTATTCACATATTTGAAGTTTCTCTAATGGCAAAACAATTCAACAATTTTAATTGAATCAGATTCCAACTAAAATACAAATTTCCGAGTGAAATAAAGACCCTAAATGTAAAGCAATAAAGAAAAAAATACAAGAAACATCTTTTACGAGTGTAGAGAGACAGTGAGGAAGAAAAATAGGAGATTCTTTATCTGGTAAAGAAATCTGATATCTTATAACACCGTAACAACGTTTCTTTGTGACAGGCATAGGGATCGATTGCTAAGAATTTGGGTTGAATCCGCAAGTTCCTTCAATATATATGTAGCTTCCCAAGAGATTTATCTACAACGATCTAGACATTTTTTCACATCCATGTGTCTTTCCATTTAAGGAGGATACTACAAAATTCATAGTAGTATAAAATAATTAGCTGTACTCTTTATGGTCACATATTTAATAAACCATGCAAATGAAACTAAGATGCAGCATGAGAATGTCATATCGAGGTGAATATTTTAAAACTGACGCAGAAATAATTTTTATGGTGTAATATATATCTTTAAACAACAAATTTTCTGATTCTATAAGAAAATGTTTCAAAAGTGTATTGTTTTAATCTAATATCAGTGGTAGAACTTGTCGTATTCTAAACCTGTAAAACACGCAGAATTTTACCAATTTGTTGTTTAATGAATCGGTCGTATTAATTCGTTTTATTTCATAAACTTTTTTGTTAAACCACATTTTGGTCCTCCTTAGTCGTAAATTTCTAATGTTCTATATACCTTAAATGTGTCCTATAATTGTTAACTGTAAGATATGGTCAGTCACGGAAAGCGTAAACAATACTGTACACAATATAATAATTGATGGATTAAATTTTTCTCTTGGATTCTACGTTATCGGTACAAAAAAGTATTGAAGCCATTTTCTTGTAAATGCAAATATCTTTCAAGCTAGAGTCCCGTGACTGACTGACTTTTCGTCCTCTCATTTATATTGCTGTTACGCACTTGCTGCACTCCACAAAGGATTAACATAAACATGGTTTAGGAAATCTGGTAGACAGTTCGGTTCAGCTGTTCCATAGAGTAATTACTGGCTCTTCTTCTGTGTCAAATTGAGCTAAAAGGTAGTCAGCGGAAGCATTTAAAAATGTATTCGGGAAAAGGTTGCAGTAAATGAAGCAGCTATACTTGTTGATTTCTCAGAAAATTATACCTACAAAGAAGAAAATAAGATCCAGGAATTCATTGGAACAATAAGCATATCTCAATATTAACTGCTGTTGTCTAGTTTAGATGGAAGGTGACAGAGAATTTCAGAATAAATAATATGTTATGGTGTCAGGTTGTGTGACACATGACAACTATGATACAGATGTTTGCTTAAGAAAAGTGTTTTCTGAACTATAAGAATTTTGTTCCAAAACTAGAGGTAATAAACATTTTCAGTTGGATCAGCTGGCACTTAGAAATGGGCCTGTACATTTAGCGATGTGATCCTGATTAATTTGCATATTTGAATTTAGACATAAAATGGAACTTTTTTAATCGTACCATGGGAAGGGGGCTATACATGCGATTGGCGGTGAAGTAAAAAGAATGGCACGAATGTTAAGAAAATCGGGAAAGAAGGTACAAAATGGTGCAGAATTCTGTAATGTGAGTTCTAAAGCTAACCAAATAATTGTCCAGGAGAGGTCACAAAATGATACAGAAGAAGGAAAGACATTTCGTGAAAAACAATTTGAACATCTTTCAGCTATCGTGGACTCATTGCGTACACAACGTGAAAGAGTTGGACCCGTATGTTATAATAGAGTATGCACAACTGTCAAACAAACAGCGCAGCAAATTCATAAGTTCGTGTGTGAAAAAAACTGAATGGCGCGACAGATAGGAAGCCCTTGGCCTACCAGCCGGTCGCTGATCTCACATCCAAATATATCGATGACAAAGGTGGACAATCATCTAGCCAATATATAGGGGTGATATGTCGTCAGCATGTCGGATACTCCAGCCGTTATGACTGGTTTTCTCAACTGTGGTCGCTAAACATTGTAACAGCCCAAATTCTTCACGATTCTGGGCGGGAACCAGTCGCAATGTGTCCGAAAATCCATGAGAAAATTTCTTCTCTCACGGGGACTTGAAAAAGTGACCTCTATTAAGGATCTTGGCCCAAACCATTTAGCTACAGCGTGGGACTTCGTGTGTGACAGAAACATTATTTTTATTAATGAGAGAGAAATAATAACTACATAAGCGGATCTGATATATCGATGTTATGAAGTGAGTCACAGAAGATTGTTGTGTAAGGCTAATGTAATAAGTAATAAAAGAAGACTTTGTGTTTATAGAATTCACTACGTCAGCAATTGGGTCGCTTATTCGCGTGAATGTATAATAATTTGTTTTGAAAATAAACGCACTCTTATAAATAACTAACTTATTAAGAATGTGCATACGTTCTGGAAGGAATATTAAGTTAGTATTTTTTATTTCAATGGTTCAATCTAGAAATCAGAAATATTAAATCCCTTGCATCAGGTAAATTGTAATCAGTTACTATATATATATATATATATATATCAACAATTATAGTAGCGAATGTCTTTTGTTATTGAGTAGGCCTGTTTAATATATTTGTTATTTTATACAATTTAAAATGGAACATGGTAAGGGAGTTATTTTAATTACATTATTGATTTAAATTAATATCTATTTTATAGCAAAATTAAATTTAACATTTTTCGTAGAATTGATAAAGTATTTGTAATTCTTCTTTTAATCTCCGTTACCGAAGCTGTTTGTCTAGTTTCATAGTCTATTCTTACATTTGTGTAATATTTTAATTTTCAAATACTTACTCACTAGCACTATGGAACTCGTAGATTCATGGCCGCGCGGAAATTAGCTCTCCATACATCCATATCTAGAGCTAATGCTTTCCAATCATTCCCTGTATAATCTACTTCCATCAAATAACAGTTACTGTTATTCTCTCACCTCATTCTTGGTCTACAACTGGTCTTTTTCCCTCTGGGTTTCCTACAAGCTTCCATGTACGACTTTTATTACCTATTCGTGCGACATGTCCTGCCTATCGCAATCAACGAGACTTAACTGTTCTTATTATATATGACTTCCTATAAAGACCATGTAGTAGTCTTCTCCATTCACATGTCTGTTCATCATTCATCTCTCTTTGGTCCAAAAATTTTCCTTAGAACTTTATTCTTAAATACTCGTAATCTCCTTACATACAAATTCTAAATAAAATTCAGACATGTCAGTCAGTCACAGAATCAAGTCAGGCAGTCACACATCACATATTAGGTCATAACTGGTCTAAACTGTGATTTAAGTTACATTTTTTATTTAGAACGTAACCTGAAATGTGCCCTCCAAATGGTATATTTGAAAATTGAATTAGGAATGACACTTCAGAGAATGATGTAGATTAACATGTTAAGCTGCATGATGAGTTGACATTTATGTGAGTCAGTCACGCATACTTCGATAGATAATAAATTACATTGTTTTTCTTCAGAAGTTGTGTGCTTATGTACAGTCTTAATCACACACTTTTCCTTTATCACATAACGTAGAAAATACCCCTAATTTCAATAAATTGTAATATTTATGCAATAATTTTGCTGCAAAAGTGTATTGCAAATGTCAGTCAGTACATATGGAATTGATCAGCATTTAAAGGTTTCCTGTACAGAATTTAAAGAAGCATGCTACTTCATCAACATCATCATCCTAAGTGGCGACAACTTCAAAAGTGAAAATTTTAGACTTCATAACAATCCTCCTCCAATACAATCTGTCTCTTGCCATATTCAAATTAGTCACTTCCATTTTCTTTAGATCGTTCATTGTGTCATCGTCCCATCAGATCTTCGGTCTTTCAACTGCTCTGCCTCCTGTAGGTTTCCATTTACATCTTCTTCTTTAATATACTACAAGACTACAAAAAAAAAGATGAAAGAAATTCCACACATTCATTTAAAAATGGTAATTAGCGCACAGAAATTAAAAAAAATAAATTTGCAACTTCCTTGAATTTTCTGTTCCCAGATCATATAACATTTATTTTATTGAAGTTCTACGAAACTTTAATAATACAAGGTGGTAACAAAACTTTAATAATAGGCAGTGGTAACATTTACTTTGCGAATAATGTAAATGTTACCGATCGAGTTGGCTCAAGCGGTAGCAATTGAGATTCGTATTTGCGCAAGGTTCAGACGAGGTATTTTCCTGGTTTACCTCAAACAAATGCTGGATTGGAATTTCATCACCAAGATTCATTTCATCATATTAACCATTCTATACTTTCATTAAATCAGACGTAATGTGGCCTTAGATGTTAAAACGTCAATAAATAAAAAATACAAATACTCCACTGATAATTTTGAGCACTATATTGATTCAATGGTATCAATAAGCTGTTAGTCTAAGCTGATGATGTAGTATTATTGGGCGAAAGCGAGGAGATACTAAGGGCCAACACGCACACTCTATTGAGCAACACTAAGAAATTGGGACTGGAAGTAAATATCAATAAAACTAAGTATATGTTGACATATAAAAATACATTATATAATGGAAATGAACAGTTGATGAGAAATGAGGGAGATTTTGAAGAAGTGGTTAAATTCAAATACTTAAGAACAATAATTACAAATATGAATGAAACACACAAATAAATTAAACATAGGCTCAATTCTGGAAATGCATCCCATTATGAATTACAGGGACTCTCGTCGTCCCAAATCTTTTCAAAAAACGTTAAACTGAAAATATATAAAACTGTTATTCTCTCAGTTATATTATATAGATGCGAAACATGGATTCTAACTTTAAGGGACGAAAGAAGGCTACGAGTATTTGAGAATGAAGTTCTTAGGAACATTTTTGGACCCAAGAGAGATGAACAGACATGTGAATGGAGAAAACTTCATAACAGTGAGCTTCATGGTCTTCATAGGAACCTATATATATAATAAGAACAGTTAAGACTCGTAGACTGCGATGGCAGGACATGTGGGACGAATGGGGTATGAAACAGGTGCATGGAAGTTTCTTGTAGGAAAACCAGAAGGAAAACGTCCAGTAGGACCATGGGTGAGGAGCGAGATAATATTAATCATGATTTGAAGGAAGTAGAATATACAGAGGTGATTGGAAAACATTAGCTCAGGATAGGGATGTATGGAGAGCAAATATATGCGTGGTCATGAATCTATGGTTTCGATAGATCCAGTCAGTTAGTAAGTTATACTGATGTTTTCCCTATTCACACGTATCGCATGCATTTATAAAACTGAGTATTGTTAAAAATGTACAGATACGTTACTCACATTTCAGATCTAAATAAAACAATTCATCAGCTTCATTACAAGTGACGCAGTTCATAATTAGACGAACTAAAATCTCAAGTTATTATGGATGAAATGGCGTACAAAGTTCAAAATAGTATCAAATATCAATATATCTTACTACAATCTCTGTATCTCCAATTTTAACATATTGATGAACACGAAAATTTCTTACGTTTTTAACTCAAGTCAGCAGACAGAAAAAAATACTGTAATAGTTGAATGCAGGCTTTCACGGCCGGTAATCATAATGTTGTGTGATTCCGGGTTCTGTGGCCGTGGTCCATAGTTGGTGTTGATACCAGACGTTTCGCCCTCAACTGCGGAGGACATCTTCAGTGGCGAGTGCTTCTAGGCGTGTTTCCTGGTCGGAAGATCTACTTAGAGTGAGCTCTGCTGACGTTGTGGACGTTGTATTGATACTAGTGGTGGGAGCAGGGTGAGTGAGCGTGGCTCTTCAAGAGCCACGCTCACTCACCCTGCTCCCACCACTAGTATCAATACAACGTCCACAACGTCAGCAGAGCTCACTCTAAGTAGATCTTCCGACCAGGAAACACGCCTAGAAGCACTCGCCACTGAAGATGCCCTCCGCAGTTGAGGGCGAAACGTCTGGTATCAACACCAACCATGGACCACGGCCACAGAACCCGGAATCACAAATACTGTAATACATTCATCTTTGCAGTTTTCTAAATCATAAATCTCTAATCCAGGAAATAATAAGTAAAAGGTCTTCACAAAGATACATTTCTTTTTTTGCAGAATGTATCCCATTTCAAATAATATATTCGTGGTTTAGCCTCTGGTGAATTATTATTTAGAGACGCTTAAACATTTATTGATGTATAGAAAGAGTCTGTGTATTTCTATTGCTGTGTGCATTCATGTCACTTATGTTATTACACTGATATTTATATAATTTACACTGATATATGAAGTGATCATTAATGGTAAAACGCATGTCAATGTGATAATTACAACTATAATTTACCTCAAAGACATCAAAAGGAAAGCTGATCGTTCCAGGTAACCTTACATGAACTTGCGAACTCCAGATTCAGAGTTTACAACATATCGTCGAAGCCAATAAGCTAGGCTGATTGAGAATATTTATTAACTTTTATAAGATTCATGATATGTTCCGTTGAGGTATTATTTAAAATTAAATATAAAATTATGGAATATTCACCTGAAAGGTCCGTCTCCTCAACATTATTAATAAAGTAAACTTCAAAGTTGAGGAGACGGACCTTTCAGGTGAAGATTCCATAATTTTATACTTTAAATTTTATATTTATTAAACAAAAATAAACGTCAAACTACTGTTGATGTGTACACGCTACAGGAGTAATAAGAGGGTAATAATAATAATAATAATAATAATACTAATAATAATAATAATAGGCCTAATAATAATGATAACAATGAAAATGATAACAATAATAATAATAATGATAACAATGATAAGAACAATAATAATAATAATAATAATAAAATAATACATGTAAATTAGGCTGGTCCTTATTTTAGAATTTTCTTACTTCATTCCGCACACACTCTATTTTTTTTCCTTTGGTTGTAAAAAGTAATTTAAAGTCCACTTTGTTGAAATTTAAGATGAGGAACCCTTGCCACATTGAGCTAGTAGAGGCGCGATATTAAAAAGAAAATATCGATAAAATGGTAATGATTTATGATGTTAACAATTAATTTAAATTAAACAGCTGTATTTTAAGATATTTATTTATTTATCTTGTGTAAGACAATAGAAAAATAAATAAACTATTCTCATGCTGTAAATATATTTTTTATATTTATAAATTTAGGTCCAGTGGAGCACGGGTTATTGTTAATTTATTGTAATGAAATGTTATGCTCAATAAAATTAGGCCAAAAGGGAAAAAATAGAGGATATGCGTTGAATGAGACGAAATTTTAATTCCATCCCTCTAAATAAGGACACTTTTTCTTTTGGATCAATTTTATAGTTTATCAAATTTCATTACACTAGATTAACATTAACCTGTGCCGCACTGGAGATACATTTATAAATATTTAAAGAATCTTACAACAAGAGTACTGTTTATTTATTCTTCTATTGTCTTAAACAAGATAAATAAATCAAATATTTTTTAATACAGCAATTTAATGAAATTAATTGCTAACATCATATATCATTATATAATCAATTGAGTTGGTGTTTACTTGATGAAAATCTATATATATATTAATTAAATAAAAATAAAACTTAGTTTTATTTGATTTTCATATTTATTAAGATATAATTCAGTGATAGGTACAATGTACCGAAACAGCTGCCACTTAGTTTTATTTGATTTTCATATTTCATATTTATTAAGATATAATTCAGTGACAGGTACAGTGTACCGAAACGGCTATCACTGAATTATATCTTAATAAATATGAAAATCATATAAAACTAAGTTTTATTTTTATGTAATTAATATATCATTATATCGATATTTTCTTTTCAATGTCGCGTCTGTTCTAGCTCAATGCGACACGGGTTCCTGATCTTAAATTTCAACAAAATAAACTTTAAATTACTTCTTACAACCAAAGGAAAAATAAATAATAGTTTTAAAAAACTAAAACAGCACGCTTTATTAGAAAACTGAACTCAAAAATAAAAAATAATTTTAATTTCCAACACGCTTGGGATAAATTTAAAGTGGTCAACAAAAAAATCATCTCCAACAAATATAGAACAAAACTAGAATTATCAACAAAAAGAAAACAATTTTACCATCAAAAGCGTGGGGTGCTCTATATCAATTAATATATTTGATAATAAACAGATATTGGTAAAAGTAAAGTCTCTAAGAAGAACATGTAAAAATCATAAAAAGCATCCCACGCTTTTGATGGTAAAATTGTTTTCTTTTTGTTGATAATTCTAGTTTTATTCTATATGTGTTGGAGATGATTTTTTTGTTGACCAATTCAAATTTATCCCAAGCGTGTTGGAAATTAAAATTATTTTTCATTTTTGAGTTCGGTTTTCTAATAAAGCGTGCTGTTTAAGTTTTTTAAAACTATTATTTATTTTTTATTTTTTAGTTTTAATATTTTACATAATAAGATAAGAATGTACATATCTTTAAACTCCATACTAATGTAATATGAGTTAAAAGTATTACTCTTCTAAAAAAATATCCTCCCCAGCCGGATTCGAACCAGCGACCTACGGATTACTGAAATTATTTACCACTAGTTCACCGATCTACCAACTGAGCTCTTACAACGATTGACTGAAAAGTCGACAAGTCCGTAACCTATTATACCAGTTTTAATTTTTTTGATTTTCTGATGATTCTGGCCAGCAATTTAGAAATAAAATATTACATTATTATAGTGTCACGGGTTCTTAACAAGTATGCAAAGTTTCAAGTCGATCCAATGTCTCTAAGTGGGTGAAAATCGTGTTCAAAGATTCCGTTACATAAATACAAAGACACGTTTTTTGATTTTCTGATGATTATGGGCAGGATTTTAGAAAATGAATATGAAATTATTGTATTGTCACGGGTCCTTAACAAGTATACAAAGTTTCAAGTTTATCCTATGTTTCTAAGTGGGTGAAAATCGTGTTCAAAGATTCCATTATATAAATATAAAGACACTTTTTTTGATTTTCTGATGATTCTGGCCAGGATTTTAGAAAAAAATATATGAAATTATTGTATTGTCACGGGTCCTTTACAAGTATACAAAATTTCAAGTCGATCCAATTATTTTAAGTGGGTGAAAAACGCGTTGAAAGATTCAGTTATATAGATAGATAGATACAGGTCAAGCTAATATAAAGCGTGTAAAAATAGAGGATATACGGAATGAAATACGAAAAGTCTAAAATATGGACCACCCTAATCTAAATACTTCAATTAAAAAAAGAGCTCAATCATTTTTAAAAAAATCGAGCTTAAATACTGGATAATATTTGAGAAAGAATCACGGAAACAATTATAATTTGATTTATGTACCTAATGATATCGATGTGTATTAAAGAACTTTAATCGTGATAAAATAGTAGTTTTAGTGGTAACTTTTTTGGGGATGAAGCACACCAATTTAAAAAGTCTGTAAAAATTTAATTTTTCCGAGATAAATTCCCTGTATAATTCACCTCTCTCGAATTATGGTTAATGTTTTTTCCAACCTCATTTCTGGTCCACCTACTGGGCGCCTTCCTCTGATTTTTGTATAACAAGTTTCCGCGCCCTCTTCCATCACACGTTTATATTTTATTATATCTGGTTACAAAAAATCATGTAGTTCTCTTTTATGTAGTTTTCTTCAATTACCTGTCTGTTTGTCTTTGGTGAAATTTTTTTCTGGCACTTTATTCTCAAATATTCGTAATTTTTATCTTTTCTTAAAGTAAAACAACGTGTTTCTTATCCAGAATCAATTATAGAATTAATATGTTTTAGCTAATACTTCTACTTGCTACTTTTTCTGTCATCGGAACAACTCGCTTTATCTTCAACCTACCTTTCGCAACATCAAGGTAAGGATTGGCCGAAAACCTTTTTGATGTGCATGAATTAAGTGGTTGTGCTCGAATACGTCCCCATTAGCGTAGTAGCATTACATCTTTCTCATTAAACAAAGGAAACTCATCTCAACTCCCCAGAAAGAGACACACTGGATACTTAATGGAGTTATACATTTAGCTTTGAAGCAAAGTAACATGTGGAGAACATGACAGGGAAAAAAATGTTTTGCTAAGCTCTCTGAGAACTTAATGAAAACTATGGTTCAGAGAACATCAAATCCAGCACAAAGAGAAGAGGAGGTCACGTAGCTGTCGCATTTGCGATTATTCCCGAGTAAACTCCTTACAGAGATGAACATATCCAGAAGCAATCGATATCGTTTTACATTTTATAGTTTTACAAATTGTGGGAAGCACCGAGTTTTATGTAATGAGTGTGGTCATTTTGTGACCATGAACTGCAGTACACTAATTCATGAGCCTCCACAGCCTGGGGACGGGTACGGTGAAATAGTGCAACATGTACGACAAGAAAATATGTTATAGTCACCCGTAGAGGTAATGTTGCTTCGGGCGCGGCAGGAATGGTTCGATCCTCAGTCGGGATAGATTTTTTTCGGTTTTCTTCACCTTTAAGACAAATGTCAGAAACCTTTAAGGCCCAAATAGTCCTTGTACACCACCTGGCCATCATAATAATCCATATCACATTCGCCTTGTACAGATTACTATTACACAATAGAAACGCGCAACAACTAATGGTTACACTTACATATTCTAATACGCGATACGAACTTTATGTTAAAGGCGTATATAAATAAGATGAAGTAAAAAACTCTATTGTGTTGTTTCAAAATTGTGCAATTTGATTTGGCTTAAATTATATAACGTTTGTTCAAAGTTGTATACATATTTTAATAAACATTAGAAATGCGAGTAAATTAACAGTTATTAATTAGCGATTATGTTACTCATTATGTTTAACTGCCACATCAGCTATAAAAAAAAATCAGCAGATTCTTGACATAATGACTAGATATTATCCGGTTGAATTAATTGCTTGGCTGTGGCAGGTATATACAGAGTGTATCCAAAGTAGCTTTCGATTTCAAGTGAAGGAAGACAATAATTGGAAAATAATAACGTTATTGTGAGATTTTTATACATATTCTACTGCTTTTGTACATGACAGCCATTTAGGTGAAAACACACACTCCATCTTTCAGCTATGAAATGTAATGTAGACCTTAACATTTAAACCGTAAAAATAGCTGCTGCTTTGTGATACAATTCCGTAAATCAAGCATACGTGATAAGGATTTTTTCGTAGAATGATATGTAGAATTTTTCACACTGTGTTGCAAGGGGTTCCTCACTGAGGCGACGAGATGATGCGTTCGGACTATCACTGGCAATTTGAACCTGCTGCAATGTTTCTGCTGACACGCATGGTCATCCATGACGTGCCTCATCTCACACACACTGCCGTTACGGTTAAATTTGTTTATAAGCAGACAAATGTGTCTTTGTTGGGACTGGTTTAAGGGATTTATTGGTAAATTCAGCTCTGTGTCTTCATATGACAATCCGCGTACCCGTGCACTAACAATGGTAATCCGTTCTTCAGGGCTAAACATGTTGCACTAAGCTAATAGTGTATGCAAATAAAATAAAAAATAGTAATGTTTTCATGGAAATGGATAGTAACTTGAAGACACCCTGTACATATAGAGTATCTGATATTTGGTAAAAATTGTATCCAAAATAAGGAATTTTCGGAAAATACAAAGACAGTTGATAGCACCACATACTATTAAAATAGCATGCAGGATTAAAAGCAATAATATTAAACATCAAGTAGCCAACTTGAAACTTGCCAATGTATAAACTATTCTAATTCAACCAGTTCATATAAATTTAGCCGTATAACTCGTTGTAAAAATATTTGCACTACTAAAATGCATCTACACTGCAATTGAATTTTATCACTTTTGTTGGAATGCAGGCTAACTGCCAGATCTCTACTTGAGTATAATTTGTTCTAATTTTAATTACGAATGGTTAGCGATTCATCATTTTAATGACTGCATTTACGCTGGAATTCAACTAAAGAATAAACTTCACACAATACGATTTGTTTAATTGCTGCATTAAAATTTCTAGAGGTAAATTTGGCTTAGTTATAGACCTACGCAAAGGAATAGGAAAAGTCTTAATTTTTATATTTCATGTAAATGTAAGTAAATGAGCACTATTAATGCATATCTCTTTACTAAAGAGAAACGATACATTAAATTCTCTGTAAACATTTTAAGTAGCCTATTCGTATGTTTACTGAAAACAGGTCATGTTAACAATTCCATTGAAACGTTTATTTCATACTGAATCTTATTTTTAGTACTTTACGATTTTACAAAGAGACAGAAAATGGAACAGTACGCTATCATGTTATTTAATGTTCACATAGATGGTTGCAACTTTCACTTACATAAGAAAAACTATAGCAAACAATAATTTCACAAGTAAACAGGCAAGGGTAATGAAAAGAAAATATATGGACATAAATAGTAAGTTCATATAATCAGTAAAACAATAGAACAGGTGAGCAATTTTAATTATCTGGGATACAATGTGTCATATAGAAAAAATGAAGATACTGCAAGCAAAATAAGTAAATATAATAATAATAATAATAATAATAATAATAATAATACTTTATTTATTCTGGCAGAGTTAAGGCCATAAGGCCCTCTCTTCCACTCAACCAGTACAAATACAAATAAATATTCGACAAATATAGATATACACTATACTAATTATAAACACTTAAAGATACAATAAATGTAACAATGTAAATGTCATGTACAAAACAACATTTTATAGGGTAATAACAATAATGATACGATAATAATAATAATAATAATAATAATAATAATAATATAATAATAATAATAAATAATAATAATATAAATATGATACAATATATACGGGAAAACACCAATTAATATATATATCTTACACTGGATAATAATGAAGTCGAGTTTAGAGCAAATATAAATTTAGATTTCTTTTAAAAGATGCCAATGTCCGGCAGCCCCTTATTTCTTGTGGTAGGGAATTCCAGTTGCGAGAAGTGGAGATGGTATATGACATGGAGTGAAATATAACTATATGTGTAACACCATAACACGAAGTCTGAAAGGAGGCACTTTAAAAACATTAATAAAACAATGGCAGTTCCAACACTGTTATATGGATCGAAACACTGGGTCTTAACCAAAAAGCGAGGAACGAAAAATAAAAACTTCAGAAATAAGGTTTTTGAGGAGTATGGCTGACTATACAATAACAGATTGAAAACAAAATGAAAATACATGAAGATAACCAAATATTTTTAATCTATTAGATTAAGGACGAAAATCATGAAGAAATAACAGACAAACGGGGAGTTATGAATACTTGGCAGAAATAATGTAGAAGAGCTATATGAGAAAGAATCGTCCACTAACATGGAAATATAAAATTAATAAGACGTATCAGAAGATGAAAAATGATTTTCAATTCTGAAGGAAGAAGTTGAACTAGCAATTAAGGAAATGAAAAATGGGAAAGCAACAGTGAAGATGGAATCCCCATTGAATTGGTTAGATGCTTGGGTGAAGGAAAGAAGAAAATTCTTTTATATGTAAGAAGATATATAAAGAAGGTGAATGGCCAGAAGAATTGACTGATACAGTATAATACCAATACCGAAGAAATATAATGCTAAGAAATGTAAGGAGTTCAGGACTATCAGTTTGATATCACACTCTGCAAAGATTCTCCTGCGAATACTGAATCGACGTTTACGATCTACGATGGAAAGCGAATTGGAAGAAGAACAGTTTGGCTCTAGGAAGGGAAAAAGTACGAGAGATGCAATTGGATTGATTGGAACAATAGGAGAAAGATATATAGAAAAAGATAAATAAGTTTATGGTGTATTTGTTGACCTTGAAAAGGCTTTAGACTGAGCGAATTGGAATAAAACCATGAGGATCTTGAAGAAAATTGTCGTGAACTGAAAGGAGAGGAGGCTCATAAGTAATCTTTATATGAAACAGCGAATAAAAGTGAAGATAGGAGAAGAAATGTCAGAGGGAAAAGAAATTGGAAGGGGTGTAAGGCAAGGATGTCCTCTATCACCTACTCTTTTCAACATCTAACTGGAAGACTAATGAAGAGCAGCTTCAGGAATACGGGAGGCGTAAACATGAGAGGAAGAATAATTAAGAGCATAATATTTGCCGATTATATGGCTTTGCTAGCAGAAGATGCAATGACAGTGAGGAACATGCTGATGGAGCTAAATGACAAGTGTGAGGACTGTGGTATGAAGATAAATATAAATAAGACGAAGGCCATGATTATAGGAAGGAAACGAAGGAAGATAACATGAGGATTAAAGATGAGGCCATTGAACAAGTGGAGAGCTTCAACTAATAGGGTTGTACTATCAGTAGTAACATGAACTGCGGTCGAGAAGTAAAGCAGAGGATGGCTATGGTAAAACAAGCTTTGGACAAGAAGATAAGCATTTTCTGCACACCTTTGGCAAAAGAATTACGGAAGAGGCTAGTGAAGTGCTTTGTGTGGACATTACGACGGAATGAGGAAAAGCGACTGGAAGCGTTTGATATGTGGATATGGAGAAGGATGGAACGTATAAAATGGACAGACAAAATTAAAAATAAAGATGTGTTAGAGTGGGTGAAGGAAGAGCAATGCTGGAACTCATAAAAAAGAGGAAACGAAATTGGATTGGCTACTGGTTAAGAAGAAACTGCCTACTGACGGATGCCCTAGAAGGAATGGTCAATGGAAAGAAAGTTAGAGGCAGAAAAAGACATCAGATAATAGACAATATTAAAATAAATGGTTTGTATTCAGATACAAAAAGGAAGGCTGAGTTAAGGAAAGAGTGGAGAATGTTGAGTTTACAGTCTTTCAGATCAGAACACTATGAAAAAAAAGGTTGAATTGCATAATACAGAGATGAATGGATTGACCACATAAATACGTAGAATGGATAATAATAGAATTCCGAAACAGATTCCTCATTACAAACTACTATGACGAAGAAATGTAGGAAGACCCAGTAAAAGATGGATAGACCAATTCTAACATGAGATCGGAAAATATCTTAAGGTCGAATCTTTGACGATGATGATAATGATATAATCAGTATTTATTTTACGTATTACAAGGCGAAATAAACATCATTTCAAGTTACCAACAATTATTTTTAATAGTTGTGTTATAATCTGTTAATTTTGCCAATTGGCTGTAAGTGATTGGAACAAATTTCAGGCATGAAGGCATAATAAGATATATTTATTTACACAGTTGAAAACGATTTTAATGCAACAAATATTCATAAAACAATATATAAAATGTATTAAGCGCCGATTTTAATTATCCTTAACATATTTTACTTGTGAATATTTTAAAAAATGGTACTATTTCCTGTCATGACCACTCTCATATCTCTGGAATGATAAAACATTGAACTATCTCTTGTCACGACCATTCTAATACCTCTGGTTTTAACGCAGTTATGTCGATAACGGTGCTTCTATCGATAATAAAAACGATCTCAGTGTTTTACCTGGTCTTGGGCGTTGCATTGAATGTAATGCTATTTCATTATTTTACAGGTTAAATTACTTAAATAACCTTAAGTTGAAGTTTATATAAGTCCGTTGCCGTGGCGTAGTCGGTAGAGTCCCTACCTTGCACTCCGGCGACCCGGGTTCGATTCCCGGCGGGTAGGGGATTTTAAATCTCCACCTTGGGTCTGGGTGCGTGTGTCCTGTCCTTGTGCCTATGTGAGGATAAAAGAAAGTTGACAAAACAGGCAAAACAAAAAAAAAAGGAAAAACAGTATAAACGAAAAAAAAAAATTATTTTAGGCTACCTCTCGAATATAGTTATTTTATGAAAATTCAAAACGGCCGACAGTTACAACGTGAGAAATAGTTCCGTTTCTTCTGCAGATTTACACATTTAAAAATACATTTACAATCATTACTTTTCGGGTCTGAATATTATTAATAAAAAATTCTACAAACATTCCATGCATTAAAATTTGTTTTCAACTGCATAAGTAATAGATCGCATCAAACATCCCCACTCAAATTTAATTTGTTCCATTGTTATAAGTAATAATGCAAATGGTAAAAACATTCATAATTATCGTAAGTTTGAACAATCATTTTTTGTCGGCATACATTTTGAATATCCACCCGGAGAACGAACAGTGCAGTGGGTGACATTAGAACACACTTTTTGGATATTACTTTTATTCGTATTTTATATTATTATAATAATCACAACATTCCACACGAACAATTTTATTGTGAACATATTTACGGGTGTCGTTTTGTATTTGGTGTTTAATAGACTGTATACAGTGCATACCAATATTTGTCACAAGTACCGTAATGCCACGAGTGATTTCCAAATCATCGATAAATTCACGATTCACGAAGTGACTCTAAAGGATTTGGAAATAAAGAGTGGTATTTGTTATGACTATTTAACGAATAAAATTAAGCTGTTTACTAAATAAATATTCAAATATAGTTAATTTAAAATATTTATATATCTAATGGCGATGTTTGAAAACAAATCAGAAATGTATGATTATGTTTCATTTGTTTATTCACTGCAACTTCATCATATTATTTACTGCAAATAGGATTGCAATATTGTGAGTGGACCTTAGCGGAGAAAAAATGAAACATCGAACTGTATAATATAACGAACATTCTAGGTTATTATTTTTTAGTAAACAACTCATGAAATCATTATTTAAAAACACAATTATTGAACACACAATTATCAAATGTGTAGTTCGAAGGAATCTGTTCATTTTTGCTATATTCAATGTATTTGTTGGAGAGTTATTCACTGAAAAATAATGCTCGGACCTGTTCAGAGTATTAAAAAATAAATAATAGTTAAAAAACTAAAATAATACGCTTTATTATAAAACCAAACTTAAAAAATGAAAAATAATTTTAATTTCCAAAACGCTTGGGATAAAATTAAAACGGTCAACAACAAAAAATCATCTCCAGCACATCTAGAATAAAACTTGGAGTGATCTACAAAAAAATAATTTTATCATCAAAAGCGTGGGGTGCTCTATATCAATTAATATATTTGATAATAAACAGATATTGGTAAAATTATTTTTTTTGTAGATAACTCTAGTTTTATTCTAGATGTGTTGGAGATAATTTTTTTTGTTGACCACTATAATTTTTTCCCAAGCGTGTTGGAAATTAAAATTATTTTTCTTTTTTTAGTTCGGTTTTCTAATAAAGCGTGTTGTTTTAGTTTTTTAAACTATTATTTATTTTTTAGTTTGGTTTTCTAATAAAGCCTGTTGTTTTAGTTTTTAAAACGATTATTTATTTTTTAATTTTTAGTTTAATTGATTGTCATAAAACCGGAATGCCATGAAAATTTAATTGCTTACGATATTTTTAGTGTCTAGGCACGAATATAATTATATATTTTTAAAATTATTATTATCTAACATTTTATAATACCTTCTAAAAAATCTTCCGGGCCGGATTTGAACCAGCAACCTATGGATTACTGAAATTATATACCACTACAGACCACCGCTCTAACAACAGAGCTACCAGAGGATATAATATTAATTTCTTACAACGATTGACTAAAAAGTCGATAAGTCCGCAATCTATTATATATTATTTATGAAATTATTGTATTGTCATTGGAAATGGAAGCAACATATATAGACAGAATGAATGAAGATAGATATCCAAAACAAATAACAAAATACAAACCTAAAGGCACCCGAGATGTGGGCAGACCTAGAAAGAGATGGGCTGAAGTCGGAACGGGCCAACAGACCTAATCCATGAATGCAGATGATGATGATGTATTGTCATTGGTCCTTTACAAGTATACAAAGTTTCAAGTCGATCCAATGTTTTTAAGTGGGTGAAAATCGTGTTGAAAGATTCCGTTACATAGACAGATACAGGTCAAGCTAATATAAAGCGTGTAAAAAAATGAGCTTTATTTAGCACAAAAGCAGGAGCTGCTAAAGAGAATTCGATAAAGAGCGAGGTGAAACACGACTGTCATTGGTTGTAAAACAAAATTCATTGAAACGTGTTTGGTCATTGACTCCCATTTAGGGCGGGAGTTAAATAGCCACGAATGATTTCCAAATTATCGATAAATTCACGACTCTCGAAGTGAGGAGTGAATTTATCTAGAGAATTTGGAAATTAAAAGTGGTATTTGTTAGGACTATTTAACGAATAAAATTAAGCTGCTTACCCACAAATCATTGTTTGCATAGAGTTATTTTAAAACATTTATTTATTTAATGTAAACGGCGATGTTTGAAAACAAATGAGAAGCGACGTTTGAACATAAATGAGAAACGATTGCTACACTTGTTCATCACTGCAACCAGATCATATTATTTATTGCCAAAGGATCGCAATATTGTAAGAATGTACCCTAGTGGAGAAATTTATAACCAACATTATAGGTATTAATTTCTGATGTCTCCTATGATGTAAATATGTAAATTATATTTTTTCTGCAACGTCGTTTCCTAGGAAATGATACGTTTAAGAAAGTGTAAACAGTGTTTTTTTTGTACTATAATTAACTGCTACAAATATTTTTATATTATTTCCCGCAAGCACCATCAGCTGACATTCGTGCACTATATATGGGACAATCCATATCAAATCGGACAGCAAAAAAACTTGCAATTTATTTTTTTAATTTTATGTATCCCTAAAAATAGTGAATACATTTATAAACGTATTAATACAGAAATTTAATTTTTATAATTTATAGGTTCGTAGTTATGATGATCTAAAATTATCGTAAATATGATAAACTAAAACGTTTACTAACTAATATTTCTGAAACAGTAAACAGCAAAAATTTGTTTCAAACATATTTATATAGGTGATATCATGTAGTTTAAGGGTGTTATTTTTATAATTAGGATATTTTTATTTTCGGTGTCAATTTTTTGTTTTATGGCGGTTTACTGCTGTACATATCAAAAAATGAAAACGGAAAAAATAGAGGGTACTATTCACGTAATAAGGATTAATTTCCAGCAATTGCCCTTTTGGAGAGTTGAATAGTTCAGACAATATAAATGTTTTTATTCTATTTTCGTAAAAAAAAACTCGCGGGTCCACGGCGCAGCAGATTCATTTCACGACCAAGGTCGCGCGCGTACTTTATTGAAAGAGCTCCATCAGTGACTTTTTCAGCTGCCATTAAATCGAATAGATTATTATATGTTCTGCTTAATTGAACAGTACCGTAAATTTATAAAAGTGGCGATATTTTAATTCTTACGCAGTAGATATTTATTTCTTCTTCTTCTTCTTCCTTCCAAGTATTAGGCCAAGGCCTGTTATTTATCCAATTTTATTGCTGAAATGAGAAGTAAAGAGCTCTGTTACTTACGTTTACTGTGAATTATTAAACAAATTATTTATAACTAACTCACTCACTGGCTCTGTGGAACCTGTAGGTTCATGGCAGCGCGGACATAAGCTCTCCATACATCCCATCCCGAGCTAACGTTTTCCAATTATCCCCTGTATAATCTATTCTCCCTGAAATCATAGTATAATGTTATTCTCCAACCTCATTCTTAGTCTTCCAACTGGGCTTTTTCCCTCCGGTTTTCCTACCAGAAATTTCCAAGCACCTCTTTCATCCTCCATACGTGCCACATATCCTGCCCATCGCAGCCTACGAGACTTAACTGTTTTTATTATATCTGGCTTCCTATACAGATCATGTAGCTCACTATTATGTAGTTTTCTCCATTCACCTGTCTGTTCATCTCTTTTTGATCCAAAAATTTTCCTAAAAACTTTATTCTCAAATACTCGTAATCTTCTGCCCTTTTTTAAAACAAATTATTTATTTTGTTAGAAATTTTTTATTACAGTTTAAATGTAATATTATATAATAAAAACTCTTTTAATCATTAATTGAATAAACTGGTATAAATTTTTATTATGTTATAATTACTAATTTCAGTCTTAAAATAACTTTTTATTCAGTGTATTTTATTGTACCCTGAAAATTTTGACGAAATAGTATTGTTTTAAGATATCACTTCCAAATAAAACCGAATGTTTTATAAAAAACAATAGGTAACTCATACCACTTCCTACCAAACGATAATAATGCAGCATCAGCAAGTCTTCCTTAAACATCTGTTTAACATCAACAATTCTCAAGTTCAGACAGCTGATTTACATCAGTATGTTTAGTGCATCTCATCATTTTAAGTGTCACAGTCAAATTTAAAATAACATCTTATTGTTTTTAACTCACAAGTTTGCAGATCTACAAAGACTGAATGGTGAGTTAGAAGTTAAATATAATTTTAATTATGCATATATTAGTATACAATAGTTATTAACAATATTATGTGTTAATATATAATTTTACAATTTCTTAAATGTTTTCTGGAATGAGAGAATAATCGTAGAGGTATACATTTTGTGTTATAAAAGGAGAATAATGGGAAGTTTAGACATTAAATTAAATACTATAATAATTCAGCTTATAATAAAAGCTAATATTATCGTGCATTTTATCATCATCTTAGATATGTCATGAGTAGGGGATGCAAGATCAGTAAGTGATACCAAGCCAATAAAATATATTTATACCTCTTAAATATTACTTGTAACAGCATGAAAATTGTTATACATTATTATCGATAGCTTAACGATACTTACAATATTCAACATCAGACATTGGTGTAAGGTACAAGTACAAAACATTACAACATATTACAAAACTACTCTCTAGGAAATATTTTTAATAGGCCTACCAGCTTGAATGCGTAGGTGCTTAGTAATTTAAATTAAACTATACATTAGCCTAAAGCAGCACAAAATTAACCGCCTACTGAATATATCAATAAAGATTGTTAAATTTAATGACGTTTATTATGTAGCAATTTATTTCAAGCGCGAGGTTCTCCTACGTACCATAAATTTACGACACGAGTCTCACAGATTTCCTTCCTTCTGGAGAAAGCTACATTCAGAATTGTTACGCCTTTAAAATGCCATTGATTCCTACCTAGTTTGAACCCGCGAACCTCGGAATCAGAGGCGTGCAGAGTAACCACTAGTCCACGATGATGATGATGTAATAATTGTAATAATGATAATAAAAAGAATGTAATGATGATAATAACAATAAAAATATTTGTAAGTGCGCAAAGGACTATTACCAAGTAGTTCCGTCATTGTTTGTACGAGCGAGCGAGCGATCTCCACTCACGCGAAAGGTATTGCGGGCAGTCTACACATAGGAGATTTTAGGAAAAATGATTATTTTTGGTAGTTTCCTTTCAAGACTCCACTTTAATACTAATTACAAAAAATTAACTGGTGTTCAGGTAATAATGTGACATTTTTTGATTTTATAAAATTTTTGGCGAGGAAGGTCAATTGCATATTAATTGCATTTACGCCCTTCAGAAAACGTAAATATTAACATACTAATTTTCAAGCGATAGAGCATAAAATTATCTATAATGTGACTATCTTTTCAAGTTGAGGGAATAGCCATACTTCGAGAAATGTATTTTATAAAAGAGACTATTTAAAACAATACGATAAATTGACAGCTCTATTACTCTTTAATTACACCAAGCGAAGACTTGAAATTCGGTTCAGATATTCAGTATATCATAAAGTTTCACTGTAAAAAAAATGGTAAACTTTTAAAGATGTGAGTTCAATTTTCACAATTTTTTTGCCGATTTCGTATGGAATGTCCCATATACAATCTGGTAGCCGTATTTCTTAGAGAGTGAGTCACTGCAAAATAAACCTATTCAGAATGTTAAAAAGGAATAGCTTTCTTTAATATGATAAAGTTTTTTGATAAATTCGAGGTGAAACACGAGTGTGATTGATTTTAATTCATAAAATCATTGGAACGTTATTGGTCATTGAATCCCATTTGGGTCATGAGTTAAAATAGTCAATATAATTAAATTTGACATCATATGAAATAGAATTATGTGCATTGACAGGATTTAATATGTTTCACGAATTATTTTCGTATTCAACCGTAAAACCATATTTCCAATCCTTGTAAATAACACTAGCCAACAGTGAAAATGTAACTGAAATTACATAAATGTTTCATAAATATATCGACCCTGCTGATAACGAAAACGATAATGAAAAGCTCGAATTAGCTCTCGTTGATAAGTTATAGGGGAACGCATTTTTTCCTTTTAAAATTATGATCTTGTTTAAGATATTTTCAGGCAAGCAGCTACAGCATCATCGCTATGTATCTTAGGAGCATGCTTCGTATCTCATTCTCTATAGAAAAGAACAGCCCCTAAACGGTACCATTCAAATGACCCTATCATGTACCCGATACGAGAAAATTTGATTTTTTCTGAAAAAATCCCTTGTTTCTAAAACCCAGTTTTTCGAAAGATTCTGATTTTGTGTGTAACGGAGAGGGTGCGGAGAATCAGAAAATAATACAGCATAAACTTAATGACCTAGTGAGAAATATAGATTTGCTAAAATATAAAGCTGACCTGTTGGCGTCTAGACTACAACAGTAGAATTGCCTTGGAAGACGGTAAATATGATTGCTCCGTACCCGCCACATGTCATTCCTTCCATTTTTCGAAAGTGAAAATAACTTAATAATCTCTAATGGTGTAGAGGGACCAATGGCAACTATGGACATTAAATATAAGAGTGATGAGTGGAGGTTGTTCATCGACTTCTCCAAAATAAGCCTCAAGTGTGTTCTACTTCATATTGCAATGTGTTACCATCGATTCCGATTGGGTATGCACCTTACATGAAAGAAACATATGTTAACATGAAACAATTGTTATTGTGATTGAACTATAACTAGTTTAAATGACAGATTTCCGGGGATCTGAAAATCATAGAACAGGGTTGTGTTGCTTCCAGTGCCTCTGGAATAGTCGCGCCATAGAACTTCATTATAAAAATAAAGATTGGCCTAAGCATTAATCACTTGAACCAGACCGCACAATGTTATGCAAGAAGCACTTGTCGAGTCCAAGAACATAATTCTCCCTGTTCATGTAAAACTGGATCTAATTAAAAACTTCGTTAAGGTCATGGACAAAACTGGGGTAGCATTTATCCATTGGCGCCAGAAATTTCCACAGCTTAGTGAGACGAAAAAAGAGAGGATTTTCATGGGTCCCCAGATACGAAAATTACACAGCTCTAAAATTTTTTATTGTTGCGCTGGATATCTCAGCGAATTTTCAAGTGCACAGTTTACGAATATATTCATGAAAGTGCTGAATGTACTCTACGTAGTTTTTATGATTTTTGCGTATCTTATATTTTAAACAGTAAACGGTTTGTTGCTAATAAAATTTATGTTTTCAGTCATGATTTGATTTTTGCGCATTTTTTCGCGCATACAAACATCACATGATCCCCATTCTCGCATCCCTCACTCCGCACATCGGCCGTGATCTTAGTTATTTGACAAAATTAAAGTAATCACGACGTCCATCTGGATATGATAAAACAATTCGTCAAAGCGTTGGACAAGAAAGGAGAATGTTTCAAATACATTTATAGAAAATTTCCTAAGCTCACTATGGAAAAGTTAAAAGGCGAAATATTTGATGGTCCTCAAATTCGGCAATTGATGAAAGATGCAAATTTTATCAAAGTTCTGACTGTTTCGGAAAGTGAAGCTTAGAAGTGTTTTGTATTGGTAGTAGAACATTTCCTAGGAACTATAAAGTACCAAATTATAAAGAAATTGTACAAAACATGTTGACAAGCCACAAGATTCTAGGAGCAAATATGAGTATAAAGTTACCTGGATATATTTCCGGATAATTTAGGAAATTATAGTGAAGATCAGGGAGAGTGCTTTTATCAGGAACTAAAAGTAATGGAGAAAATATATTAGGATAGATGGGACCATCACACGATGGCAGATTACTACTGGTCTTTAAAAAGAGATTGTCCCCCAAAAATTATAGAAGAAAATCTTATAAAAGGCGTTTCACTGAAGTATAACATGGGGTTTCGACATTTTTCTAATTACATCGGTGTATACTAACTTTTCAAAAAATAATTGACATTATAAATATACGTTTTTTTATATATTTTCCGATTTTTGTAGTGTAAAATGAAAATAAAGATTTAAAAAACCAGAGCAAATCTTCTAAAATCATTGATAGTTTCGTGAATTGTGAGCATAAATATATCCGAAATTAATCTTATATCAAGGGCAACAAAACCACTGTTGACCAGTGTTATACAAAGATGAGCATTTCAACACCGTCCTGGTAGGTAATTAAAAGTTAGCTTGGGATGCCTTTGTTCAAGTGTCAACAAACTATCTAGGAAATAAGAGAGCCGAAAACTACAAGGAGATCTTGTAGCAAATCTTCTGCACTGCTACGATAGACTGAGGTGTAACACGTCCTTAAAGTTACATTCCTTAGATTCCCACTTGGAATTTTTTCCTGACAACTGTGGTGCTGTAAGCAACGGGCACGGGGAACGCTTCCACTAACAAATTTCGAACATGAAAATGAGATACCATGGAACGTGGAGTGCATCAATGTTAGCCGATTACTGCTGGACACTAATTAGGAAATCACCAGCAGAAAATTACAAATGCCAGGCAAAGCGGTTGCGCCTTCAGTGACCTTCCTCCAAGGGATAACAACAAGGTTATCCAACATGCATAAGCTTATATAGACAATAACGTAAAGTTAGCATAATTTCAAAACTAGAGCTAATCTTGCATTTCCATTAACAGCACACTCGAAAACATAAAGATTAGCTGTTACCATGCCAGTTACAGAAAACAAGTAAAATTGTGTTGGTTAATTATTATATCTGTATAATATAATATTATTAAAAGTCTTATTGTTATTTATATCTTTATAATAATAATTCCACACTGTGAGTTGAATTACCGTAATATTTATCTGAATTGTATTTTGATAATTTTTTTATTAAAATAAAGTAATTACTAATTGCATTCCTATTCGATTTGAATCATACTGTGAATTAATTGATATAACTACGATTTTTTAAAATTAGTGTCTGGCGTCCACTATGAGCTGAACTATCTGGGAGAATCAAATTAATGTATTGTTGGTCATGTAGACAATATTTTCTGTAAAAAAAATAAAACAACTAAATCATCTATATACGATACAATCTGATGATCTATTTATAGACTTGCACAAATCTAGGATATTACATTCTCAAATTTATTGTATATTTTAAATTTTGTTCTAAATCATGGTGCAACATGTGAATATGAAACAAATATCGAATTCTTAGCCTAAAAGTTAGCATTGAACTAAAATCGCCCTGGCTATCTATGGTCTATCTCCCTATATACGATACAATCTGATGATCTATTTATAGACTTGCACAAATCTAGGATATTACATTCTCAAATTTATTGTATATTTTAAATTTTGTTCTAAATCATGGTGCAACATGTGAATATGAAACAAATATCGAATTCTTAGCCTAAAAGTTAGCATTGAACTAAAATCGCCCTGGCTATCTCCATTTTCTAAACAACGAACATGTTAACGGAAAGTCAATGTAATAAAGATAAACTTGTAACTTGTAATAGGCCTAATTTATACTTGATATCATGATTGGAATATTGCAGATACAATGTAATAAAGATAAACTTGTAACTTGTAATAGGCCTAATTTATACTTGATATCATGATTGGAATATTGCAGATACAATGTAATAAAGATAAACTTGTAACTTGTAATAGGCCTAATTTATACTTGATATCATGATTGGAATATTGCAGATACAATGTAATAAAGATAAACTTGTAACTTGTAATAGGCCTAATTTATACTTGATATCATGATTGGAATATGCAGATACAATGTAATAAAGATAAACTTGTAACTTGTAATAGGCCTAATTTATACTTGATATCATGATTGGAATATTGCAGATACAATGTAATAAAGATAAACTTGTAACTTGTAATAGGCCTAATTTATACTTGATATCATGATTGGAATATTGCAGATACAATGTAATAAAGATAAACTTGTAACTTGTAATAGGCCTAATTTATACTTGAATCATGATTGGAATATTGCAGATACAATGTAATAAAGATAAACTTGTAACTTGTAATAGGCCTAATTTATACTTGATATCATGATTGGAATATTGCAGATACAATGTAATAAAGATAAACTTGTAACTTGTAATAGGCCTAATTTATACTTGATATCATGATTGGAATATTGCAGATACAATGTAATAAAGATAAACTTGTAACTTGTAATAGGCCAATTTATACTTGATATCATGATTGGAATATTGCAGATACAATGTAATAAGATAAACTTGTAACTTGTAATAGGCCTAATTTATACTTGATATCATGATTGGAATATTGCAGATACAATGTAATAAAGATAAACTTGTAACTTGTAATAGGCCTAATTTATACTTGATATCATGATTGGAATATTGCAGATACAATGTAATAAAGATAAACTTGTAACTTGTAACAGGCCTAATTTATACTTGATATCATGATTGGAATATTGCAGATACAATGTAATAAAGATAAACTTGTAACTTGTAATAGGCCTAATTTATACTGATATCATGATTGGAATATTGCAGATACAATGTAATAAAGATAAACCTTGTAACTTGTAATAGGCCTCAATTTATACTTGATATCATGATTGGAATATTGCAGATACAATGTAATAAAGATAAACTTGTAACTTGTAATAGGCCTAATTTATACTTGATATCATGATTGGAATATTGCAGATACAATGTAATAAAGATAAACTTGTAACTTGTAACATGCCTAATTTATACTTGATATCATGATTGGAATATTGCAGATACAATGTAATAAAGATAAACTTGTAACTTGTAATAGGCCTAATTTATACTTGATATCATGATTGGAATATTGCAGATACAATGTAATAAAGATAAACTTGTAACTTGTAATAGGCCTAATTTATACTTGATATCATGATTGGAATATTGCAGATACAATGTAATAAAGATAAACTGTAACTTGTAATAGGCCTAATTTATACTTGATATCATGATTGGAATATGCAGAGATACAATGTAATAAAGATAAACTTGTAACTTGTAATAGGCCTAATTTATACTTGATATCATGATTGGAATATTGCAGATACAATGTAATAAAGATAAACTTGTAACTTGTAATAGGCCTAATTTATACTTGATATCATGATTGGAATATTGCAGATACAATGTAAACAATCCACTTAAGTTTCAGACTAGTGCCAAATTTGGAGTCCAAAAGCTTCTAATATAATTGTGCAATAAATTTATTCTCAGTTAACATGGATCCAAGAGACGAAGATATATCTGAAAAAAAAAATGTTAATGAACACTATTTTGCATGAATAATATTACAGTACCTTAAGACAAAAAGTAAAACGGGAAGATTACAGTAAAAAGAAAACAGTGGGACGATTCCAGAGAGCAACTATCGTTCACAAAGACTTTGGGAGCGCTAGTATACAGATGTTTTCATATATTTTCAAATCCACTCCATTCGTTACCTCCGTTCATATTCAACCAGAATTATACTTTTATTTGCACGCATCATCTTACGATCAATTCTTAATACAATGGGAAGAGTTATTGCATTCGCAGTGTCCATTGCGATTCTTTTTTATTTTATGCCAACGAAACGTAGTATACATTCGTCCATATCTGTGGAGAATATTTTGCTCTAATAGCATGCTTAACACATGCATTAAGAAATGTTTGACTTAATTATGCAAAGTCACGCTTGAAGACACTTTCCAATTGTTTTTATCTTACGTTGAAGATAACTTAATAACCCATAATAACTTGAAGCAAAATTTATAAACATACCACACATTTATTTAAATCAGAGAGAAAAAAATAAGAGTAGTTAAACAAGGACTTGCATTCAAATGTAGGATTCTGTGATCATTTCTCAAAATTCTTAGCAAGTCAAAAATCTAGATGTATCTATGTCGATCATAGCTAGTGATAACCATGTTTGAAATGCATGAGCCTATGACGTATTTTCATTCAGTTTAATAGTCGGAAATATGATACGCAAATTCACTTTGTTACGCGGATGCATTTCTTTGCGATATTAATATTGATAACAGTGGATATAACATACCTAAAAATTATAGACTTAAAAATTGTAATTTAAATAGAAAATTAATAATTTTTAATATGCGTGACGAAATTTTTTAGACATTTGTTCATCACTTCCAAGTTCTGAGTTCGCTTCATTCAATGTAAGGTTCATGGTTGATGAATCGGAGCCAGGGGATATTTTTCCTCTAGGTTTCTATTTGTATTCACTGCAAAAAAAAATCATACTCTATTCATTTTGTTGTATTTAATTTGCCCCTATGAAGGCGCTACAGGTCTGATCAGCTGGCTTTTTTTTTACATCACAGATCTTCAATAAAGGAGTCTTCAACTCATCCCAAACTTCAATGTGGCATCACTTAGGATACGAGTAGATGGCGAAATATAATTATCGATAGTAATTGACAATCGACCAATGAAGATAGCTCAAAATGCAAAATTTGTTATCAATGATGGGAACGATTATTAATTTCTAGGTATATAGCCGCAGATAAACCGAAACTTTAGACTAGGCGTAACGAAGCCATTTAGGTTGCAGGTATTTTACTGAATATCTTGCGGGCACATTTGATCTATAAACCTTGCCGTTGTCAAATATATTAGTGTTATTAATTTGCTTAGTTCTTGATTTTAGGCGATTTATTATTTATAGCAGAAAATGCGGACCGAAAAAATAGCAGCTAAACGGCCACTAACGGTCAGCAGATTGCCATTTTGACACTCATGCTTTAGAAGAATAAATGTAGAAAAGAGCAGATAATTAGAACTATGATAGTTTTAAAATATTAATTGAGAAGCTTTCTTACCTTATTTTGTACATTTCACACTGGTTTTCCCAAGCATGATGCAGTCTATTTCTTGTTTCTTTCTGGCACGTACTCAGCAACCATGGAACCTGAAATCAAAACATATATTTCGCAATTAATCATGAATGCCATAATGTATATTGCAGATTTAGATTCGTAAGATCTGATTTTGTATAGTAAGAAACTTTTCGGAGTTTTTTAGGTCCTTACTGGCAGATAAAGCAGGCGGATGAGTTCCAATAAACGTAGATATCGAAGTAGTTATCATTGATAACTAAAATTATTTCATTATTTTAAACGATAATATATATAGTGAAGCGAAAATATGTACGTGGTGAACATGGGAGAAACCGACAATATAAATTTTACAGTTCCTAACATGTATATTACATTAGGATTTCCTATTCTGAACGAACATTGGTCTCACTATATACCATAAAACAAATTTGATAATTCCAGAAAAAACATTTTTTCTAAGCCCATTACAGAGATTTAAGCGCTCTCCCCCTACAGGGAAGAATTTGAATCATATTAATTAAGTTACACTTATTTTCGTACAGATGTCATTTGAGTGGTCCGTGGTCAGCGTCCGCCTCATACTGACATATAGGAAAGCAAGGTAGTACTAGGACGGGAAAATTCGGTAAATTTTGCTTAGAGACCTTTTCATTCAGGCTTAAGGATCTTTTACGAGCCTGAAAATCTTCAGACTGGGATCCACGGCTTAAAGTCCCTCCCGGAGGACTTGCTCCTTGGATTTTTCCACTTAAAAAATCCATCGATCCCGGCCGGGTTTGAACCCGCGACCTTCGGGACCAGAGGCAAGGAGCATAACCGCTGCGGACTTAATTTCAGAAAAATAGGTGTGTAAATCAAATTTCATAAAAATCGGCCAATGATCGTTATCGGTGTTGGTACTAACATATCACACCCACACGCACACACAAACATACTTAAACCTCTAAATCTGAGAGTTAATATATATATATATATATATATATATATATATATAGTCGAGGTCCATCGCTGTGGTCTCGAACTAGCGTGCTGCCTTGTCACGCAGCGGGCCCGGGTTCGATTTCCGGTCGGGATAGGCTGCTGGGTGAGGTTTTTTTTTCGGGATTTTTCCTCACCTGAAAGACAAATGTCAGGAAGCTTAGGGTCCGAAGGTCCCCGAAAATCATCTGGCCATCATCATCTTTATCATTATATTGTCACCATCATCCTTCACCTGTGTGGAAAGCAACGGGAAGCTACCACACCTATAATTCTCTAGTAAAGCTACAAAGCATATTCATGAAAATGCTATGATTGCAGTGAAAGACCTGTCCTATGACAGAATTACTATGAATGGATATAGTCGAGTCTTATCTTAAATTTATAAAAGATGCTTCACAGATGTTTCATTCATGACGAATACGCATTAGTGCAGTCTATTTCAGGTCTGGACTGCAGTGAACATCTACATGATACAGAACAAATTTGGAGCTGAAGCAACAAATGTGTGAGCGATCAGTTGCTGTGCGGGAGAATTAATGCTGAATGATCGGGCAATGACGGCTTTTTCATGCAGATTCGATATTTATGACTCCCGTCCCGCCTTCGCAGAAATACCTTGTGGACAGTTACATAGATAGGTAGATAGATTGAGTGATTGGCGGAAGCACGGAAATATATATATATATATATATATATATATATATATATATATATATAGGTCTATATATGTAGGGGCATATAACATAGTAGTGTCATTTTTTTTATTTTGAAAAAAAAACGGGATTCTATTAATAACTATACAAAGAATCGAGTTAGCTTAATATTGATAATCATGGAGATATTTATTGTCCTAAGTGATGGTATTAATTGTTGATGTATCTTAAATACATTATTCAGTTTCTTCTTTACAACTGTAAACGTCACTCATTTTTGTAAAAAAAACTGATATCTCTATGCCATAAACTCCTTCATATATTGATTGATGATTGATTGACAGATGGAAACGCGGATATATGAGGGTAGAAATATGAAGAGAGCAAAAATTGGGAGAGCGTCGAGGGAGAAAGTGAGAGAAGGAGAGAAGAGATAAACAGGAAAACACATGAGGAGCAAATAATATTATTCATGCGTAATATTAAACTGTAAACAAAGTGACATCTCAGAGAAAATTAAACTGGAGATACCATAATGCTCCCCACTTGATCTCAGAATTGCAATGCAATGAGTTTGTAGTAAAAAATCAAATAACATAAAGCACTTGCATCTCATAAATATGTATAATTTCCGATTTTAATAGTTGAAATCTACATATCCCATTAAAATAAGCGAGTGAATTTAGCACAATGTAAAATCGATGCAAGAACAATTACATAAACGCAGAACCTATTACGTTTAAGCAGGACAAAATAATTACTTTGTACATTTCCCATTGTGTAAATTCCTCGTGTTCAATAAAGTTCTAAGCAGCAGAAATTACACATTCAACTTTCACACATGCAAAACCTTTAGGAGGCTTCAATGACCCAAAAGAAAGAGCAAAACGTATCTTAAATGAAAGCAAATTTTGTAACATCTGTGTGAAGACTTTCACGTTAAACTATTTGCCGTTATCCATTTTAAGGCAATGTTCTTTATAAATATTTGTACATATGGAAATTGATGAGATGTAAGTCCCTATAAATAAAACACGCCGAAATGTTTTGTATTTTAATTTTTTTCTCAAACGTATAAGTTGTAAAATTATTTTCAAGGATTGTAATATTAAGATATTTCTGAGAAAAAATTAAATATTTTAGATCAGCTTCATGGGCTAGTGGTCAACATTTCTGACTACAGCTCATGAGGTCCCGGATTCCATTTCCGGTCAAACTATAGGCATTTTCCTAAAGAGAATTATTCCGTGATTATCCATGGTTTGGAATTTAGGTTAAGAACTCTCCTGGCGCTTAATTATCAATTTTCATCCATAATATCATCGACATAACGTAACTCCGCCCTCCAGGTGTCCCAACCTAAGAAATGGATTACAATTCCTACAATGTGAGGGGAGAAAGCTATAAATATCATAAAATACAACCTGGAGGCACTAGGAAAAAAAATCACTTCAAAATTAAACAATATAAATAAATAACATAACCTGAATGTCGGATACAGATCTATTCAGCATCCTGAAGACTACTGAACACTTAGCTACTTGAATTGTAAATGTCTATATATCTTTAAGGTAACCCAATTTGAATGTTATCCCTTAACCTTTGAACTGAGAAAGTATCGTTTAAGATATTATTTATTTTATTTATTTCCTGTAATTCCCCTAAATGGGACGTAGGGCAGCTGTAACGTTCCTCCAGCGTACTCTGCTTCCAGCCAGCCATTTAATTTTCTTCCAGCTTTTCCCTCTTTCCTTTGATTCCTCCTCTACTGATTGCTTCCAAGTTTTTCTAGGTCATCCCCTCATTCTTACTCCTAGCGAATTCCAATCTAGCGAAGTGTTCTCAATGGCTCCGTCTGGTTTCCTCAATGTGTAGCCTATCCAATTCCACTTTCTTTGTTTTATTTGATGACATATTGAGATTGGTTGGTTTTTCTCCACAGTTCTTATTTTGATATTATTTCTGGCCATCTTATATTTAAAATACGCCCCAGACATGTGTTTACAAAGGTCTGCAACTTTTTTATTTGTTGCTTCCGTAACTTTTCATGTTTCGTAACCATAGAGGAGGACTGATTTTACGTTGGTGTTGAACAGTCTAAGTTTTTTTTTTCAAAGAAATGTTCATAGTTTTCCATATGAGGTATAACCGCGCAAAAGCTCCATTTGCTAGACGAATTCGTTTTTTTTTATATATCTTCTTCTGCTCCTCCGATTTTTGTAACCATACTCCTAAATATATGAAGGATTCAACGTCATCAATGTAAACATCATTAACTTTTAATTTATTTTGATTCTTACAATTTATCCTCGTCTGTTTTGTTTTAGACGAGTTTATTTTCAATCCAACATTCTTCGCTTCATCTTGTAGCCTCTTAACCTTAATCTCCATATCCCTATATCTCTGAGATAGCAAATATATATCATCTGCAAAGTCAAGATCTTCAAAACGATTAGTAATCTCCCATGGAATTCCTCTTTTCAGTTTTTTCTATAAAATTTCTCATAGTTCTATCCAACACCATTAGGAATATTGTTGGGGAGAAAATACCTCCTTTCTTACTGCAGATTTGGTTTCCATAGATTCTGAGAGATTACCTTAATGTATGATTTGTGCCTTGGGATTTAGATATGTATCTTTAATAATATTAATAATCTTCGGTGGAATGCCGTATTATTTCAGAATTAGCCTAATAGCACGTCCATTGACAGAGTCAAATGCTCTTTCAAAATCTATGAATGTTAAATAAATTAAATAGCAATTCTGCCGATTGCTCCAAAATTATTATTATTTTTTTTTGCAAATGCCCCAGGTTTGTCTTTCGACATTCCTGGTTTTTCTCCTGGCATGGCGTAATTGTAACTCACTTCTGAAGTTGGGGCGCCTGGAAGGCGGGATTACGTTGCCCCGATGATATGATGGGTGATGATGATGATAGTGGTGCGCCAGGAGAGTCCCTAATCCTAAACGTAACCTAAGATGAATATGAATGATGATGATTGCGATGGCCATATGATTTCGGGAACCGTTTGGGCCTTGAAGTTTTCCTGACATTTGTCTTACAGGTGAGGAAAAACCCAATAAAAACCTCACCCAGAAAAACTGCCCCGACCGGGGATCGAACCCGGGCCCGCTGCGTGACAAGGCAGCACGCTACCCCGAGACCACAGCGGTGGACTGCTCCAAAATTATATGAAGTGAATTTATTATATCTGTACAGCTATAATGTTGTCTGAAACCAGTTTGTTCTTTCCTTAATGTTGTTTCTTTGGCATCTTTAATTCTGTTCAATATAATTCTTGATAAAATCTTGCTAGGAACTGATAGCAAGGTAATACCTCTCCAATTTTCTCATATTGTTAGGTCTCCTTTCTTAGGCAGTTTTACAATGAGTCCTTTTTTCAACTCCTCTGGAAATTTTTTCTTTATCCAAATATTGTCCATTAGTGGTTATAGTAATATAGCTGATGTTTTAATATCAGTTTTTAAAATTTCAGGTGGGATATTATCTATACTTGGATATTTACCACTTCTAACATATTTGAGCACAGATATTATTTCATGCTACGTTGGAGCATGTGTTCTAATATCAGGGTTAATTTCAAAATTCACCTTCTTCCTCCTCTATTTCTTCTTCAGTCCAGCTTAGGATTTCAAGGAAATGCTCTTTCCATCTTTGCAATTGTTAATGTAGGCTAGTTATTAGTTTTCCTGTGCCGTCTCTTTTTGGTTTATTTCTGGTGAAGTTCTAACTAATTTTTTTGTAATTTTATACAGTTCCTTGGAATCGCCTTTTTTTTTTTTTTCTTTTTTGCTGCTTCCTCTGCCTTCAATGCATATTAATCCACCCATTTTCTCTTATTTCAGACACAACTTTTAATTTATCTCTCTATTGTATTGCTGTATTCTGATTGTGTCTGCATTTTCCGATAAGATATAGGCTACTTAATATGTATTATTAATATCGCTTTCGATGGGCTAGGAGTTAAGTTATTTGTCTCTAGTTCCGATGGTCGGTTTCAAACCGGGTCAAGATCGATTGATTTTTTAGGATGGAAAAATGCAAGAGACAAGTCTAAATTAGAGCATCTGAGAAAATGTAATCGGTCTTTCCCATCCAAGCATTACCTCGTTGTCTACTAGGTATCACTTTGAAGCGATGAAATAACCAATCGTCACTCGCTGACGGTTATAGGAAGTGTAAATAAATTAGCTTGGTTTAGAATCCCCCACAAGGAAACACCTTTACCCCACGTACGTGTATAGACGGACAATATTATCTGAAGGAATTCACTGTAACTAAAACGAAGAAATGGACAGACCTTAATCTCCAAAACTACCTGGTATTATAAATAAAAATAATTATTAAATCTGTAAATTTATTTTGCTCTTCCTAATCTAAGCTACTCCAAGTAAACTTTCAAATGTTGATAAATACCTTCTTACTCATTAAAAACTGTAAGAACATTTCAACTTTTTTGTAAACCGCTTACCTATTTAACCCTTAACTTCACAACGTATCTTATAAGATATATTGATTTACTTTATTTATTATTTAGTTTATTTATAATTACCACCTATTTAACCTTTGACTTCACAATGTATCTTAAGATAAATTGATTTAATTTATCTATTATGTCCACCGCTGTGGTCTCGAGGTAGCGTGCTGCCTTGTCACGCAGCGGGCCAGGTTCGATTCCGGTCGGGCAAGTTTCGTGAATATTTTTTTTCGGGAATTTTCCTCACCTTTAAGACAAATGTCAGGAAACGTTAAGATCCAAACGGTCCCCGAACATCATCTGGCCATCATTAACATATTCATTAAGTTTAGGGTTAATGTATCTCCTGGCGCATCATTACAATCATCATCACCTATCATATATCATCGGGGCAGCGTAACCCCGCCTTCCAGGCGTCCCAACCTCAGAAGTGGGTTACAATAACGCCATGCCAGGAGAGAATACCAGAATGACGAAATGACAACGTGGTGGCACTGAAAAAAATATTATTGTTTACAAAACAATAAAAACAAATTATTATAAATTACTCAAGATTGTGTCAAATTAAGTAATAATGTATAACAACATGATTTTGTTTTCTTTGCGGTCCGAAACATTTGAATAACTGGTACGAAAAATTATTATTTAGCCAATCTAAATGATAATAGTTTACTCATTATAACAAACAACAGCCTACTGGGAAATCTCATATTATTCAATGTTGTACAGACAAAAAACAAAAATTTTATTTACTTCTCTGTATCTTGATTTACCAACATTAAAATAATTACATTCATTTAAATAAATACGGCTATCATGACAAAAACCCCACAATCTTTGGAACACTTTTCTATCAATAATGATCAAGTTATTAATTTTAGTCTTTTTTTTTTACCTCCTCCCTTTTATAGGTCTTGGGCTACATCCCCCATGAAACTTAGGAATTAATCCCCTAGCCGGTAGTCTGGAGGCAAGGAACACAAATTCTAAAGCATATATAAGGATAGAGTGACGGGTATGCCAGGGCCACCGCCAAATACATCACCGAACTTAAAAATATAACAGATCCATAATGAGACCAAGGTAGAGATTTACAAACCGATAAACTATGGAGTGTTTTACGCACGAAATTTCATTAGAAAATAATAATTATGAAACTTTTTATAGAAATATTTTCTTTAAAATTGCTGTTGCAATAAGTAATACTCAAACAGTGAAATTTTATAAAATGATTGAAATGCGGAAAAATAGCTGTATATATAATAAAACGGAAAGAATTTCACTTCCCACACATAGCGGCATGCGAATTCTTGACATAGGCGTTCTATTTAACAAGAATTCCGTCTTTCATCAATCAGTTACGTTCATCATGGAAAGTGTTTAGAACATGCACTGGCAAATCTCCTCACGTGATTGTTAGATGATGTAAACCGCAGAAATATTTTGCATAAATTAAATTAGGTAAGAATGTTCATATCGGATTCTCGTTCATCTATTTCAGCTTAAAGTTTTATCTACATCTCCCGTCTGATCCTGTTCAGTGCCGCAATGTATTTACGACTTTTGGATAATATGAAGATCAGTTAATAATCACTAAATCAGAATAATGTTTATCAAACCTAATTTACTTCTAGATTCCACATCTTAAATTGGAAAAAGAGGAAACTATACATATAGACTACCAATAACATAACACATTTGTAACTTCTCATGGCGCAACAGTCCTCTATGGTCCATGACCTACCACCGACTGATGGTCTCGCATCCACTTGTGCCATTTACAGAGGTGGACGATAATTTAGTCACTATACGGGTAACATGCGGTTAGCATATCGAGCCTTCAGCCGTTATAGTCCATGTTATTAATCAGGAGTCGCTACTTATCTTACCTACCCGAATTCCTTACGATGAGGGGTGGGTACCGGTTCCAAACTGGTAGAAATTACACATGAAAATTTCATAATTTATATAATGATAAAATATTTATAATACTATACGGGAAAAATTATATAGTACTATTAGGCTATAGAATGAGAGACTAAGGGCCAACACGCACATTCTATTGAATAACAATAAGAAATTGGGACTGGAAATACACACCAGCAAAACTAAATATTATATGTTCATACTTAGAAACACATTATATAATGAAAATAGGCAGTCGATGGTAAATGAGGGAAATTTTGAGGAAGTGGCTGAATTCAAATATCTAAGAATAATAATCACAAATATCAATGAGATGCACAAATTAATTAAACATAGGCTCAATTCTGGAAATGCATGCTATTACGTATTATAGAGACTCTTGTCAAAACTTCACTCAAAAAAAACGTTACATTTAAAATATATAAGACTGTTAATCTCCCAGTTATATGGATGCGAAACATAGATCCTTACTTTAAGGGAGGAGAAAGATTAAGAGTATTTTAGAATAAAGTTCATAGGAACATTTTTGGACCAAAGAGATATGGACAGATAGGAGAATGGAGAACACTATATTATATTTATAGGAAACCAGATGTAATAAGAACAATTAAGTCTCGTAGACTGCGATGGACAGGACATGTAGCATGAATGGGAATGAAAGAAGGACATGGAAACTAGTAGGAAACCAGAGGGAAAACGCCCAGTTGGTAAACCAAGAATGAAGTGGTAGAATAATATTAACCATGATTTGTGGAAAGTAGATTATACAAGGCATGATTGATAAACACTGTCTCAGGATAAGGATGTTTGGAGAGCTTATGCCCGCGCTACCATGAGTCTACGTGTTCGATAGTGTCAATGAGTTAGTTTTAATGGACAAAAAACATTTAAATGCCTGTATTCCGCTTAGTAATGATTTCTCTTGAATGTTTATTTCATAGTCAAATTTCGAAGAACTTGTAGACTGGAAAAGTACCATCATATTTAATCTCACCAATTATTAAATATTTCTATTTTTTTGTAAAGCTGTGCAAAATCGCACGAATATGCAGAACTAATTATCAAAAACGAATCTAGTTCAAACCGTAAGGATATTGTGAAGGTATCCGCACCTCAGATGTTTATAGAAATATTCTGCAAAATAATTACTTTATGCAAGATTAGGATCCTAATCATTCGAACGAAACTCTCAGTTAAACACTTAGGCCAGTATTCAAGAACCAAGCTATCTAGACCACGCCATCTCCGTCTTACGTAAGCTGAGGCTCTCATCTTTCAATCGTTCCGGAAACTTTGTTTTAATAAATATTTGTTAGTACATGATGTTGATTAGAGTGAGCCACTTAGAGTAGGTTCTTCATGACCCACATAATTAACCATGGAGAGACGGGCTGAGAGTCGGTCTTCGCGGAAAACTTGGTTCTTGAATACCGACCATATCATCTACGTCTTCCGTACGTTGAGGCTCTCATCTTTCAACTGTTTCTGATTTTTTTAAAAATAGGTATCTTGTTAGTACATGATGTTGAACAGAGTGACCCATGTAATTAACCACGAAGAGACGGGCTGAAAGTCGCTCTTCGCGGAAAATTTGCTTTTTGAATACCGACCTTAGAGATGAACTGTGCTGATTTCGTGGAATCCAATTTATGACTAATCTATAAGTTAAGATCTTAATTCTATGGACGATTTTATATCTGAACTGCAAAACTACACAACAAAAATTCGTAATATTGAACCTTCTTGAATGTCGGGACCGGCTTGATCTAAGCCAGCTATTCTATGTTGGACAATGAAAAATACATAAATGTTTGTTCAAAAAAATGGTTGTCACATGGAGCATAATTTTTAATAATTAGTAATATAACTGATTACTTTAAATGTGACCGATACTGGCACAGTAGCATCATCTATGTTATATCGGTTAGAGGGCCGACTGCAATTCGGATCATCAACTGGTCAGGGTAAAAATCAGACAACGGTTATCGCTCGAAGAGGAACAAAATATAAAGATGATTCTGTAAAATTTGAATTCAAAAACTTGAGAAATGATGAACTATGGCAAGAATACCAAATCAAAAAATGATAATAGATTTGAAATACTGGAATCTTCAGATGAGAATGAGGCAATCGAAGAAGAAATTGATATAAACAAAGAATGGGAGGCTATAACAGACACTATTAAATTGCCCGCATCAGAAGGTATTGGTTATTCAAAAAGGGGGAGAAACATGAAGTGGTTGGATGAGGAATGTGCCAACATTGTAAAGAAAATAAAGCTAGCAAAAATGAATTGGCTGCACGAGTCAAATGAAGTAAATTTGAAAAATAGGTACCATTAGACGGGAAAGCACCAGGTTATTAAAGAGTAAAAAGGGGGAATATTTGAGAGAGAATATTAATGATCCTGAAATGAATGCAAAAGATAGGAACATAAGAGGATTATATAAGAGAATTAGAAGAGAGAATAAAAGGGTTTAAGGCTAGAACAAACATAATTAGGAATGGAAATCGGGATATGATTGCAGATTCGGAGTATATTAAATAGATGGAAGAGTCACTTTAATCAACTACTAAATGTACATACAGAACAGGATATTGAAGAGGATAATTAACAGACAGCAGAAATGCTAGTCACAGTACCAAGTGCATTAGAGGTTGAAATGGCGATCAGAAAAATTGAAGATGTATAAAGCACCAGGTTCTGATGACATCCCAGCAGAACTGATAAACTCAGGGGGAGAAAAATCGATAGACAAGATACGTCGGTTACTTTGTATGATTTGCGAAAAATAAGCTCATCCAAATGAATGGAAAGAATCGATTTTCGTACCAATCTACAAGAAAGGAGATAAAAATGATTGCAACAACTACAGGGGCATCTCATTACTCTCAACTTCCTAACAAATATATTAGCAAGCAGACTTACTTCCTATATTGATGACAATCTAGGAGATCATACATGTGGATTAGAAGAAACAATTCTACAATGGATCAGATTTTTAGCATAAGACAGATTTAAAAAATAAATGGGAATATAATGGCACTGTACATAAACTATATGAAGACTTCAAAGAGGAATAGGATTCAGTTAAGAGGGAGAAGTTATATAGTATCCTTCTGGAGTTCGGAATTTTTAAAAAGTTACGACTTATACGAATGTGTGTAAATGGCTCAAAGAGTAGGGTGCGTGTAGGCAAACAGTTTTGAAATTCATAATAGGTTAAAGCAAGGAGATGCACTATATTCTCTACTATTCAATTTAGAATTAGAGCATGGCATAACATATTTGGAGAATGAAGAAGGCCTACAATTCAATGCTATTAATAGGCTGTTTTATGCTGATGATCTAATATTATCGAGCGATAACGAGGAGATACTAAGGACCAACACACACACACTCCATTGAATAATACTAAGAAATTGGGATTGGAAATAAACATCAATAAAACTAAATATATGTCCACACATAGAAATGCATTATATAATGAAATGTATAACATGACAAATGTAGGAAAATTTGAAGAAGTGGCTGATTTCAATTATCTAGGAACAATAATTAAAAATACGAATGAGACGCACAAAGAAATTAAACATAGGCTCAATTCTGGAAATGCGTGACAATGCATTACAGGGACCCTTCTGCCCAACTCCTTTCAAAAAAATGTTTAACTGAAAATATTTAAAACAGTTATTCTCCCAGTTACATTATATGGATGCGAAACTTGGACTCTTATTTTAAGGGAGGAAAGAAGATTACGAGTATTTGAGAATAAAGTTCTTAGGAAAATTTTTGGGCCAAAAAAAAGAGATGAACAGACAGGTGAATGGAGAAAACTACATAATAGTGAGCTACATTATATGTATAGAAGAGGCTGCGATGGGCAGGATATGTGGCACGTATGAGGAATGAAAGAGGTGCATGGAAGCTTCTGGTAGAAAAAAACAGGGAAAACGCCCAATTGACCAAGAATGAGGTGGGAGAATAATATTTTCCATGATTTGAGGGAAGTAGATTATACAGGGGATGATTTGAAAACACTAGCTCAGGATAGGGATGTATGGAGAGCTTATGTCCGCACGGCCACGAACCTACGGGTTCAATACAGTCAATGAGTTAGTTTGAGTTAGTTATTACCGACATTCATTTTGTGCATTTTGAAGTAATTTGTATCATATTTAAAACTAAACTTTTCGCATCGCTTTGTATTAACCTCCTTAACATTTTTAATGAACCTGAATATAGATAATAGAAACATTCTGTTAATATTTAACGACTTTTCATTTTTGAAATATGTTTTATATAAGGCCACCGTGCATTTCAAATTGTGTGCATTTTTTTGCCCACTGCGTATTACCACATACAAGATTGATTAGTTTTGAAGAAGTAATGTTTGAAAGTGGAATTCGAGATATCCTAAGTTAAAATTCCAGGCAACCCTAATTTATGCTTTCATGATTTTTCTCAATGAAAAAAAAAGAGTTTGCTTCTAATTTGAAATATTGCATTAATCAGTGACATTGTACAACATAGAAAACTAAACACATCAATATAAATTCAAAGTCCTCCTGTTTTCAATCCAAAAATTCTTGATTTCATTTACTCTAAAATACTGAAGTCACTCTAAACAACATGGTAACTGGAAGTTCCATGTTACGTAACATTCAACTGCAATCTCTGAAGGAAAATGATATCATACTTTCAAATTTTGCAGAAAATGATAGTAATTCGCATACAATAGATTAAAGTTATAAATTATGGAATAGAGTTACATGCTATGGAAAAATATTACATCCAAAGAATTGCAATGTTTCATTTTAAAAAAGAAAGTTTTATTTTCTACTGAAGATGGTAAGTTCTTAGCAAATGTTCACAATAATGAAGATTGAAACAAGTCGTCTGTGAAATACGTTTACTTATCTCATATTTTGTTTTGTACTTTAGAATTTTAAAATTTATGAATACATTTGGAAAATAATTTCTGTTATGAAGAAAGAATAAATCTGGGAACAAAATACAGAACAATAATTTAAATTCAGTTTACTCTAATATCGTATGAGCCAGGTACATAACCCACAGACATTACATAAGAAATTGAATTTCATGACATATTTTTTATATCATAAATCAAAGCATAGTAATGAAATTCTCAATTTAGCTAGTAGGTTTACAATAAATCTATTTACACATGACTATTTTATTAGGCCCTAGGCCTTATTAAAATACAGTTGGCACCTCACATTATATATGCAACTATTGCCATTAATTATAATAACTAGATAAAAATATAATAATAATAATAATAATAATAATAATAATAATAATAATAATAATAATAACAACAACAACAATAATGCTTTATTTATTCTGGCAGAGTTAAGGCCATAAGGCCTTCTCTTCCACTCAACCAGCACAAATACAAATAAATATTTGACAAATATAGATATACACTATACTAATTATAAACAGTTAAAGATACATTAAATGTAGCAATGTAAATTTCATGTACAAACAACATTTTATACGATAATAACAATAATAATACGATAATAATAATAATAATAATATAATAATAATAATAATAATAATGATATAATATAATAAATATCAGATACAAGGAGCCATTAACATATGAAGGTTTCATATTGTGGTAATGGCTTTCGTCTAGTCAATATTATCTGGCACGAGAGCAAGATTTTTCTAGTTCTAGGTTATAAAGGAAACACCCCATGACCTAATTAGCTAAATGCAATTATCGCAATAACTACACATCATATACTCCATCCATTTCATAAGTGTACTCGTTTTATAAGACGATAGGCCTGCATGAAGCTAAAATTGTACTACATACTTCTCCTAATATAATTTAAAAACTCCTTAGTGTTCCAGAATTACACAGTTTAATCATTTACAGGTCCCGCGCCTTAGCCGAGTGGTTAAGGCAAGGTGCCTCGGATCAGAGCTACGTTGCGCTGGTTCAAGTCTCTATAGGGGAAGAAATTTTCTCATGAAATTTCGGCCGGTATGGGACCGGCGCCCTTCCATCATCGTGAGAAATTTGGGTAGCCATACACGGTGGATAGTCAAATAAAAATTTTAATTCCAGTAGGTACCGCAATAATTATAGCACACAAAAAAGTATTCTCATAAATAAAATTCTCGCATATTCCGCTAAAAAAATTAATGCAAATCCCCCTCGCCCTTCCATCATCGTGAGAAATTTGGGTAGCTACAATATGTAGCAGATACAAGTTGAGGAAACCAGTTATAACGGCTGGGGGACCCGACATTCTGACTACATGTCACCCCTATACTGACTAGAAAATCGTCTACTTCTGTGATTAGCACATGTGGTAGATGTGAGTCCAGCAGCTGGCTGGTAGGCCAAGAGTCTTCTAGGCCTATAGCGCCGTGGAATTAAGAATCATTTACAGACTAATACTTAAGAAATCTGTAAAATTGTTGTTGATTGTTATACATATGATAGCTACTTACTATTAAAACACACTGTACGTATATCTTAAACATAATTATGTTTGTATTTGATCAGCTTCATGGTCTTGTGGTCAGAGCTTCCGATTACAGTTCATGAGGTTCCGGATTCGATTCCCGATTTGATCACAAGATGTTTCCTTAAAGGAAATTATTCCTGTGATCGCCCACAGTTTGGAATTTAGGATAAGTTTAGGTTTAACGATTCTTCTGGTGCTTAATTATCATTTATCGCCCATCATATCATCGGAGTTAAAAAAACGTAACTTCGTCTTCAAGGCGCCCCAACCTCAGAACTGGGTTAAAATTCTGCCAATGCCAGAAGAAATATAGTAAGATATCTGACATTGGACAAAAAATGAAAACTAATTAAAAAACTGTTTTAGCGTGAATGTAAAGATTTTACAGTTGGCATTTATCTACTGTATCCACTAATAGTCATAGCGAGTTCGATCATTTAGAGAGGTATTTTCGAGGTTTTCTCGGTGTTCTCCCATTTACCAAATTTCATCCAATCAATACTCTTCATCCCTCTTCCCTCCTCTATCATGTAATTTCATCTTCATTTATTAATTTCATAAAACACTTCATCTCATCTCATTTACGAAAAAATTGTAACCATAATTTGAGGGAAGCGCATTATAAAGGGGATGATTGGAAAACGTTAGTTCAGGATAGGAATGTATGGATAGCTTATATCCGCGGCCATTGGCTTACGGAAATAAACTACATTTTCTGAATGGCTTTCAAAGTTTACAAACTATAAAATTAAAGGAGCCAGGCATAACTTTGGGGAAATTCATTATATATAAAATAAAACAATTTACTTTAATAGTAAATCCGCTTAAAGAGTCAACAATCAATCTGGGATGTAAATTAAAACCACAGATGCCAATTGAAAAGATAAAACAAGACATTTCCAAATTGATCCTGACACGTGTTTCACCCACGAACAAGGCATCGTCAGGATTATACCATCAAAGTACTGTTTATACGTCGATGTGATCATCCTGATGATGCCCTGTTCAAGGATGAAACATGTGTCGGGATTAATTTGGATATGTTTCTTGTCTTGTTTTATCACTTATACAGGTATCTGTGGTTTTAATTAGATAGATTTGCATCCCAGATTGACTGCTGACTCTTTTAGCGGAATTACTACTACGATAAATTGTTTAATTTTTATAACTTTAATTGACTTTATTCATAATTAGAAAGTAATGCGGTGTAGCTGATTAATTCTCTCCTCTGATACTGTGTATTTAGCAGCCTAATAGCCCTATCCCCCTATTTGTGTAAAACGTTCCCTCGTTGATCACATATTTAAAAAACTAATCTAAACTCTAGTGCACCATCGTAATTACTTGTAGGATTATGTCCTGGCACAGAGAATAACCTTACATGTATTGTGTGGTAGAACATGACATGTTAAATAATGTGTTTAGAACAGCAATGCATTTTCAAGGTTTGTAAATTGTAAGTTCACTGTCAAGGATATCTGAAACCGCATGACAGGATTATCTAATCTGCGCAGGTCTCATGAACGCATGTATTACAGTTAAGGTCATGTATATACACCTCTAACAATATGTGTAAACTAACGATTTTAAATTACATCATTCTCTCTAACAATAATATAGGCCTAAATAGCAGCTCAAGCTGCAAGTTTATACATGAATGAAATTATTCTAATTAATAATATTATTATGTTATAGGATATATTTAATATTCATGAACATAAAACGAATTACTCCCTTTTCTGAAATCATATTTAAAGAGAAAAAATAACTCGTTTATTATCGAATAGAGGACATATTGATTACTTTTTTTAGGAATTAACACCATGAATTATTATCTATTTATGTAATTTTTTTTCACTCGCCTCATATTTTTCTTCTTCTTAAACTAGTTTCGGAATTATCTTCTGTTCTATCGTCAGTATTTCACGACCGTTGTTTTGTCGTCTTGAAGAGCCGTCTTCAAGAGATTAGTTTCAGAAGAAGAAGAAAAATATGAGGTCAGTGATAAAATTGTACATACGTAAATATAACAATTGTAGATTTAAATGTTTAATTAATTGATTTTTAAAATTAATTTAATGTTATCTATCTATTTATTTTGCTGGTTTCTAGTCTTATATAACTCAGTCCACACTAATAAATATTATATTTTATCTTACAAGGGAACTGTCAACCATTTCATGCCGAAACCTACCTTGAAATATTATAATCCAGTGCCAAATCTCTCATTTAAATTATAGGGGAAGTAATACAACTCGTGAATTGGTAGATTGGAAAATCAGCACTACCTGCCCTCCGCGCCGCGTCCCGCCTCACTCCACTTCGCTCTTACACTTGCAGGAAGTTCAACTGCTCCGTACAACATCCATCCAATTGCTGCATTCTAGCTTTGATATCTGCGCCTTTCACTTCAAAAGGCGATTTTTTTTTTTTGGCACGGCCTTTGTATACAACAACGCTTCTCTGGGATACATTTCAAGGTAGGTTTCGGCGTACATTTGTTAACCGTTCCCTTGTTAGATCTAATGGATCAACAATATATGAAAATAGCCTAAATATACTCTCTCTCTCTCCACCTTAGTTTAACATATACTTAGCAGTTACTTTTATGTGCCTTACGCCACACGGGCCGATCATGTACACGATCTGTTTGGAGAAGATTTTTAAACAGTAGATCATACACATAGGTTTTGACCACACAGGGACACGGAATTCCTCCTTGGGAGAGTGATCAGCTTGCTACCAATACCACCTCCGAGAAACACGAAAAATGTAAGATAAGACAAACAATTTACTCGTGTATTCATACTAAACAAGGCGAATATGATATGGATGATTGTGATGACCAGAGAGTATTCGGAGACTATTTTGGTCTTAATTTTTTCTGAAATTTGTCTTTTATAGGTGAGCAAAACCCCCAAAAGGAACCTCATCTAGGAAATTATCCCGATCAGGAATCATACCCAGACCCGCTGCGTCTGAGACAACGATGTTACCACTAGACCATAGCAGTGGACTGCCTAAGTATACAATTAATTCAATTTCGTACATATTTGCATATATCAAATGGATCTACAAATTGTCAACACATGCAATAATTAAAATTCACATACTGTATAAACACACTCCGATACTAAGTTTTCTACACATGACTAAATAACATTACAAAGCATTAATAATCACATGGAATGTGAGCTAAATAAAATTTAACTATGATAGAAATATGGATAATTTTCATAGTAATTGTTCTATAAATTAACCGTTAAATTTGTAAAACAGTAATTTCTGGTATCAGTTATTTAAATGTGATGGACCGCCCTGAAAACGAAATCGTACATAACTATTATTATTATGTATATTGAGTAATTCCACACATATTTCAGTAATTTCTTATCGTTAGCTTTCCTCTGTTTTATTAAAAGTATTAGATAAATTAAAACAATTGATGTTTCCTATAGGATACATTACGAAATTAAGGGTTAAGCACCCTTTTTATCACCAATAACATAAATAATACGAGATTTGATTCTTGTTTTAACAGAACTATAACATCAAACTGTTCATGGAACCCATTTATTCATAAAAACCAATGACGAGCGTTGAACTCTCATTCATCAAAAGTATAAAATAATGAATGACACGACATGAGACACATGGATTGAGCTATTATTAAAGTAATTACAGCGTGTGGCAAAATATGTATTATATACTGATTTTCCTACCTGTTATCTCTTAAAAGCCTTATAAAATATTAGATTTTTTAATTCAGGAACAAACACACAATTCAGCATAGACTCTGTAGTACGGAAATTTCAAAGGTCTAGTTCTAATAACAGTTTTCAGCATTGACAAACACAAAAAAATGAAGAAATAATATATGAATATGTCCAACGCTTTGATAGAGACACATCTTCATTATTTCGGACGCTCAGAACCCGGGTTCGATCCTAGATCGGATCAAGTTTCCTGGGCTAAATTATTTTCGGGGTTTTTCTTCATCTGCAAGACAAAATCATGAAGAAGAGTTCAGGTCCAAATAGACGTTGAATACATCTGGTCACATATTATCACCTATATCATATTCGCCATTTTTAGTATAAATGGCATGGCATCAGTATGATTACTTATCTAAAGATGCTCTCCAGGTACTTGTGTGTCAAAAGTGTATGTGATCCAGACTTAATAACCTAGGCTAGGAAAAAGATTAAACCAGCACAAGATAATGGTAAATTACTGATTGGAACATTTTACTCATTTGATACAAGCTCACTCTCCAAAAATAAATAAACGTTAAGTGTGTCCTATTGAGTGGAATATGATGTGATGTCAAACGCTAGATCAAACATCCCATCGGAAGACAATATGCATATACCCCATACGTCCCTTGTGGAGCTATGTGTACTCCCCTAGTGGGGATTTCTTGACCAAGCTAATTCAGTTATTATTATTTCCCTACATATGTCAGTGTGGTCATCACATCTCCTCAAACCGGACAATACTAAAGAGTGTTTATATTTGCTACTAGTTGAATAGAATCAGCTTATTAAAAGCGTACATTTACATTATTGAAATCGATGTTTTTACTAGTATCTAACATACTCGGATCTGATTCCGATTTTCTCTTCTTCAAACTTGGCCGGGATCGATGGATTTTTCAGGGTTTAAAAAGCCAGAGTTTGGCTTCCTTCGGAAGGAAAGTAAATCTGTAGTTCACGTGTCGTAGACTTACGGCAAGTAAAAGAACCTCAGGCATGAATTAAGAGGCATCTGACCTAAATGTGTCGGCCATTTCACGTCCAGATTTCAATTGCGACTTTAATTATCTTAGTTTAAAGAGCGTTGTTAAATAATAGCTAGCAAGTTATCGAGCTACTATTACAAAAATAAAGATAAATGCAAGAACATATTTCTTTGACAATATAATTAAGCAAGAATTTTAATCTCAGTCTTTGAATAATAACAAAAATAGGTAAAATAAAATGCACAATAAAAAGTATCACCTCACCAAAATAAATAATTTTAGCTTCAGTTGATGAACTGGAAATATTTGATGACTAAGAGAGCGTAGAGCTTTTCTTGTTAAATGAAGTAATATTTAAAACTCTTCATTTCGATCTAGTAAGCAGTTAATACACGTCCAATACAGTTCCGCTTTGGAGTGAGATGCGACTATTATGTGACCGAATAACACAATGAATTACTTGAATGACACTGACTTTCATGTCGTTCATTTATAGATAGATATATTGCCACAGGAATGAAAATTATTAAAATAATTATAATGTGAAATTGGACTTCGGATATCCTAAAACGTCAGACTTATTCAAATGTGATCAAACGTAACAAAAAGTAGAGCATAGGTGGGCAAACAGTGTTCAGATAGTGTTGAAATTCACAATGGGTTAAGGCAAGAGGATGCTGTATCTCCTCTACTATTAAATTTTGTAAAATTTTGACATAACAATGTTGCTGAGAAATAAGTCAATTTGAGACACTCTGTAGAAGCAATATTCTACATTAATGTATATGGATGTAGAATAATTTACAATATTTAGTAACACAAAACATGCATATTAACTTAGTCGATGTAGCGCTTCGCTTTCACGACAGCAATAAAAACGTGTATTGCATTATATGATTAGCCTAATGGTCTTATTACATTTCATATAAAATCCGATATACATTTTTTTCTTACACAATTTCTTATTTTTACTTGCAAAAAAAATTAGTATGTTTACAACACAGCATGTGTAAAATTAGAACAAAATGTGGAATAACTTTTAAATCTACCTTTATTGAAAAATTAGGAGATTAGCTGACACTCTTGAAATTACGCTTTTGCATTGGAAAAGTGTGTATTTATTGTTACAAAACATTAAAAGACGTTGCTCTGTAATTTTTTTAGCAGAGTATTATGAATGGTTTGAAATGTCAGTTGAATGAACGAAGAAAGGCTGGCCAATAAAATGATCAATTATAACCCATAAGGGCATAGATATTGAATACGACCAGCTAAAATATATTATATCCAACAACTATCCAAGACAGAAAAGATCAGAATTGGTCTAAACCATGATGGAAGATGATTTTTAATTTTTTTCTACTCCTAAAATATGGGGTAATTATACTTAGGAAAGCTGATTCATTATGGGACCTCAAACTAGCAGTTCAAGTACTCAGTTTTTTCTTAAAATATAACTCCAACATGTTACCTCGATTATTACCAAGAAGTCATTAAAATATTTCATGATTAAGGAAAATGATTTTGTTAGCTTTTAAATTCAATTGAATGAGCGGTTAGGACTTCTAAGTAATTAAAAAATGTAGCATTTATACAATGGACATGTTAGAACTCGACCTAATTAAGCCACTTTTTCTACGTTGTGGCGGCTCCGTGGTGCACGCGGTTAGACGCTCGCCTCTCACTGCTGGGGTCCCGAGATCGAGTCTCGGTCACTCCAAGTGGGTTTCGTGGTGGACGAAACGGAGTTTGGGCAGGTTTTCTCGGGGTTTCTCCCATTTTACCCTGCCACAAATTTCATTCCACAATTTATCCATACTCGTCTCATCCAACTCGTTTCATTTCATTCATCCGCCCCTGTGACGGTGCGTCAGGTGCGGTCGGCCGGCGCCCTTGTAGTTCACAGACCTCTATAAATATAGTGGCTTCATTCTCATCTCATTCCTCGACCCGACTCTGAGTTGAGGGTATTTATTACTTTTTGTACATTGTCCATTATTTGCCGATAAAGCCTATACTATATATTCCAAGTAAAGATATTTATAATGCAGCAAGTATACTTATTGGTGCACAAATAAACTTTTATCATAAGTAATGCCACGAGTGATTTCCAAATTATCGATAAATTCACGACTCACGAAGTGAGGAGTGGACTTATCTAGAAAATTTGGAAATCAAGAGTGGCATTTGTTAGGACTATTTAAAGAATAAAATTAAGCTATTTACCCACAAATCATTATTTAAATATAGTTATTTTAAAATATTTATGTATTAAATGTAAATGGCGATGTTTGAAAACAAATGAGAAACGTTATGTTTCACTTGTCATCACTGCAACCAGATCATATTATTCATTGCCAAAGGATCCCAATATTGTAAAAATGCGCCCAAGTGGAGAAAAAAATGAAACGCATCAAACTGTATATTAATTAATTTGTGATGTCCTGTTGTGTAAATATTTCAAATATATTTTTCTGGAACGTTATTGCTTGGGAAATAATATGATTAAGAAAGTGCAAACAGTGGTTTCTTTTTTTTTTGTGGTATAATAAATTGCTACAAGTGTTTTTTATATTATATTCCGCAAGCACTATCTTGTGACATTCGTGCACTATATATACAATCTGGTACCCACATGCATTGTAGGATTCTTACATCTTAATATATAAATTGTTATATTCAAGGTATTTCTTAGAGAGTCAGTCACTGCAAATAATGGTCTGACCTATTCAGAATGTTAAAAAAAAAAAAGAGGAGCTTGATTTTAATTCATAAAACTGAGGTGAAAAATGACTGTGATTCGTTGCAAATCAAAATTCATTGAAATATGATTGGTCATTGACTCGCATTTGGGGCATGAGTTAAATAGTCGAATTAAATAAGTACGTTTATTAATTGTATTTAAGTATTCTCCAGAGATATAGGAAGAAGAAGTCTAGCAATAGGTGGGAAACATCTCGGAAATGAAGTACCATATACACAAATCATGGAGCTTTCACTGTTATGAAGATAAAAAATCAGTTCATTATAAAAAACATGTTTCTAAAGATCAATCATACATAGATTATCGAGCGCAAGAAAAGAAACTATACAGTGGTGTGTTAGGAGGTCTCAATTAGGCAACGCCGCGCCGCGCCGTAAGGAGAAGCAAAGTGTTTGGTAAATGCTTCGGAAATTTATTCAATAATTCAATAGTAAGAGCTCCTGATATATAGCCTTCCAACGAATAACAGACCCGCGATAAAATAAACTATTCACTGAAATGTTTACGATTACCAGTGACGCATCTGCCATGAAATAATACAATCACTATAACATGGACTACGTCCTATACTGGTCCGCCTTTGAGCGGGTTGCGACGAAGGGAATCTAGGGACAGAGTAACCAATTAAAAATTGGCTACTCCCACGTTGAACTGTATTTAATTTAATATACTCCATTTAGTCCACCGCTGTGGTCTCAAGGTAGCGTGCTGCCTTGTCACGCAGCGGGCCCGGGTTCGATCCCCGGTTGGGGCAGTTTTTCTGGGTGAGGTTTTTATCGGGGTTTTTCCTCACCTGTAAGACAAATGTCAGGAAAACTTTAAGGCCCAAACGGTCCCCGTCCCCGAAATCATATGGCCATCATCCTTATCATTATCATCCTTACCATTATCATTATCATCATCATCCTTCACCGGTGTGGAAAGCAACGGGAAGCTACCACACCTACATAATTCCCTAGTAAGCTGCAAGCATAGCATGAAAATGCTATGATTGCAGTGAAGAACCTGCCTTCGGGCAGAATTACTATGGATGGATACTCCATTTAAACTCCTCACAACCAAAACATTTAGCAAAAAAGTAAAGTCACAAAAATGTTAATCACATCCTTAATCAAGGAATGTCTTTTTTTGTCCAATGTCTTATGAGATTTGTAGCTTTCTCACCTGGCATAAGCGGAATTGTAATCCATTTCTTAGGTTGGGGCACCTGGAAGGCGGTGTTACATTAACAAGTTATTACAGGTAGTATTGGAATCATTTATAATTTATTATTAGCTTAATTTTATTAATCTGTGTTTTAGGCGATGATATGACGGGTGATAAATAATAATGAAGCACTAGGAGAGTCCTTAACCTAAATTCCAGACCATGCAATTTCCTTTTAAAGAAACATTCCTATGGTCTGATCGGAAATCGAACCCGGAACCTCATATACTGTAGTCAGGAACGCTGACCACTAGCCCATGAGGCTACTCAAATAATATCTTGAATTATAGAAAAAAAAATGGATGAAGATGGTTCGCATTAACAAAAAATGTATCTCTATTGATATTACAAAATATTCTAAAAATGAAAATACAAACCTGAAAAAAATCAAATAAATGAAAAAAGGTGCTAGGTAAAGGTTTCATTAATTTAAAACCCCTTAAGAATTAAATTTTCGTTAATAGGAAACTTACTAAAGCTGTAGAGAAAAGTCAAGAAGAGCTTATTACAAGTACCTAATTATAATTAAGAATACATTCAATTAATAGAACGCTAATGGCATTATGCACTCTTATTTTGCTTTCATCTAGTACGTTATGGAAATAATGTTAAAAAAAAGGTTAAGATATAAGAAAAGAAGAATACTGAAATACACAGTGAAAAAGTAATTTTCTTAAAAAGGAGACATTTACAATCGTAATTCATTTAAAAATAAACCGTTCTAAAATGCAATTACTCTGGGTCTTGGAGAGTTTCAACTAAGGAGGATCCAGAAAAATAAACTTTCACAGGAGAGAAAGAGAGAAAATCCGATTAAGGCAATTTAACGGATTCTCGGCATTCAAATATGAAATCTAAGTTGTGGTTAAAAAAGTACTTTGAGATGAAACAATAATTGCAACTCTTTAAAATATCATCATCATCATCAATTGCTGTCATGGATTAGGCCATTGCCTGTTCCGCTTCAGGATAGAAATTGATCCCTCCATCTCTTCTTAGGTATTTTTGGGTCTCTTCGTCCTGTGGGTCTATAGTTCAATAGCTGCAGAGGTATTCTATTGTTTGCCATTCTAAGAAGGTGTTCATGCCTATTATTTTGGTATATTTGAATGGTTTCAGTTATTGCTGGTGTGTTGAGAGCTTTGCGGATATCTTCATTACGTATGTGGTCATAAAGTGTATAACCCGCTATAGGTCTTAATAACTTCATTTCTGCACTTACTATTTAATTTACCTGTAGTAAGAATCCAGGTCTCAGAATCATAATATAAAATATATTTTTATAAACAAAATATAAGTGTACTAAAATATATGCGGGGTTTGGTTTTAACTACAATTAATTCTAAATAATAAATATAATTTCTCTGCGAAAAATTAATATGGAAACAATTACTAATAGCATTATGCTTTCCTCAATTCAAAAATATTAATTATTGAAAATGAATGAGGTAGTAGAAAAGGAATCGTATATATATTTTAGACGAGTTTATAATGGAGTAAGACATAAAACATGATTTATATTAAAATATATATGCAGTCAATATGCCCATTTCACCAATTAATGTTTTAAAAATGGTCAACAAGTTTCTACAGCCAAGCTGTCATTCTCAAGACCAGATATTGACTGATATCTGGTCTTGAGAATGACAGCTTGGCTGTAGAAACTTGTTGACCATTTTTAAAACATTAATTGGTGAAATGGGCATATTGACTGCATATATATTTTAATATTTTATCACCAAGAAGATCACTTGTGTATTAAATAAATGATTTATATATTTAAATAGTTTCTACTTTATTTTTTTATAATTTTGCCTCATAATTTGCAGCACAAATATTGTATATAATGTATCCGAGTTGAATATACATATAAGAGGGTTGTTGCAAATGGATACAAAAATGTCCACTTGATAGATGTTGAAGTTAATATTAGAATATCGGAAAAGTTGCAATTCTGAGAAAAAGTTAAAATACTGCATTAGGAATATTCAATAAAAAAACTGTCTCGCCTTAGAGTAGGATTTATAATTATAGGATTCTTTAACTGAAATAATACCTAATTTAAAAAATAATGAAGAAAAACAAATATTGCAATATGAATTTAATATTATACAAAATAATTATTCTTTCCCTGATTTATTTTTTTTAACTTTTGGGCAGTCATGAACATAAGTTACAATACTGTTAAATTGTGTTAAGTACAATATAACGAAGAATCGAAGAAAAGTAGACATATTATTGGATTATTTAACCCTCAGGGGTCCTCATCTAGGGGTATGTGGATGGCGACCACAAGGTGCCCAAGCTGTGCAAAACATTTCTTCCACTTACTTGTGTTTTGCACTCTTTTAACTTTACTATCTAACCTCTCTTGGTTAACTCTTGTTTTTTTGACCCCAACGCTATTAGGGCATCCGAGGGCTAGGGAGTCCTTCCTTTTTTCCATTTCTTCTTTCCTTTATTTTCTTTTCTTCTCCAGAGAAGCCTGACCAGAGGCTATAAGATGGCAGCCCCATCACTGGTCCTGCCTTCCTTTGGCCAGCAACCAATCGAAAGGACTATTATTATGCTTTCAAGTCTTATATGAGAATTTCCCATAAGGGAAAATTTTCTATAGGATCGTAACAGGCCTTGGCCTAATACTTGGAAGGAAGAAGAAGAAGATATATCACTTTAATTCCTACATATCTATCTGGCACATCATAGCCTAGTGGTTAAGTCACTGTGCTACAAGCCGGAAGGTCGAGAGTTCGAGTCAGGTTTTTCAAACTGACCCAAACTTTCTGGCCGGACTGTGGCCCTGATGTCGACTCAGCCTCTAACGGAAATGAGTACCAGACGGTTTTTTTTCTGGGGTAAAGGCGGCCGTCACGCAGGCTTGAGATTGTCCAGTAAAAGCGGGAGCCTTAACCTCCTACTACTCAAAGGGCCTCCTGAGACCTGTAGTGGGATATAGTAATTGCGTAGTCCACTACTGAACCATAGCCTCGCCTTTGTAAGGCGTTTACTAGACCAAGTTAATTTTTAGATAGTTTATTCACTCAGAGATGTCATGGATAGTATGCGGTCAACACACCGAGACATCTAACAGGCAACTAAGGTATTACTAGGACGTTAAGGTTGGTAAATTTTGCATTAAGGCCTCTTTACTCAGGCTTAAGGATCTTTTACGAGCCTGAAAATCTTCAGAATCGGGACCAACGGCTTAACACTTTGAGTACGGCAGTGGTACTAGTGCCACTGCAGGACTCAAAGGGTTAAGTCCCTCCTGGAGGACTTGCTCCTTGGATTTTTCTGTCCTAAAAAAATCCATAGACCCGGCTGGGTTTGAACCTGCGACCCTCGGAACCTGAGGCAAGGAGCATAAACACTAGTACACTGCGGCCGACTTAATTCCTAAAAAAACAATAGAAAAATCATGGTTAATGTTATTCTCCCACCTCTTTCTTGACCTACCAACTGGAAACATTCCCCTTGGTTCTCCTACAAGAAGCTTCCATGCTCCATTTCCTGCCCATCGTCATTTGAGTATTAACTGCTCTTATTACATTTGGTTTCCCATAAAGATCATGAAGTTCACTGTTATGAAGTCTTCTCCATTCACCTGTCTGTTCATCTCTCCTTGGTCCAAAAATTTACCAATAACTTCATTCTCAAATCTCTTAATCTATTCTCCTCCCTTAAAGTAAGATTTCATGTTTCGCATCCATTTAATTAATGTAACTGGAATAATTACAGTTTTGTATATTTTCGGTTTTAATATTTGTTGAGAGACGTTGGGATGACAGGAGTCCCATTAATGATAATAGCCTGTATTTCCGGAATTGATCCTATGTTTAATTACTTCTTTCTCCATATCATTCGTAATTGCAATTGTAATAGGTTTTTCATTGAGGCACTTATTCAAATTTTCCTCATTTATCATTAAGTGTCTTTTTTCACAATACAATATATTTCTATATAACAACAATAATGAAGATTATGAAAATTTAATTAATGAAAATTATGATAATGCTGATAATGAAGGATGGACGTTTACCCTTCTTTAGCAAGATTTGCCCAAGCTGGAGCTTCGGTAGATTTAGCCATCTTTAATAATAATAATAATAATAATAAATAATAATAATAATAATAATAATAATAATAATAATAATAATAATAATATAATAATAATAATAATAATAAACAATAACAATAACAATAATAATAATAATAATAATAATAATAATAATAATAATAATGGGAAGGATGGCATATTTCAATTGAAATCAAGAATAAGAGAATCATCAAATGACTGGAAAGAAGCAATAGCGTTTAAAAACAATAAATCAATAATTCCCCTTTAATCTGTTACCACAAAAAAGTAACAGGCCCTCAAGTGGCCTCCTTGGTCATACCTCATTACCAGAATTATACAAAATTTAGTCCACTTTTCCTGCTTGGCCTGTGATTGAATTATGTAAACTCACGCAAACGTATTGAACGATAATACAATTACCTCTCCTTAATCCTTTTTTTTTTTGTCTGATACACATATGTATGAAAGAGCAGAGAACAAGAGAAAGTTGCTAAAGCAAAAGTCTATGCGTCATGATCAAAACAATTTATCATAAGTAATGCCACGAATGATTTCCAATTTATCAAGAGAATTTGGAAATCAAGAGTGGCATTTGTTAGGACTATTTAACGAATAAAATTAAACTGTTTACTCACAAATCATTGTTTAACTATAGTTATTTTAAAATATTTATATATTTAATGTAAACGGCGATGTTTAAAAACAAATCAGAAATGCGAGGTTATGTTCATTCACTGCACCTTGATCATATTATTTACTGCAAAATAAGATCGCAATATTGTAAGAGTGCACCCAAGTGGAGAAATAATGAAACACATCAAACTATATATCATAATCAACATTACGGGTTATTAATTTTTTTAAAAAACTCAGTAAAATCAAGGATCTTTTCATTATTTGCTATATTCAATGTATTTGTTGGAGAAAAATAATGCTTTGACCTGTTCAGAACATTAAAAAGCAGGAGCTGATAAAGAGAAATCGATAAAGAGCGAGGTGAAACACGACTTCCATTGGTTGTAAAACAACATTCATTGAAACGTGATTGGTCATTGACTAGCATTTGGGGCATGAGTTAAATAATCTCTCTAAATTATGAATGAAAGAAGTTAGTAAGTTTGTATACTACCTTGGAGTGAAAAATTAAAAAAAAAATGAAACAAAATCGACACAGTTTTGCTACATTAACTTCATGCAAATAATATTAAGTATGGCTACATTTTATTTTATGACGCTATTAACATCTCGGATCATTAGCGTCACAGTTGGAACCTGACTATGGAAGCACCGACCAATTTTGCTCAGAGATCTCTTGCTTTCGGCTTGAGGCATTTTATCTGTTTGTCTGTCTGTCTATACATATACATCCCCACTCGGGGCAAGGGTGCACACTTGCGGGAGTTATTTAATCAAGCTAATTTAGTTATGCTTATTTGCCTACAGATGTCATGGAGGGAAAAGCGGTTAGCTCATCGCCTGAAATATATACCTAGTAGATAACTAAAGCATTATTTGGATGGGAAAGACTGATTCAATTTTGTTCAGAGACTCGGGACTCACCTCCAGAAGAATTGTCCCTTGGATTTTTCCATCCCATGACCCCAACCAGGTTTGAACCCACGACCCCGGAACCAGAGGCAAGAAACTTACCCCTAGACCACAGACGATCTTTTACGTGCCGTACTTCACAGGAGCAACGAAACCCCATGTTGGGGATTTTTACGACTTTATAAAATACATTGACCCTGGGCGAGTGTATAACAGCTAATCGTGGAACTGGATGTGAGCATGTTAACCACTAGTCTACCGGGATCGACATTCAATTGGAGGAAGAAGAAATGCAGAACAAAATTTTTCAGATCTAGCTCACAAGCAATATCGCGCAATGCAGCAAATTGTTTAAGGTATCATGCATTTTGATGTAGATATATGGAACTTGGGATGGGACCAGTGTCCACCCATCTCGAGATGAATTCGGATAGCTGCAATAAGTAGTGGCTCCAGGTTGATAGAACAGCTGAGAAGGCGGACCTAATAGGTCTGCCGATCCGCGAAGTTTAGTTAAGCTCATAGACAATAATTTGATATGGATAAGAGAAATATGAAGATTGAGTGGGAATATTTACACCTACGCACAGACTGAAAGCATGCGGATATAATATAGAAACATCAGGCAACACTCGAGTGCAGGAAAGTGGGTAACACAAACAGAACTAACTGATGCCGGATGGGCGAGCCCAAAGTGTTTATTCCTGGTGCAGTGTCTCTCATATTTTGGCAAAAGGCCCACTTTACTAGAACTGAAAACGAATCAACTTGCTACAGCGGTATTCACAACATTAGAAAGAAAAATATTTTACTTAGATCATCTGGGTATAGTTGGCTATCCATCTTTATCTACAGATTTACCTATATTAATATGTTATATCTAATCATTAATCATATACGACTAAGAAATATGTGTTAGATCGTATTAATAAAAAAATACACTCTCATAATTGTAAATACTGTTGCACTATTACCAACATAATCATTAATTACGTCTTCATGATCCACCATGAATTTTGACTTCACTGCAGAAACCAGACTATCTTATAGTCATGCTTTGTACCCATTTTTAATGCAGAAAGTTTATTGTCTGTTTTATAAATCCTCTAACAATTTCAACTATCCTTTTACTTTTCAGTTTGGATTCCAATTACTGTCTCATATAAATTTTACAAGTATAATTTCACGTTCAGTCAGATTACAAACACACTTATGTTACAAGCAACGTAATTTATTTTTATTTATTATTTTATAGTTTAAATTATTATATTAGGCTGGTCATTATAAGGGTGGGATTAAAATGTCAGATTTGAACGCAGACCCTCTATTTTTTCCTTTTCGTCCTTTTACATGGTGTAACAAATTTCACTACAATAAATTAACGTTAGGCTATCCCGTGCCGCACTGGACTTAGGTAAAAAAAATTACAGCAAGAGTATTTTTCTACTATCTTAAGAGAAATAAAAATCTTCAAATACAGATATTTGAATGGAATTAATTGTTAATATCATAAATCATTACCATTTTTATGGATTTCCCGCCCCCAATGTATCTCTTTTACGTGCCTGTTTTAGTTAATGCGGCACGGTTTTCTTATTTTTATTTCAACAAAATGGACTTTAAAGTACTTTTTACAACAATAGGAAAAAATAGAAAGTGTGCGAAATGAAGTCGAAAATAAGAGTCACTCTATATATATATATATATATATATATATATATATATATATATAACTTATATGTCCACCGCTGTGGTCCCGAGGTAGCGTGCTGCCTTGTCACGCAGCGGGCCCGGGTTCGATTTCCGGTCGGGACAGGCTCCTGGGTGAGGTTTCTTCGGAGATTTTTCCTCAACTGTAAGACAAATGTTAAGAAGCTTAGGGCCCAACGATCCCCGAAAATCATCCGGCCATCATCATCAACCTTATCATTATCATCATCATCCTTCACCGGTGTGGAAAGCAACGAGAAGCTACCAGACCTATAATTCGCTAGTTAAGCTGCATAGCATAGCATGAAAATGCTATGATTGCAGTGAAAGACCTGTCATCGGGCAGAATTACTATGGATGGATATATATATATATATATATATATATATTGGACAAGATACGCTGGTTGCTTACTAAGATTTGGGAAAAAGAAGCTCTTCCAGATGAATGGAAGGAATCAATTATCGTACCAATTTATAAGAAAGGAGATAAAACTGATTGCAACAACTATAGGGGCATCTCATTACTTTCAACTTCGTACAAAATTCTAACAAATATATTAGTAAGCAGACTTACTCCCTATATTGATGACATTCTAGGAGATCATCAATGTGCATTTAGAAGAACAGATCAGATTTTTAGTATAAGACAGATTTTAGAAAAGAAATGGGAATATAATGGTACTGTACATCAACTATATGTAGACTTCAAAAAAGCATATGATTCAATTAAGAGGGAGAAGTTATATAGTATCCTGCTGGAGTTCGGAATTCCTAAAAAGTTAGTTAGACTTATACGAATGTGTCTAAATGGCTCAACGAGTAGGGTGCGTGTAGGCAAACAGTTTTCAGACACTTTTGAAATCCAGAATGGGTTGAAGCAAGGTGATGCACTATCTCCTCTACTATTTAATTTCGTACTAGAGCATGCCATTAAATCTTTAGAGAATGAGGAAGGCCTACAACTGAATGGTATTAATAAGCTGTTAGTTTATGCTGATGATGTAGTACTACTGGCCGATAGCGAGGAGATACTAAAGGCCAACACGCACACACTATTGAGTAACACTAAGAAATTAGGACTGGAAGTAAATATCAATAAAAGTAAATATATGGTCACACGTAGAAATACATTATATAATGGAAATGGACAGCTAATGACAAATGAGGGAAATTTTGAGGAATTGGCTGAATTCAAATACCTAGGAACAACAATCACAAATAGGAATGAGATGCACAAAGAAATTAAAAACATAGGCTCAATTCTGGAAATGCATGCTATTATGCATTGCAGAGACTTTTGATGTCCCAACTCCTTTCAAAAATGTTAAGCTGAAAATATATAAAACTATTATTCTACCAGTTATATTATATGGGTGCGAAACATGGACTCTTACTTTAAGGGAGGAAAGGAGATTACGAGTATTTGAGAATAAAGTTCTTAGGAAAATTTTTGGACCAAAGAGAGATGAACAGACAGGTGAATGGAGAAGACTACATAACAATGAACTACATGGTCTTTATAGGAAGCCAGATATAATAAGAACAGTTAAGTCCCGTAGACTGCGATGGGCAGGACATGTTGCGCGTATGGGGAATGAAAGACGTGCATGGAAACTTCTTGTAGGAAAGCCAGAAGGAAAACGCCCAGTTGGTAGACCAAGAATGAGGTGGGAGAACAACATTAACTATGATTTGAGGGAAGTAGATTATACAGGGAATGATTGGAAAGCATTAGCTCAGGATAGGGATGTATGGAGAGCTTATGTCCGTGCGGCCATGAACCTACGGGTTCGATAGTGCCAGTGAGTAAGTAAGTAAGTATATATATATATATATATATATATATATATATATATATATATATATATATTCAAGCTATAACACCTTGTCATATTCATGCTTTCTATCCATTTTTTAATATACACGTCCAATTTCAGCCAAGAATTTGTAGCCTTCCTCCTGCTTTCCAGTCTCGCACCCAATTTCAATAAGCAACTGTCTCATAAAAATATTACCACAAGTTTGTTTTAATGTTAGGTGAGATTACAAACTCGCACATTATAATTTGTTTAAATAGGCCGTACAGTTTTTATAGATTAAATATAGAAGCAATTGATATACACAATTAATATTTAAAGTATTTTCTATTATAATACCCGACTTTAAATATTAAATTACAACCATAATTCGAAATTAATGTACAAAGTATTTCAACGATTCTATTTTTTAAAATATTATTTCATCTATTCCCATAGGCTATTAAATACATATTTTACAGTGAGTTTCACTCGACCTGGGCAGTTAGCGGAAAAACTGACTGCAAGCATCGAGTCATCAACTCACGCTGCCCATGCAGTGTCCACGCTAGGGGCCGCAAGTCGAGTGAAACCGCTGTATTATTTAATGCTATTTAATATATTTATTTAGTTACAGAAGTTATATTGCAATGACATTCTCTTCCAATCAATGAAGATAAAACGTTTGATACAACAGTTATATAATACAACATTTCAATACACAGGCAGATATATAAATTAAATGTTGATAAAAATATGATAATAATAATAATAATAATAATAATAATAATAATAATAATAATAATAATAATAATGAGTGTGCAAACCTGGACACACTGTTTATTTTTTCTAAACAAAAACATTACGACTCTTTGCATATAAACAGTCCACAGCTGTGGTCTCGAGGTAGCGTGCTTCCTTGTCACGTAGCGGGTCCGGGTTCGATCCCCGGTCGGGGTAGTTTTTCTGGGTGAGGTTTTTCCTCACCTGTAAGACAAATGCCAGGAAAACTTTAAGGCCCAAACGATCCCCGAAATCATATGGCCATCATCATCATCATCATCATCATCATCATCCTTCACCGGTGTGGAAAGCAACGGGAAGCTACCACACCTACAATTCCCTAGTAAAGCTGCAAGCATATCATGAAAATGCTATGATTGCAGCGAAGGACCTCCCTTCGGGCAGAATTACTATGGATGGATGGATGCATATAAACATTTGCACAAATAGGCTATAATTTGAAATATCTTTAACCTAAAACATCGCTCAAACCCACAATAAAAATATATCGGTGCTGATAAAAATTATACATGGAAGCCCGTATTTGTTTTGCATTTTTAAAAAACTACATTGGGCACGCCATAGCGTAGTGGTTAAGGCAATGAGCTACAAGCCGGAGGGTCGAGGGTTCGAGTCCCGGTGGGGTCAGGATTTTTAAACTGACCCAAACCTTCTGGCGGCACTATGGCCCTGGGGTCAACTCAGCCTCTAACTGAAATGAGTACCAGACGCTTGTTCTGGGGTAAAGGCGGCCGTCACGCAGGGCTGACACCCCGGCTGACATCAAGTGCCGATTGTCAAGAAAAAGTGGGAGCCCTAACCTCCTACTACCCCAAGGGCCTCCTGAGGCCTGTAGTGGGATCACTTTACCTTTTTTACTGGTAATGTGGAAGTGCTTAAATGTTAGTAAAAACCCTTCTAAATGAAATAAGTACAATATAAGCGAATCATCACACTGCTATTAAACATAACTAGTGACAACGTCTATTTATGTTTATTTAAAACAATCAGACATGTTGCGTTCATTTCCACGTCCAGCACAAGTAGTTCAGTAGGAAGGATTGTCATACGCCCTATTTTTAACTTGACATACTCCTCAGGTGGCAAATGTTTGAAGTGTTATCTGTGGCATGTTATACACTTTTACAGCCTTCCTCAAATCCATTTTCTTTTCCCTTACATACATTGTCGTTTTTATCATGTCATGGTTATCCCATTTCTTCAAAACAGTCTTCGGGATGGGTTTATCATGCGTCCGTCTTATCTGTGGCATGTTATACACTTTTACAGCCTTCCTCAAATCCATTTTCTTTTCCCTTACATACATTGTCGTTTTTATCATGTCATGGTTATCCCATTTCTTCAAAACAGTCTTCGGGATGGGTTTATCATGCGTCCGTATAATCTAAAACATATGTAAACGGGATTTCTGGAAAAATATTATTATTTGGGTGTGGGTAATGTGGAAACGTTTCTATTAAACCCTCACTTGTTTGTTTACACAACCATCACAGCGCCTTATTGCAATCTAACTCATTATTAGTTAAATATTGAATGTTTAACTTTGATTTTAAAAGTAGATGAATTCTAAATTAAACCCTTAACGAAAAATATCAAATATTTACTTTAATTGAATTGCATTCAAGAAATGTGTTTAATTAAGGGCTAAAACGCTTTAAAAACTTTTAAAACTCTGGAAAAAATGTCGCGTGGTTATACTTTCACAATTAACAAAACAACTGTCTGGTAACAATCTAACATGGCTATTATGAACTCAATAGTTTCCCGTGATTTCTACCACAACTAGTCGTACCCTAAGGTCGACGTTTCCATTTTATCAGCAGACTTCCATATTTAACCCACTACCTTTAATATAATACAATTAACGTTTTTGAAATATTATATATAATTACATTTAATAGTCAATCAATTCAGACTTAAATTTTATATTTTGACTTTATTTGTTGGTTTATCATTACAATTTTATTCTTATTGAATCTATGAACACTAACAAATTAATTATGCTATGTTTCATGTATACATACTATAGAATCTAAGGTCTATTAAAATAATACGTGAAACAACTACAGAGAATATCGCAGCTCGGCCGAACCACCCGTGGCGGCCCTGGACCGGGCAAGCACCGGCGGGCCTTCCGCAGAGTCACACACACACACACACACACCACACACACACACACACACACACACACACACACACACACACACACACACGGTCGGCAAGTCATTGGTATTTTTTTAAATTGGTTTTGCAGTCTGTTTATAACGGCAACGTGAACCTGCTTTTAACCTTCTTCACTAGTGAAGTGTGGTGCATCTCCACGGGTACTGAAAATCCCCATATTATTCATTAAGTTCCTAATCATGATGCAAAAGTTGGGGTTTGGTGCGCGTAAAATTATTTGTCCGATATTTTTCGACACAACAGTAGATTCACACGTTTATGTAACTTCAATTTTTTCCCGCAACTAAAAAGAAATTAACGATTGTATGGCTGGTTTCAGCAGGATTTAGCGACAGCGCACAACTGCTGCGAATTCTATGCATGCATTGCGAAGTGTGTTAGATGACAGAATAATTAGTCGATGACTGTGGCCACCTCGTTCCCCTGACCTTTCGCCATGCAATATTTATTTATGGGGAACGTTATAGATTAAAGTGTACGCATCAAATCCGCACACGTTACAAGAATTGAAAGACAACATCACGAGAGAAACATAGGCAATCAGTCAACATGAACTTTTACGAGTAAACTAGAATTGTTTTCGAGATATAAGGAATGTGTTCGCCTTCAAGGTCATTACTTTCAACATCTGTTGTGATGCAGGTAAGCCTAGTGTAAGTTAGTATAGCATTAATTTGTAATTTTAGCACAGTAGGTAGTGTTCCGTACCAATGACTTGCCGACCATGCACGTGCAACTCTGGCGGTGCTCGCCCAGTCCAGGATCGCCGCGGGGCGGTTCGGCCGAGCTGCGAACGCTCTGTATAACAAACATGTATTAAACCCTTCATCGAAAATAAATCACATTAGACTCAATTTTTACAATTTAATAGGATATAATTGCAATGATTGCATCATCATTGTAAACATATACAAGTTAGAACAAATTAATAGAGTATATAGAGAATAATATACGCTACACAGAACTACTTGTATAAAACAAAGATTATTATAAACTACATAAAAGCCTTGTGAAAATAGGCTATATGTAACTAACTGTTTGTTACTATATTACATTGATGGCGTGCATAACAGGCGTTTAAAAGGACATTATATTTTTTATCGCCTGGCAAATAAATCGCGCTTTTCAAGGACATGACCACACGTTCACGGGGCAAATATGCAAATTTTAAGAAAAAATGACGCAAATATAAAATCAATACCTTAGAATTATGTATTTTTAATGTCTTAAGTGAAAACTGAATATTAATATTTAAATTACCAAGGCATAATACATTAAAACTATATTCATAATGAATCAAGAACTCCAGATGTAAGATTAGTAATTTTTGTTCTTAGTAATTATTTATATTTTGTATCATTTTGTTCTCTTAATTTTCAAATTATAAAATCGAAAAAAAAAATAGTTTATTAGTATGGTACTGCACATACGGTATTTGATTAGAGACAAATGTAAATTATTATTTTTATTATTTTCAGAATTTTCCTCATCATTGAGGGTTTTCTCAAACCAATCTTAGTAATTAACATAAATTTAAAAAAAAAACATAATGTCTATGGACTTATAGACTTATCAGTTTGCAACAAACATTCACAGATTTCCCTTAATTAAAGTTCTCCATCGTCCTCTGTCCTCTGTGACTTCATCTGTTACACCAAATTACTATTTATCAATTAATTACAATATGTTCTTAGGTAAGTTGAATTAATGATTTTCTAAAGAGTAACGATTCATATATTTTCTTTAGGGAATTATATAGTAGTGCTAGATCTTAATTATAATATTAAAATACTCAAGCTTGCCATCCACATGCAATAGATAATACAACTAAAGATAACATTTTATGCCTCAACACGGATTTGTACCCAGGATATGGCAGGTGAAAAAATCCCATCATGTCTTCTTGGTGAAACAGGCCTTACTGTAATGTGAATAGTTTTCACTGCAAATTTACTCGAGGTTATAAAGTGTGAAATATAATTACCTGATATGGCACGGAAAAACAAAAATTCCACCATAATGTTTTCTTGGTGAAACAGTCCTTACTGTAATGTGAATAGTGATCACTATAGAGTGTACACGCGATTTTAGGGTGAGAAAAATAAGTTGGAAATCCTGGCTTCAAACCCCAGTGCAGGCGTAAATTTTACTCTTTAATTGTAGACCTACATTATATTTTTATCGTGGCTCTAGCTTGGAAAAGAGAGAATTTTTGAAAAGTCATGGGATTTTTTTATATAATTTCGAATAAACATTTTGTCTTAAACAATTAACAGTACATATACATACTGATGAAATATTGATATCGTAACCTTGTGAGTCTATAATTATCTGAATAAATTATATCAACTCATGTGGTACATGACATACGTTAACACATTTCACAACATGTCGAAGTTTACATAGCTGATCCACAGTACTGTATGCTAAAACTTAGGAGAACTTCGTTCTTAGCAGTGACGTTAATTGTAGCGATTAATATGATAGGAGACATATAAACTAAGATACAACTCTAATATGCATGGATCTGAAACTAAAATGTTCCGAAATATATTAAATTGTTATTAAAATTAAATAAATCTATAAATAATGAAAATAGAATATATTACTAATATCGCTATAAAATATGTATGTGGAAAAGTAGAAATATATCCAGGTAAAAATTCCACGTACATTTGTCTAGAATAAAATACTGTAAAACGCTACCTGCTATACAAATGACAAATAATAGAACAAAGAGGTATTGTCAGAACTCTACCTACTACACAACTTACAAATAATATAGGAACACAAAAAGGGTATTGTCAAAAGAATATAACTAATTCCAATTAGCAGTCTATACAACTAATAAGAAATATTCATTCTTTAAGAAAAGATAACATTAGTTAGCTATTAAAAATATAAAAATCTATTGACCAATTCTTAGAAACCAATTAACGCTACTAAGCAGTTCCAAGAAATGATGATAAAGAATTACTACCTGGCTAATACAGACAACAAAAGACATTCATTCACCTCTAGAAAAGATAATCTCTTAACATTGACAGTTTACAAAGAAACTGATAAACATTTACCTATTGAGTATCAAAGAACCAATTTACCCAGTTCTTAGAAATGTTATACATACTAGTAAATAATATTAGTGTAACATAAATATATATTCAATTGTAAGGAGTGGATTCGAGAAAAGTGGGAGGAGCCACCGCCTTTATAAGCGAGAACTTATATCAAAATACAATCACTCTCAGTGACTCTGTGTTCAGTGTTGGAACATCGTAGACCTGCAGGCCGCGATCTCCGATTCAGTTTAAATATTATATTCGTCCAAGCAATAGTTAAATTTAAAGTTATAGTCCGTTTAAGCATTGGGACTTTGAAAATATTTGAATCGAGCACGTGGACCTCTAAGTATTTCATCGGCTCCACTCTTAGATAAAACTTTGTAACTGTATTAACAAAAGTGTATTTCTCCGTAAATAAAGAGTTTTTTGGATTCGTTAAAATTGAGTGTACATTTGTACGTTGTTCTTTTGCTTATAAAGAGTTCATAACCCTGAGATCTCTTGCCTACCACCGAGCTCCGGTACATAATAAATAATGACGCTTCCCTACTTCCTTTGCTCATGTGCTACAAATTCCACAGGAAATGTTAGCAAAGTGCTATTAAGAGTTGAGGTTGATAGGCAAGGTTTCGCTTGGACATAGTACTAGTTATAATATTTTTATAGAAGAGAAATTTGACTTCTAGCATTCGTTCGCTCACAAATTTCAGAAAGTAAATTCTTCATCTTCTTCTACAGGAGCTACAACTTAAATTAGTGAATGTCTTGTTCTTCTCAACAACGTGTTTCCATAATTTCCTATGAATGTAAATAGTTTTCCAAACTTAATTTTTTTCTAAAAAAATCCTTCATGGAATATTCGTAATAGTTCATTTTCCTAACTTTTTTGCAATAGCAATTGTGTATAAAAGCTTCTGTTTCCGCATTGTGAGATTAAGTTATATTAGGTTAATTAATAATGTTGTGTCACGTTCAATTAATCATTCATGAATTATTAATGTACCATTTCTGTTTCGAGTCATTGGCATGATTAGCTTACACTGGACAGTTCTGTTCAAGGTTATGTTATCTTTTATTACTTGCATCGAATTTTAAAAATTATTTAAATACCTTCATAGGATATAATTGATGGGTTTTATTACACGCTTTATATTAGCTTGACCTGTATCTATCTATCTATCTATCTATCTATCTATCTATCTATCTATCTATCTATCTATCTATCTATGTAACGGAATTTTTCAACGCAATTTTCACCCACTTAAAATCATCGGATCGACTTGAAACTTTGTATACTTGTAGAGGACCCGTGACAATACAATAAGTTCATATTTAGTTTCTAAAATCGTGGCCATAATCATCAGAAAATCAAAAAAAGTGTTTTTGTATCAATGTAATCATCATCTGGTCAGGGTGAACATCAGACAACGGCTATCGCTTATGAGAGGAACAAACGCTAAAGATGATTCAGTAAAATATGAATTAAAAAACTTGAAAAATGATGAAATGAGGCAAGAATACCAAATCAAAATTGCAAATAGATTTGAAGTACTGGAATCTTCAGATGACAATGTGACAAACGAAGAAGAAACTGATATAAATAAAGATTGGGAGGCTATAAGAGATACTATTAAATTGTCAGCATCAGAAAGCATTGGTTGTTTAAAAAAGAGGCAAAACAAGAAATGGTTTGATGAGGAATGTGCCGACATTGTAAAGAAAAGAAAGCTAGCAAAAATGAAATGGTTACACGAGCCAAATGAGGTAAATTTAGAGCAATTGGGTAGTGTTAGACGGGAAACCACCAAGTTACTAAAGAGTAAAAAGAGGGAATATTTGAGAGAGAAGATTAATGATCTTGAAATGAATGCAAGAAATAGGAACATTAGAGAATTATATCAGGGAATTAGTATAGAAAAGAAAGGGTTTCAGGCTAGAACAAACATAATTCGGAATGAAAATGGGGATATGATTGCAGATTCCAAGAGTATATTAAATAGATGGAAAAGTTATTTTAATCAGCTATTAAATGTACATACAGAACAGGACATTGAGGAGGATAAGTTACAGACAGCAGAAATGCTAGTCGCAGAGCCAAGTGCATTAGAGGTTGAAATGGCAATTGAAAAATTGAAGATGTATAAAGCATCAGGTTCAGATGAGATCCCAGCAGAACTGATAAAATCAGGGGAGAAAAATTGATGGACAAGATACGCTGGTTGCTTAGTATGATTTGGGAAAAAGAAGGTCTTCCAGATGAATGGAAGGAATCAATATCGTACCAATTTATAAGAAAGGAGATAAAACTGATTGCAAACAACTATAGGGGCATCTCATTACTTTCAACTTCGTACAAAATTCTAACAAATATATTAGTAACCAGACTTGCTCCCTATATTGATGACATTCTAGGAGATCATCAATGTGCATTTAGAAGAAACAGGTCTACAACAGATCAGATTTTTAGTATAAGACAGATTTTAGAAAAGAAATGGGAATATAATGGTACTGTACATCAACTATATGTAGACTTCAAAAAAGCATATGATTCAATTAAGAGGGAGAAGTTATATAGTATCCTGCTGGAGTTCGGAATTCCCAAAAGTTAGTTAGACTTATACGAATGTGTCTAAATGGCTCAACGAGTAGGGTGCGTGTAGGCAAACAGTTTTCAGACACGTTTGAAATCCAGAATGGGTTGAAGCAAGGAGATGCAATATCTCCTCTACTATTTAATTTTGTACTAGAGCATGCCATTAAATCTTTAGAGAATAAGGAAGGCTTACAACTGAATGGTATTAATAAGCTGTTAGTTTATGCTGATGATGTGGTACTACTGGCCGATAGCAAGGAGATACTAAAGGCCAACACGCACACACTATTGAGTAACACTAAGAAATTAGGACTGGAAGTAAATATCAGTAAAACTAAATATATGGTCACACGTAGAAATACATTATATAATGGAAATGGACAGCTAATGACAAATGAGGGAAATTTTGAGGAAGTGGCTGAATTCAAATACCTAGGAACAATAATCACAAATAGGAATGAGATGCACAAAGAAATTAAACATAGGCTCAATTCTGGAAATGCATGCTATTATGCATTGCAGAGACTTTTGATGTCCCAACTCCTTTCAAAAAACGTTAAGCTGAAAATATATAAAACTATTATTCTACCCGTTATATTATATGGATGCGAAACATGGACTCTTACTTTAAGGGAGGAAAGGAGATTACGAGTATTTGAGAATAAAGTTCTTAGGAAAATTTTTGGACCAAAGAGAGATGAACAGACAGGTGAATGGAGAAGACTACATAACAATGAACTACATGGTCTTTATAGGAAGCCAGATATAATAAGAACAGTTAAGTCCCGTAGACTGCGATGGGCAGGACATGTTGCGCGTATGGGGAATGAAAGACGTGCATGGAAACTTCTTGTAGGAAAGCCAGAAGGAAAACGCCCAGTTGGTAGACCAAGAATGAGGTGGGAGAACAACATTAACTATGATTTGAGGGAAGTAGATTATACAGGAAATGATTGGAAAGCATTAGCTCAGGATAGGGATGTGTGGAGAGCTTATGTCCGCGCGGCCATGAACCTACGGGTTCGATAGTGCCAGTGAGTAAGTAAGTAAGTAAGTAAGTAAGTAAGTATCAATGTAACGGAATCTTTCAACGCGATTTTCACCCACTTAGAAACATTGGATCGACTTGAAACTTTGTATACTTGTAGAGGACCCGTGACAATACAATAATTTAATATTTATTTTCTAAAATCCTGGCCATAATCATCAGAAAATAAAAAAAAAAGTGTTTTGGTATCAATTTAACGGAATCTTTCAACGCGATTTTCACCCACTTAGAAATATTGGATCGACTTGAAACTTTGTATACGTGTAGAGGACTCGTGACAATACAATGATGTCATATTTTGTTTCTAAACTCCTGGCCAGAATCATCCGAAAATCAAAAAAAATGAAAACTGGTATAATAGGTTGCGGACTTGTCGAGGGTTTAGTCAATCATTGTGAGAGCTCAGTTGGTAGAGCAGTGAACTCTTAGTGGTATATAATTTCAGTAATCCATACGTCGCTGGTTCAAATCCGGCTGGGAGGGTTTTTTCATAGAAGAGTATTACTTTTAGCTCATACTACAATAGTATCGAATTTAAAGATATTTACATTTTTATCTTATTTTGTAAAATATTAAAACTAAAAATAAAAAATAAATAATAGTTTTAAAAAACTAAAAGAACACGCTTGATTAGAAAACTAAAAAATGAAAAATAGTTCTAATTTCCAATACGCTTGGTATAAAATAAAGTGGTCAACAAAAAAATCATCTCCAACACATATAGAATAAAATTAGAGTTATCATCAAAAAGAAAATAATTTTACCATCAAAAGCGTGGGGTGCTTTTTATGATTTTTACATTTTCTTCTTAGAGAGCTTACTTTTACCAATATCTGTTTATTATCAAATATATTAATTGATATAGAGCACCCCACGCTTTGGATGGTAAAATTATGTTCTTTTTGATAACTCTAATTTTATTCTATATGTGTTGGAGATGATTTTTTTGTTGACCACTTTGTTTTATACCAAGCGTATTGGAAATTAAAATTATTTTTCATTTTTTAGTTTTCTAATAAAGCGTGTTCTTTTAGTTTTTTAAAACTATTATTTATTTTTAAATTATTGAGTAACTTGATATATATTGAATATTTGAGTAAACAAAACATATGAGGAGCCTATTTAAAAAAAAAGGGTATATTGTCCATTTTGTATGGGAAGTAATCTAAGGTCGCTATTTTGCTGTGAAAAAAATCATTTGATTGTAACAATCACTTTGAACGCAAGTTTGTAGTGGGGATTCTCCACTTTAACTTACCTGATATATTTTCAAAGTTCTATAGAACAACAGTGCGCATGCGCCAGAGTTTATAGAGCCAGCGATAACCCACCACTTAACCACATATCGATTATCATCCGTGCCACATATCGATTATTATCGATATATAGCTTACGCTAGATGGCAGCATGTCGCTATGAAATTTAAATGTCCAATCTTTGCAATAAATCCCCAAATCTATGTTAAAGAAATATATTAATAATATTAAAATGCCAAACGTTTATTAAAAATGGGTGTTCATTTACTTATCACTTCCTAACGCCGATCTAACCCGCGATAACCCAAAACATGCGATACAAAAACCATAGACTAAGTAATACACTAGATGGAGAAAATAGCAGTTAGCGTAACAATATTTTCTAGTGGTATCGTAATGTTGTGATTTGCGTATTTAAATAAATACTTAAAAATTGTCAAATCATGTTATAAAAATTGTTTGAAAAGTTTAAAATATTAAAAAAAATAATTAGTAAATACAGAATAAAAGCGATAATACACAACAATAAACTGAAAAATTAAGGGTAAGTCATTCTGATGAACAGCCAATCCAGTTTTGGTACAAAGTGGACATAAAAGTTTTTAAAACTAGTTCCTAATATATACATTAATCGGATTTTATCTTTCGCATTACATCATCAATAAAACAATTGTTTATATTAATATTTCAGAAAAAAACAATGCTATCAAATATATACTATTACTATGGCTAATTTTATGATCCCAGCTTTTCAAGCCAGATTACTAGAGCAGTTCCCCTGTACTTGCCACACATATTTACATAGCTAATTCGAAACTCCTTCTATACTACCAATGTTGATAGCCTACCTTGACATATCTTCCAAGGCAACTTCCGTATTTCAATCAGAAACAGTCTTATATGGCCGAGAACTATTATTACGTTTATAATTTTGCATCATAATGACCCTATATTCGCACTCGTAATGCTTAATACAATACAAACTATATGTACTTCAGTACACAGATACCTGACAGTGTTATCAATTTTGGCCCATCCGTTTTAATAATGGCGCCCCATGGATTAAAAAGTAAATTAATATCTATACTACAACCTCTAAATGGATGGCAAATGGTTACAAAGTACACTCACTTTGGTATTAAGTTCTGAGGATCTAGAAGTTATTCACAAAACATTTCTTTCCTCACTGTTCCGCTCAGTCTTCAAATCAAACACTCAGAAATTTAGCATAGGGTTAACAGGGATGCCAATACAAGAAATAAATACGGCAGCATTCAATTATCTTCAGCGGGAGTTCGATGTATATGACCAATCGATGTGGTTATCAAAGTTTCCTTCGGTTATTAGAGTAACCTCTAATGACGTAAAAACAATGTATTAAGACAAAATAACATTTGCAAAAGTAGTAATTAGGAAACAGTTATTTAAAAACAAACTACTGCTTGGAAACACTACTTTAAGGCACAAGTTTCCAAACTGTTATTCACGATTCCTGGAGAGGTCGCTGGATTCTATTTTGCAGAGTGGCGGTGGATTTTGGAATTATTAATGACTTATTATTAGTATAAAATATTATATGCCCCTGATTAATTGGAATATGGCATATATAATGGGGGAATAATCATATTTCTCCATATTAGATAATAATAATAATAATAATAATAATAATAATAATGTGATTGAAAATAAATTATTAAACATAGAAATGAATGGGGAGAGGGGACACATAATTTAATTCTTAAAAAGGTATTTTTAATAAGGAGAAAAATCGAATTACTATTTCCAAGTATTATTTTCTTCACACCATATATGTGAAAATGTGTTATTTGTGAATGTCTAATATCGCAAAGATGTATTTTATGTCTTAGATAAAATCAAACCTGGAACGATAACTTAAATTTGCGACAACATTTTTATTTAAAAAACAATAGTGGTATTTTTAAAGAAAGAAATTAAAATTATTTAGTTAGAATAAATATTTCTTCTCTGACTTTTGATATACTGGCGATTGAAGAAAATTTCATAGAGTAATTTTTATTGCACCATAAGAAGGTTTGGTAATTCGATTTAGGACATGGATATGTGTAATTTGTCTATTATATGTTATACATGTCCTCAATGGATACTTTACACATCCACACATCCATCCAGCATTTCCATGCTATGCTTGCAGCTTTACTAGGGAATTGTAGGTGTGGTAGCTTCCCGTTGCTTTCCACACTGGTGAAGGATGATGATGATGATGATGATGATGATGATGCTGATGATGATTATGATGATAATGATGATGGCCATATGATTTCGGGGACCGTTTGGGCCTTAACGTTTTCCTGACATTTGTCTTACAGGTGAGGAAAAACCCCGATAAAAACCTCACCCAGAAAAACTGCCCCGACCAGGGATCGAACCCGGGCCCGCTGTGTGACAAGGCAGCACGCTTCCTCGAGACCACAGCGGTGGACTATCTACACATCACATACGTAATTTTATTAATTACATTCGAATGTAAAACTCTTTTTATTGGCCTAATTGCTCATCCTAATGAAAAGTGTACCAGGACATACAGTAGATAGTTCATCAATCACGCCATTCTGGGTAATGGAAACACTTTATCCAATCAGACTGCTCGTCCTGGCAAACTTCCTCGACCATGGGTTTTAATAAGGGGATGGAGTATCTTACATCACCATCTTGCCACGTTTGCGTTCTCTTCAGTGGATCGAATTCTAATTAATCTAACGTCGTCTCTGTTCAATTACTTGCGGAAACGAACGATAACGTTAAAAAGAGGAAGAGCCTATCAAAACGAACAAGAGAAATATCCATTAAATCTTTAATGAGATCGTTATTCTTAGACTTAAGATTTTTTTTATATTTATTCCCCCGAGATAACGTGACTTGAAAGTTACTCTTCTCATATCCACTAACAATTCCACATGACCGTTTAAAATGTGTTTGTCTAGGTACAACATTTGACTAAAAACATACAACTTTCATATGTTTTAAGTATAGGAATTAATGCTTCGTATCTCATACACATATTTTTTATTGCTACTAATAATACGTACACTGTTAAAACAAGAAGCCTACATTTTATTAACTTCCATACGAGTACATTGAACTAAATATCAACATTATTACGATTGTGCATTTGATCATTTCTACTTTCAATTCAAAATATTAAGGAAAGAAGTATAATAATACATTAATCAAAATAATATATCAAAATGAATATTTGTTTGTATGTTTGTTTGTTTGTTCATATTTTATGCGCGGCCATACCGTTGATCCGATTGTAATGTTTTTTTTTAAATGTTCAGGCGATTCCCGGTATGAACATAGGATATAAGAGTGTTACGATATTCAACCCCTTCACCCCTAAAAATCATCCTTTGTAGTGAAAAGCGTAAAATAAAGTCCCTATTTTGACACTTAAATGGCTTACGCTGCCTAAACCATAACAAATACACCAAATTAATGTACACAGAATTGAATATCTCAAAAACGTCCGCGACAGCATATGTTTATCTTTTAGGGATAACTCACAATAATCATTTTTGTCTTTCATTAATGCCAAGAAGATCGGGATAAGTAGATTCCCGGGCCAGCGTGCTCTCATCGATTGAGATGGGGCTTTTTGAAAAATGTTCAGAAGATTCCGGGGATGAATGTAGGATATAAGAGAGTTGTAATACTCAACCCCTTCACCCCTAAAAATCACCCTTTGTAGTGAAAAACGTGAAATGAAGTCCCTATTTTGATGCTTAAATGGCTTACGCTGCCTAAATCATAACAAATACAGCAAATTAATGTAGAATTGAATATCTCAAAAAAAAAAAGCTCTACAAAAAAGTCCGCGACAGCATACGTTTATCTTCTATGGATAATTCACAATAACCATTTTTGTTTTTCATTGATGCCAATATGATCGGGATAAGCAGATTCCTAGGCAAGCATAACAGCGCATGGCTGGTGGTAAAAAACATATTAATATTTATTTAGGAGTAGCAGCGCACGCCGGGTATTAGCTAGTTAGTTATAAAATGTGAGTTCTTTCTACCAGATTAGGTCTTACAAAGCAAATAGCCTACATGGGAAATATACCATTGGGAACTGAGGGATTTTTCATGTTTATGCGATGAGCATTATAAACAACATATTTCCTAGGGACAACACAAACTCAAGAGTGAGAAACGTTCGAAAGGTAGGTATTACTTTATTTAACGACGCTCTATACTACTAAAGTAGGCCTAATTCAAATTTGGACATGAAAGGACCGGCAAAATTTCCTAAGACGCCTTTTTTTCAGGCTTGAGGTTTTTTAAATCTATGAAACGGGACCGACGGCTTTTCTTTTCTTCCGAAAGAAGCCATTCCCAGGATTTTGAACCCCACGAACCTCGGAACCAGAGGTAAGAATGATAACCATCAGTTCAACAGAACCGACAAAAACTTTCGGACCGGGAGGAATACAACTCTAATATGAAATTTGCAATATCTCTTATTTAAGATGGAACGACTAAAAAAACTAACCAATTTTAGAGAAATTAAATGTTTAAGAAATTAAACTTAAGAGTTATAAACAAAATCTCTAATTCATGCCAAATTACTTTTTTTCTAAATTTGTATATTTTCTTCACACTAAATGCGGAGGTATATATATCTAAGTATAACATATTTTATTTGAGAAATTATATAAATTTTAATTATTTATATAGAATAGAACATAGGGTTTAATCTTAATTCTAGCAGCCAATTTTTCGATATTTGAAAGGAAAATATAATTTAAATAACAGTTATCCGATAGACATATTTTAACAAAGAGGAAGAGAATGGATATGACTGTTTTTATGAGTACATACGGTAGCCTATATGAATACTGAATGAAGAACATTACAATAAAAAGTCATTTAAATTCTGCACGACTACGAAGATGCTTTTAGCTTTCTGAATTAAAGAAATTACCTTTAATTTCCCCTTCATATGTGCATTCAGTTATCACAGTTTCACTAATTGAATAAAATACAAAATCTAGTAACAAACAAACCATTTGTGAATATAATTTTATAGGGCCTAATTTAGCATAAAGTATAGTAAGATTAAACTCGTGAAATACATTGAACTAATTCAAGTCATGTGAACTCATGACACTGTTCTTTCTTGCAACATAATATGTGTTCTAAACAGTCTTGAAAATAAGGTATTGGAGAAATTTCACGAAACTCCATGCACTATGCGTATATACCGTTCTTGGCTGATAAAATACGTAAATCTGAGGTAATCTTTTAGAAAGGTAATATGATTCCACTATGGGCCTAGGAAGCTCTCGGGGTAGTAGCAGGTTAAGGCTCCCGGCTTTCGAGACAATCGCTATGAGATGTATCCGGGTCGGCAGCCCTGCGTAACGACCGCCTTAACAGAATATAGGTTGGTACACATTTCCAATGGACGCCAGAATATTTAAGTCAATTTAAAAATGCCCACCCCATCTGGAATCGAACCCGCGAACTTCCGGCTAGTAGCATATTGCTTTAACAACTACGTTAAGGTATCACCCTGAGACATGAAATAATTTCTTCTGGGATATGTTCCAATGTTCCACTTCGTATGAAGAAGGATTTTGAATTTTCAATAATAAAAAATGATGCTTCGATATACGTAATTTTAAATGTTAAATATAATCCTCTTTTCTACTAATACCACGAATGCTCGTATTCATTGCGAGCGTTTGAATGTTTGTATTTGCACAGTCGAAATAGCGTTATTGAGATCTACATAATGCATATAAAGTTAAATGAGATAAATTCTCTACTATCGTAGGCACGTTTTGGTATTATCAAATATTTACGTAAATCTCTCAACTAATGTACAAAATAAGTATAAATAATTTCAAAATACATTCAATCCAAGCTCATAAAATTAAAACTCATCGTGATATTTGTTTTTAAAACAATTAATTATATGAAAATAATTGATTTATTAATCTTGTTCTTTAAAATAGTCATTGATTAAAAGCAAAAAATAACTTCGTAACAAGGTATATACAAATTTAATAATTTTAATATTCAATGTTCAGAGAGTCATCATTAAACTGTTAGTAACATAAAAAATGTTGATAATATTGAGTTGACATCTACAATCGTGTACACCATCACATTAAAATATCCTCTAGGACCATTCACACCAATTGCAAACGTTCCAACAAAATTCAATTAATTATATATATTATAAAATTGACATGTTCTACTAAAAAATTATAACTCTCTTTTATGAAGAACTGACGTTTCTAAGACCTAATAAAAACTGTAAAAAAAACAATGTCAACCTTGCAAAAATGATAAACAACTGCCACATTTAATCTCAGGGGAGGAGACGTGATGGTGTACAGTTTTTAATCGCTAGATTGTGCACCAGATTCCTGCATTAAATTGCAAACCCCTCCACACAGTATACATGTGTTGAGAAGGCATATGATACTGTAGACAGCGATTCGAGTAGGATGAGTACGTAAGCCTGAGGCCACCTTGGTGCTTTTCGATAGGAACAGGTTACGTGCCAGCACCGAGTTTAACCTTCTCCCTTCTCTTCATCGTCATGCCTCACACAACACATGTTACATTACAAAACACAGAAATATACATTCATTCAATTTTTTGCACAATACAAGAATACATAATGTAAGTAAATTGGTCTGCCGAAGTGGTGCATACATTAAAAACAGACCACATTAACCCCATCTATCTGTCCACCGGGGCATTGAATAAAAAAATAAAATTTTGACATGACGCTTACATGTGTAATACATATGAGCGTGTTTCTTTTACGAAAATCATGACGAAATGCAATGTAAGTAGCATTTTTCGATGCATTAGCAAATTTCAATGCAAGTATGTAATAAGATCATTCGCGATGTGACGCATTGGTTGAGAAGTTACTATTTTATTTCATGATGCTGTTTAATAACATATGTTATTGACTTCGTAATATTCAAACCTGGACATGAAAGAGCCGCAAGTATACGATTCGAGACTCCAGTCTTTACTTTCCTTCCAAATCAAGCCATACCCAGGATATTACGTCCTTAAAAATCCATCAACTATCGGCGGGTTTGAACCAGCGAACCTAGGAACTAGAGGCGTGAATTGTAACGGACAACTCAAGAATTGGTGTGAACCGATTTTTTGAGTATCAAATTTCCCAGGATGACTCCTTGAATCACAAATAAATAACCAAATAGTTGTATTAAATGACATACAATCCTACTGCTTTCGTTTATGATTTTTATTACCTCTCAACAATTTGATTTTTCAAAGTCCATTATCTCTGCAGGTGTCAGGTCTCCCCAGGTCTCTCCAACCCCGTGATTGATATCCAGTACTTTCAACGGTAAACGATCTTTGGAATTCTCAAAACACGCTGTTTTCATTTAATCTGATGCTTGTATATGTCATCTTATAAACTCTTTCACCTTTAATTTATTTCTTAACTACATAGGTTGTCTCTTAAATTTATTCCGATTAAAGATCGCAGTAATCTCATTTGAGAAATATTTATTCCTGTTTTATTATGTTGACACAGGCTCACTTCCATACAAAAAATATTGGTTTGAGATTATGTTGTGGAATCTTACGTTTCATTTTCTTATTTGTTTAAAAAATCGTTTCAAAATGTCATTAATTTCAGTATATTTTACTAAATTTCCCTCAACATATTTTTGGTGATATTTATTGTTTATGACAATTTTAGCATTAAAATATATGTTCCAATTAATGCCATCGATTTGTTTTTTCTTATAACAGGATTTTCATATTTCACTTTAATAAACCACCTTGACATTTAAAAACAGATCGTTGTAAATCATCTTCGCTTTTCGCCAGGAGTACCTGGTCATCCGGAAAAAGTATTGTTTGTATTACTGCTTTACTATCAATTTTTATTCCTAAGTGTTTAAAAATTTCCTTTCCTGAATTATGTTATCATAAGTAATGCCACGAGTGATTACCAAATTATCGATAAATTCACGACTCATGAAGTGAGGAGCGAATTTATCAAGAGAATTTGGAAAATCAAGAGTGGCATTTGTTAGGACTATTTAACGAATAAAATTAAGCTGTGTACTCACAAATCATTATTTAACTATAGTTATTTTAAAATATTTATATATTTAATGTAAACGGCGATGTTTGAAAACAAATGAGGAACGATTGGGTACTCATCATTTGCTTCTTTTGTTCGATCACTGCAACCCGATCATAATATTATTTATTACCAAAAAGATCGCAATGTTGTAAGAATGTACCCTAGTGGAGAAATCTATAACCAACGTTATAGGTATAAAATTAATTTTTGATGTTCTATGATGTAAATATGTCAATTATATTTTTCTGCGTCATTTCCTGGAAAATAATTTGTTTAAGAAAGTGCAAACAGTGGTTTCTTTTTTTTTTGTGGTATAATCAATTGTTACAAATGTTTTTATATTACCTCTCGCATGCGCTTTCTGTTGACATCCATGCACTATATATACAATCTGGTAGCCGCATTTCTTAGAGACTCAGTAACTGCAAAATAATGCTATGACCTATTCAGAACGTTAAAAAGGAGGTGCTTTCTTTATTATGATAAACTTTAGTTGGTAAATTCTAGGCGAAACACAACTGTGATTAGTTGTAAAATAAAAAATCATTGGAAAGTGATTGGTCATTGACTCCCATCTGGGACATGAGTTAAACAGTCTAAATAAATAAATAAAACGAAGAAGAAACTGACATAAATAAATAATGAGAGGCATCAAAAAGCATTGATTGTTTAAAAAAGAGGCAAAACAAGAAATAGTTCGATGAGGAAGTGCTGACATTGTAAAGAAAAGAAAGCTAGCAAAAATGGTTACACGAGCCAAATGAGGTAAATTTAGAGCAATTAGGTAGTATTAGACGGGAAACCACCAGACTACTAAAGAGTAAAAAGAGGGAATATTTGAGAGAGAAGATTAATGATCTTGAAATGAACGCAAAAATAGGAACATTAGAGAATTATATTAGAGAATTAGTATAGAGAAGAAAGGGTTTCGGGCAAGAACAAACATAATTCGGAATGAAAATGGGGATATGATTGCAGATTCCAGGAGTATATTAAATAGATGGAAAAGTTACTTTAACCAGCTATTAAATGTACATACAGAACAGGACACTGAGGAGGATAATTTACAGACAGCAGAAATGCTAGTCACAGAACCAAGTACATTAGAGGTTGAAATGGCGATTGAAAAATTGAAGATATATAAAGCATCAGGTTCAGATGAGATCCCAGCAGAGCTGATAAAACCAGGGGGAGAAAAATCGATGGACAAGATATGCTGGTTGCTTAGTATGATTTGGGAAAAAGAAGCTCTTCGAGATGAATGGAAAGAATCAATTATCGTACCAATTTATAAGAAAGGAGATAAAACTGATTGCAACAACTACAGGGGCATCTCATTGCGGGAACTTTGAAGATGAGATACATATATTAGGAAAATGTAATGATTTAGAATATTGGAGACGTCAGTTATTACCGGAAAGATTTATAAATTCAAATCGGGAAAGATTGGCATGCTACGAGTTATTGGTAAATCCAGAAAATTGGAAAAACCTCGGTAAATTTCTGGACAAAACGCGAAAAATAAGGACAACACTCATTCATGAATTGTAATATTATTGTGTTTTATTTATGTAATTGTAATGTTAATGTTTTTAGTGTATAATGCTATTGTGTTATTATTTAATTGTAATATTATTATTGTGTTTTCTTTATGTAATTGTAATGTTATTGCTATTGTGTTATTACTTAATTGTAATATTATTGTGTTTTCTTTATGTAATTGTAATGTTAATGTTTTTAGTGTATAATGCTATTGTGTTATTATTTAATTGTAATATTATTATTGTGTTTTCTTTATGTAATTGTAATGTTATTGCTGTTTTTGTTGTTTATTTTTCTTTACACTAGTACCAATTATTACTTTATTGTAACGGACTGTCAACAGCACGTACGGCTTACTGCCCGTGCGACCCATATTTGTAAATAATATTGTAAATATCTTACTTTTTGTCTAATAAAGTCCTACTACTACTACTTTCAACTTCGTACAAAATTCTAACATATATATTAGTAAGCAGACTTACTCCCTATATTGATGACATTCTAGGAGACCATCAATGTGGATTTAGAAGAAACATGTCTATAACAGATCAGATTTTTAGTATAAGACAGATTTTAGAAAAGAAATGGGAATATAATGGTACTGTACATCAACTATACGTAGACTTCAAAAAAGCATATGATTCAATTAAGAGGGAGAAATGATATATTATCCTGCTGGAGTTTGGAATTCCTAAAAAGTTAGGTAGACTTACACGAATGTGTCTAAATGGCACAAAGAGTAGTGTGCGTGTAGGCAAACAGTTTTCGGACACTTTTGAAATCCAGAATGGGTTGAAGCAAGGAGATGCAGTATCTCCTCTACTATTTAATTTTGTACTAGAGCATGCCATCAAATCTCTAGAGAATGGTATTAATAAGCTGTTAGTTTATGCTGATGATGTAGTATTATTGACCGATAGCGAGGAGATACTATAGGACAACACGCACACACTATTGAGTAACACTAAGAAATTAGGACTGGAAGTAAATATCAATAAAACTAAATAGGCTATATGGTCACACGTAGAAATGCATTATATAATGGAAATTGACAGCTAATGACAAATGAGGGAAATTTTGAGGAAGTGGCTTAATTCAAATACCTAGGAACAATTATCACAAATAGAAATGAGATGCACAAAGAAATTAAACATAGGCTCAATTCTGGAAATGTATGCTATTATGCATTGCAGAGACTTTTGATGTCCCAACTCCTTTCAAAAAAACGTTAAACTGAAAATATATAAAACTATTATTCTACCAGTTATATTGTTTGGGTGCGAAACATGGACTCTTACTTTAAGGGAGGAAAGGAGATTACAAGTATTTGAGAATAAAGTACTTAGGAAAATTTTTGGACCAAAGAGAGATGAACAGACAGGTGAATTGAGAAGACTACATAACAATGAACTACATGGTCTTTATAGGAAGCCAGATATAATAAGAACAGTTAAGTCTCGTAGACTGCGATGGGCAGACATGTTGCTCGTATGGGTAATGAAAGACTTGCATGGAAGCTTCTTGTAGGAAAGCCTGAGGGAAAACGCCCAGTTGGTAGACCAAGAATGAGATGGGAGAATAACATTAACTATGATTTGAGAGAAGTAGATTATACAGGGAATGATTGGAAAGCATTAGCTCAGGATAGGGATCTATGGAGAGCTTATGTCCGCATGGCCATGGACCTACGGGTTCGATAGTACCATTGAGTAAGTAAATGAATAAATAAAACAATAGTGGCGACAGACTACATACTTGTTTAAGTCCTGGATTTCTGGATTTATTTCAAAACTTTTCGTGGTTTTCAATGATCCAGTTTAATTTTTATAAGTGTACTTTCGCACAAACTCCTTATGGCATTTATGAGATTATGTGAAACTTGGTACTTTTTTTAAAAGTTTTCTCATAAATATTTTTGGACATAATCATGTGCTTTCTCAGACTCTAAAAAGAGCATATAAGTTAAATTTATTCTTTTTTTTTTACTGTTTCAATACAAATATTGCAACTATATATGAACGATCTTTCCGGAATCCACATTGTTCCTCTCCTATTATTCAATCTGTTATTTTGCTTAATTTTCCGTTCAGAAAAGTCTATTGATTATTATTATTACTATTATTATTATAATTATTGCTGTTATATTATTATAGTTAAATAATAAATAAAACAAACAAAGCTTTATAATTTTTTCATACAAAATGTATGTATTGAAACAGCTGTTACGAATGTTATATAAAATAAATATTTATGAAAATCATACAAAACTTTGATAGTTTTATTTATTAGATACATAATGGATTTTCATTAAATAAACACCAAATCAATTGATTAATAATGATAATTATTGTTATTATTATTATTATTATTATTATTATTATTATTATTATTATTATTATTATTATTAAATTAATTTCTCCATACATTTGAGGCGGACAAAGTATATTTTCCTTTTTCAGAAGATGCAGTCATAATAACTTTGACATCTAATGGTAATGAAACCTCTATTTTATAACAAGAGTAGTTTTTAATTTGTGGCAGCTCCGTGGCACAAGTGGTTAAACACTCGCTCTGCACTTCTGGATCCCGAGTAGGCTCTATCTGGGATGTCTGGTGAACGAATCGGAGCCAGGGGAAGTTTTTCTCTAATTTATCCCGTTTTACCCTGTCAAAAATGCCATTCCACCCATTCTCCACAGTCATGTTACCTATTTCGTTTTATTTCACTTGCTCCTGTGATGATACGACAGGCTTGGTGTATCACAGACCTCCATTCCTTTATCACATCTCATTCCTCGACTTGCCATTACGCAGGTTATAATACAGTGTTTACTTTACTAGTAGCTTTTAATATGTAAAAAAGTCTTCTTGCTTATACAATTAATTTTTACTATGCTCGTTTACACAATTATAATAAAAAATATATAATAATTATTATTATTAAATTATATAATAGATAATTATATACATCATGTCCACCGCTGTTATTTCGAGGTAGCGTGCTGCCTTGTCACGCAGCGGGCCCGGGTTCGATCCCCGGTCGGGGCAGTTTTTCTGGGTGAGGTTTTTATCGGGGTTTTTCCTCACCTGTAAGACAAATGTCAGGAAAACTTTAAGGCCCAAACGGTCCCCGAAATTATATGGCTATCATCCTTATCATTATCATCCTTACCATTATCATTATCATCATCATCCTTCACCGGTGTGGAAAGCAACAGGAAGCTACCACACCTACACAATTCCCTAGTAAAGCTGCAAGCATAGCATGAAAATGCTATGATTGCAGTGAAGGACCTGCCTTCGGGCAGAATTACTATGGATGGATATACATCATATAGTTGTAGAATTAATGTAATTATTATATAAAACTGAGGGCGCTAGATAAAAATAGATGTTATATTTGAAGTCAGCAGATCAAAGTAGCTATATAAGAAATGACATATTTCATGCATAAAATATTTAGATCAGTTTTGTTGTTCAATAGTATGTTCAACTTCATTTTATTAACCTCAGTCCATAGAATGTGATATGTGTTCACTACTTTAGATTACTTTGATTTCATTGTAACCACATTTACCGACTTTCATTGACGCAACTTCCTTGAGTTGCCTTCTTTTGATACCTTTTCTCTCCAGGTGGTTTATGAAACAGAATTTTTTGAAATCGACATTATAAGAGTTCATAAGAGAGATAATTGGTACCGTAGTTCTACAAGCAATAGCACAGTAAATTACTCTGAAGCTGATTATCATAAGTAATGCCACGAGTGATTTCCAATTTATCTAGAGAATTTGGAAATCTAGAGTGGCATTTGTTAGGACTATTAAACTAATAAAATTAAGCTGTTTACTCACAATCATTATTTAAATATAGTTATTTAAAAATATTAATATATTTAATGTAAACAGCGATGTTTTAAAACAAATGACAAACGTTTATGTTTGACGTGTTCATCACTGCAACCAGATCATATTATTTATTGTCAAAAGATCACAATATTGTAAGAATGACCCTAGTGGAGAAAAAAATGAAATACATCAAACTGTATATTAATCAATTTCTGATGTTCTATGATGTAAATATGTCAATTATATTTTTCTGAAGTAATACAATTATCAAAGTGCAAATAGTGGTTTCTTTTTTGTGGTATAATCAATTGCTACAAATGTTTTATATTATATCACGCAAGCACTATTTTGTTACATTTCTGCGGCTATATGCCATATACAATCTGGCAGCCACATGCAGTCACTGTAAAATAATGCTATGACCTACTCAGAATGTAAAAAAGGAGAAGGTTGATTTTAAAGTGATAAAATTAAACTGATAAAATCGAGGTGAAAAACGACTGTGATTGGTTGTAAATAAAAAAATCATTGAAATGTGATTGGTCATTGACTCCCATTTGAGGCATCAGTTAAATAGTCATTACAAAATAGCTTTTCGCTTTTTGAGAACTTAAATAACGTTTTCTTTGTTCCATTCTAAGTTGTAAATCATTAAGCAACCTAAACATTAATTCATTAATGTCCTGTCAGAAATACAGTCATAAGCAATGCCGAGTAGTTTTATACTGTGCAGGAATTCCGGTATCCGGACCCACACAAGTTTATTTTTAGAATGTACTGCAGCTACTCAGGCAACGGAATGGTTACAGAAAATGAAATATGAGACTCAATAATATGTACGCGACAAAACATAGAATTTAAGTTCATCAGATAAAGAAACTCAATGTTGAATTACATTACAAAAGAAGGCAAGAATAAAGTTTGCCTGATTACACCTATAGAAAAACGGAAGGAAAGTTTTTTATAAGTTCATTGAACATGAAATAAAATATCGGACCCTATCATAGAAAAATCATGGAAATAGAAGAATTTTAAAAGTCGATCACGTCGCCGTAATATAGTCAGCACAGCACCTATCTACCACTCCGATGATACAAGTTCGGTTCCCAGCGGGGTAGGAGAATTTAAATCTCTATTTTGAGTCTGTGTATGTGTATTGTGTGTCAATAAGGAAAAATGTAGAGAGAGAGAAAATATATTCCGTTTTCATAGCAGGTGGTTGAGAGAGAATATATTTAACATTGGAGGTCTTTATTAAATCTTGATAATTAAAAATACATGTTTGAGGTTAGTGTACTAGCTATGTAAAATAAAGACGCTAATTTCAAGTCCCTGAAACACCAGATTCCCTCAAAGAAAACTATGTTATCGGCAATTATTTCTACACTAAGAAAGTGTAGGAAATGAGAAGGATCGTGAGATAAAATACATGAAATTTCCTTAGTTATTTTCTAAGATATTTGAATGTTTTTAGTTGGTTTTTTATTCTACTTTTGGACAGGATTAACTGTGTGTTATTCATTTCGTTTATTCTATTATTCATACAACCATCATCATAATTTTCTTCATTAGTTCTAACCTGGTAGCTTATTTAAAGTCGACTCTTATTCTAGCATTTTCCAGGGCAGGGCATGTCTTTGTAGTTACGTAAGTGAATAATGTTATCTCTTTCAGTTCTCACTACCCTTCCCTCAGCCATTCACAGATATACAGATTCTGTGGATTTTCCACTCAGCTTACTCTCTTTTAACCCAATTATTTAGATTTAAGTATTAAACATTTCTCTAAAACTTTTTGGTTGATCCAACTTTATTCTAACAATTTTCCTGAAAATTATCACTGCTGAATTTTAGATGTATGTTTTGTTTGTGACGTTTAATATTTTGTTTCAGAAGCGTATTTTTATTTATATTCTGAAATACGATAATCATCATCATCATCATAGTACATTCACGAATTTAGGCCATTTGTTGACCTGTTTCGGCCTCAAGAGAAACACCATCCAAAAGTCTTTTGAGTGGACGTCCTGGTCTTCTTCCTGCAGGTTGATATATCTTTGCTGAGGGTCGTCATATTTCATTTCCTTCTGGATTTTTTCGTGTTGAGACTTGAAAGTAGTTTTGAAGTTCCTTAGGACAGGTTACTGGCCCGACGCTAAGTAGTCCAGTGGTAGGGCTGCTACCTTTTAGTCTCTGGACAGACATTAGGATACTGCATTTACTCAGTACCCGATGGAACGGTTATACCGCCGTGACTCGGTCCTCAGAGCCTCGTTTGTGAAAACGGGTTGTACCACGAGAAGGTGAGGATGAGAATTGGGTAGGAGAGGTTATACACACGTCATTACCCCTTACAACCCTAATCTATTTGCTTTTTATATGAACTAGCTGATAACCCGGCGTTCCTCTTGTATTTATTAAAATCATCCATTAGACAGGAAAATGAATGGATTCTACAGTTTTATTTATTACAGACTTATTTTTAATGTCTATAAATCTCCAGAGTATTCTCTACCGATACCAAGTTCTATTCATTTGCACATACTTCTCGAGATTTTATAGAGTTATAATCGTATCCAAAAAATCCAGAAGTTCTACAGCGTTATATTCGTTCTGCTTGAACGTAAATGTCATCGGTACTATCACCAATCCACTAGTGACCTCGAAAACTATGGATTTAACATAAATTCTGGTTATTATAAACATTTTATTTTTTACCCCTTCCTATCCCCTCAACCGGCAAAGAGCTGACTTGTAATTAAACTGCATCGGGAATGACACTACTCATATCAGCGACCCGAAAGACAGGATTCGATACTAACACCTGTCGATTATTATTATTATTATTATTATTATTATTATTATTATTATTATTATTATTATTATTATTATTATTAGGGAAAGTGCCGTCTTTTGTATGTACATACCCCATACATCCCACGTGGAAACATAGGTGTTTCCTCCTAGCGGTAGTTTCTTAACCAAGCTAATTGATTACTCATATTTACCTACAAATGCCAACTAGTGACATGTGGTTAACACATCGCTCCAATGAGACATCTAGTAGGCAACTCAGTTATTACTTGGATGGATGAAGGTCTGTTAAATTTTACACAGGCATTTTTATTCAGGCTCGCGATTCTTTTACGAATCTGTAAATCTTCAGTCTCGGGACCTATGGCTCTCTTAGAGGAATTGTCCCTTGGCTTTTTCTACCCTAAAAATCCATTGACCCGGCCGGGTTTGAAGCCGCGACCCTCGGAACAATAGACAAGGAACATATATCACTAGACCACCGCGGCCAACCAGCACCCTCTTTTCCACATACGTATATTAGGGGTCTCTTACCGCCCAGAGTACCTTTTGTTGATTAAGTCATATGAGTACCAATATTGGGTGAAATTGCTCAATATGCTCCAGACGTTATGCTGGAACATACAAACATCCTATATATATATATATATATATATATATATGGTATGATAAGAAAAATAAATGCATGGACGGGATTCGAACCCGGAACTCTGAGTATATATATAAAATGCTGTGATTTCAGTGAAAGACCTGCCCTTGGGCAGAATTACTATGGATGGATGGATATATATCCAAATCCAAATATTCTTGCTGCCTTAGACTATTTTGTTTTCATTTTTGATTTTAAATAGAAACTTAATGGAAACATGAATATCTTAAATAACTTACATTTTTAACATTTAAAATCAGACGAAAATATGAATGACTAAACCTTACTAAAGGAATAATATAATAATATTAAGTAACACAGAATTTAGCCTCTATGAATTGAGAAAAAATTTTGAGAAAAGTATTTCTCCATGAATTATTTACAGTCGTAATTATTTATATATTTTAAAACATTATGATGGAACTGCATTTGGATGAAAACAAATCATATTACAAGTACGATCTGGTAATATAATTTATGGTTGTGATTGGATTACTCCCAATTTATTTTTTGCAACTTGTGTCGGCACACACATAACTTAATTCCTAAAATCTGATAAAAATGCTTAACTATTTGTAATACAATAGCCTCTGGAAATAACGTAATCACGTTTTAATGCAATAGTTCGGGAACGATTTTCCAACATCACTATTGTGTGCGTGAACACAATTACTGCACTAATTATATTGTTCGCACGTTAACATTTCTGTTTTGCAACCACGCGCGTGATTTTATAGAGCAGTTAACATCTGAGAATAGAATTGATGTGTTTATTTAGACGATATTAGTACATTATAAAATTAAAAACATATTAAAATTATAGTTATACCCCTATTTTCAACACCTAGGATATCAAACATATGAGGGCCTATTTTACCAGTTCAATTGGAAACAATTCACAATCATGATCAAATTTTAAATTTTCTCAGAACAAACAACATAATAATAATAATAATAATAATAATAATAATAATAATAATAATAATAATAATAATAATAATCCATCCATAGTAATTCTGCCCGAAGGCAGGTCCTTCACTGCAATCATATGTTTGCAGCTTTACTAGGGAATTGTAGGTGTGGTAGCTTCCCGTTGCTTTCCATACCGGTGAAGGATGATGATGATGATAATGGCCATATGATTTCGGGGACCGTTTGGGCCTTAAAGTTTTCCTGACATTTATCTTACAGGTGAGGAAAAACCCCGATAAAAACCTCACCCAGAAAAACTGCCCCGACCGGGGATCGAACCCGGGCCCGCTGCGTGACAAGGCAGCACGCTACCTCGAGACCACAGAGGTGGACATAATAATAATAACAATAATAATAATAATAATAATAATAATAATAATCAATTACTTTAAAAGACAAATCAAAACTGAATATTTTTTTATCGGTATGACATTTTTTTAATAATTCTATATTTATCGTAAAACACTTCTCCTCTTTTCAGATAAAAAACATTTTTATTCAATGCCACCCAAGTTGTCAATTCGACATTCTGGTAATCTCTCCTGGCATGGGAATATGTAACTCACTTCTGAGGTTGGGGCGCCTGCAAGACGGATTACGCTGTCCCGATGATATATGATAGGCGACGATGATGGTAATGATTTTCTAGGAGAGGTCTTAATCCCGAACTTAATGAATGTGTTAATGATGGCTATTTAACTCATGCCACAAATGCTAGTCAATGACCAATTACGTTTCAATGAATGTTGTTTTACACCAATGACAGTCGTGTTTCACCTCGCTCTTTATCGATTTCTCTTTATCAGCTCCTGCTTTTGTGATAAAGAAAGCTCCTCCTTTTTAATGTTCTGAACAGGTCTAAGCATTATTTTTCTCCAACAAATACATTGAATATAGCAAATAATGAAAAGATTCCTTGATTTTACTGAGTTGTTTACTAAAAAAATAAATGAATAACCCGTAATGTTGATTATGATATATAGTTTGATGTGTTTCATTATTTCTCCACTTGGGTGCACTCTAACAATATTGCGATCTTATTTGGCAATAAATAATATGATCAAGCAGCAGTGAATGAACATAACCTCACATTTCTGATTTGTTTTCAAACATCGCCGTTTACATTAAATATATAAATATTTTAAAATAACTATAGTTAAACAATGAATTTTGAGTAAACAGCTTAATTTTATTCGTTAAATAGTCCTAACAAATGCCACTCTTGATTTCCAAATTCTATCGATAATTTGGAAATCACTCGTGGCATTACTTATGATAATGATGGCCAAATGATGTTCCGGGACCGTTTGGACCTTAAAGTTCCCTGACATTTGTCTTATAGATGAGAAAAAAACGAAAGAAAAACATCACCCAGGAAACTTGTCCTGACCGAAGATTTGCGTGACATGGCAGTACGCTACCTCGAGAACACAGCGGTGGACTCTCAGAAACATAAAATCAACTATTTGCGAAAGGTAGTATTTGCATTTAACGACAGTCTTTAACAGTTTACGTCATCAGCGTCGCAATTGAAATCTAGGCATGAAAGAACCTGGGAAGTTGGCTCAGATGCCACTTATTTCAGGCTTGATATTATTCTACGTGCCGTTAATGTACGATATAGGACACATGACTTTAAAACATTTATAAAGGAACCCAAACTCAGGTTTTTACCCCGGCCGAGTTTGAACTCGCAAACCTCAGAGCCAGATGCGAGCACACTAACCGCTAGTCTACAATATTAGATCTTTGGGAAATATATTTGTTCAAATAATCCACAATAACGAACTCTAATAATTCATAAACTCCCTTTACAGTAATAATTAATAATAATAATAATAATAATAGTAAAACTATATTAATATTAATAGGCATAATATTATTACTATTTTGTAATTACAGAGCTCAGGAAACGAGAGATGGCGTCCGATGGCAATCTCCAATCCATCCACCCGGCTCCGAGCAGCTCGGGCAATGCCACAGTGGGTGGTAAGTACACTTAGTGTTATCAAAATTACCATGCAACATTTCTAGGCATGATTTTATACCTCCCGGAAATTCGTGCTATGAGTTGGCTACTTCTTCACGAACATCTTGAAAAACACGCTCATTCTGCACAAGAAGTACAAGAGATAATTGTATATAGAATAATCTTTTAAAAAAGTACAAAAAACCAAGAAACGTTGTCATTATAACGTGCACAATTACATTTTTTAGTAATTAACTCACGGATAAAGAAGGCATACAACTTATGGTATTAATAAGCTGTTAGTTTATGTTGATGATGTAGTATTATTGGGCGATAGTGAGGAAATACTAAGGAACAATACGTGCATTCTATTGAGTAACACTAAGGAATTGGGACTGAAAGTAAATATCAATAAAATTAAATATATGGTCACATATGAATTTATTATATAATGGAAATTGAGAGTTAATGGCAAATGAGGGAAATTTTGAAGAAGTGGCAGAATTAAAATATTAGAAACAATAATTACAGGCAGAAATGAGGTGCACAAAATAATTAAAGACTGAAAAAAATTCGAAATGCATGATATTATGAATTACAACGACTTATCTTCGTTCCAACTTGTCTCAAAAAGAGTTAACCCTTTAGGTGCCATGAGCCGACTGGATCGGCTCTGGTGCTCCTGTCCATTACCTGCCAGACAATATACTTAAACTACTTGCAAAGCCGATGACATCGGCGGGTGCGATTTAAATCTCTGATACAAGAGATTTTACCAGTGGCATGCAGAGGGTTAAACTGAAAATGTAAAAAAAAAATTATTCTTCCACTTGTATTGTATGGATGCGAAACATTGAATCTTACTTTAAGGAAGGAGTAAAATTTACGAGTATTTACACGCTTTATATTAGCTTGACCTGTATCTATCTATCTATGTAACGGAATTTTTCAACGCGATTTTCACCCACTTAAAATCATTGGATCGACTTGAAACTTTGTATACTTGTAGAGGACCCGTGACAATATAATAATTTCATATTTATTTTCTAAAATTCTGGCCAGAATCATCAGAAAATCAAAAAAAGTGTTTTTGTATCAATATAACGGAATCTTTCAACGCGATTTTCACCCACTTAGAAACATTGGATCGACTTGAAACTTTGTATACGTGTAGAGGACCCGTGACAATACAATAATTTCATATTTTGTTTCTAAAATCCTGGCCAGAATCATCCGAAAATTAAAAAAATGAAAACTGGTATAATAGGTTGCGGACTTGTCGACTTTTTAGTCAATTGTTGTAAGAGCTCAGTTGGTAGATCAGTGAACTCTTAGTGGTATATCATTTCAGTAATCCATACGTCGCTGGTTCAAATCCGGCTGGGAGGGGTTTTTTATAGAAGATTATTACTTTTAGCTCATACTACAATAGTATTGAATTTAAAGATATTTACATTTTTATCTTATTCTGTAAAATATTAAAACTAAAAAATAAAAAATAAATAATAGTTTTAAAAAAACTAAAAGAACACACTTTATTAGAAAACTAAAAAATGAAAAATAATTTTAATTTCCAATACGCTTGGAATAAAATTAAAGTGGTCAACAAAAAAATCATCTCCAACACATATAGAATAAAACTAGAGTTATCAACAAAAAGAAAATAATTTTACCATCAAAAGCGTGGGGTGCTTTTTATGATGTTTACATTTTCTTCTTAGAGAGCTTACTTTTACCAATATCTGTTTATTATCAAATATATTAATTGATATAGAGCACCCCACGCTTTTGATGGTAAAATTATTTTCTTTTTGTTGATAACTCTAGTTTTATTCTATATGTGTTGGAGATGATTTTTTTGTTGACCACTTTAATTTTATCCCAAGCGTATTGGAAATTAAAATTATTTTTCATTTTTTAGTTTTCTAATAAAGTGTGTTCTTTTAGTTTTTTAAAACTATTATTTATTTATAATAAAGTTCGTAAGAAAATTTTTGACCAAAGAGAGACGAACAGATAGGGGAATGGAGAGGACTACTTAACAGTGAGATACGCGATCTTTATGGGAAACTAGATGTAATATGAAGAGTTAAGTCTCGTAGACATGATGGGCAAGACATGTGGCACGAATGGGGAATGGAAGAGTGGTTTGGAAACTCCTTGAAGGAAAACCGGAGGGGAAAGCGTGCAGTAGGTAGGCCAATAATGAGATGAGAATAATATTAACAATGATTTCAGAAAGGAAAATTATACAGGGGATTGGAAAAATTTGGGTCAGGATAGGGAAGTACAGAGAGCTTAAATACTTCTAAGCAATTCAGTATTTTCAAACTTATGGACTAATTATTATTGATTCCGAAGGAAATGTAATCACAATATTATTATTTTTTATAGAAAATTTCAAAATGTACTCTGAAATTACAAATCTTTAGCTTATCGTTAATAACCTCCCATTACAAAATACCTCGTATATAAGTTAGTATATTTAAAGACGCTCCCGAATAGATCAGGTCATTACTTTCATAATTCCATTTCGGTGTGAGAGAGCCGAAAAATTTGTTAATACACCTATTTCAGGTCTAGCTTTATATTTTTATCTATAACAATGGACCCACGGAATTGCCTTTATTTTGAAGGAAGTCATGCTCAAGCTTCTGTTCCTTCGATTCCGGCCCAGTTTCAAACAGCGAATCTCGGAATCAGAATCGAGCATGGTAAGAACTAGTCCACAAGGATGGGGAAAATCAGATAGGTGTTTCAGTGAGTCTACGTCCCAAAGTACAGAATGTTATGCGGGTTCAACTCATCAGTGAAAAGGATATAATTAAACCTTAATTGTACGTTGAAGTTAAACTTGTGTAAAACAGTTAAAAAGAACTGCTTCCATTTCCCATGCAAATACACACGACAGAAAATTTTCTCATGTTAAAAAAAATAACACAATATGAATTAATTACAAGTAAAATTATATGGAACAGTTAATATAATTCTGCTTCGCTATATTTACTATAAACTGTCTCCTCTCATTATGTAACACAGGTATTCTAAGAGACTTCATTGTTCTAGTAAGCCTTTCATGTCATATTCAGATACAATGTCACATAAAAGCGTTCTTGCATGAAAACAGATGCGGGTGTGACTCTCTCCCTTCCAATTTTACTGCAAAAACATTTAGTTCATCAGAACAGCGAGAAGATCTGCCAGCTCAAATGTGAACAAATTTATCTTAAGTGTCTGTCGTTTGTCCATTTCTAATGGATTTTCGATGGCAGAATCGTTAGAATCGCCTGTACTCACTCTCCCCCCCCCCCCTCTCTCTCTCTCTCTCTCTCTCTCTCTCTCTCTCGTAAGAGAATAGAAAATCTTATGTAGCTAACCTACAAGGATTCCAGAATGAAGATCCACTTTGAAAGCTTGAAGTTTTATAAAAATACATGCTAAATTCAGTAGTTTATTAAACTAGCCAGTTCTGAATTCTCTCGATAGATAGGGCTTCTGGAGAAAGTGTCTTTTGATTTTAGGCGTGTCTAAAGTCGTTAAAAAAGAAATTTCTCCCTGTTGTATTATGAAATGCAAGAAAACCATTAGGTACTACTATACGGGAATTTATTAGGTTTCGCTGACATGTCAACTAAAACAAAAACATATTCCGATTGAGGTTTTAAGCTGTCCCCCTCAATCCAGGAGCAAATGCTGGAATAGAACCCCAAAAGATCCGCTTCCGACTTAAAATTATATAAAAAAACTCTGCTACCATAAGCCATAGATTTCAATTTTAAATTGAAAATTTAAAAAAAAAGGAGCTAATATATTTTACAGGAACCCGAAGTTTTGCCTATAAAGGAAAACCAAAACGGATCGCACACCGCTAACACTTAAGTGATGGCCGCAGAGTTTTCCACCTATCTCTCTATAAAAATAATTCGGAGTTATATAATTACTAAATCAGGACTGCTGTTCTGTATACTCAGTTTACTTATCATGAGAGAAAATATTGCATCTGGAACAGGATTCGAACTATACATTTCCAGTTTACGCGCTGTGGTATACAAATTAACTACTGAGAAAACATTTATCGGATAAAGCAGTTTATTTATTTTTTCATCTAAAATTATTAAAACATCTGTACCCTTTAATATATTCTACTTAGGTATAGCAATATTATTCGTATCTAGCCTATACTTAAAAAATATTACTTCGACATTTGTAAATTCACAGATCTCTATGAATGAACCCTACATTAACTGATGGTACTGTCCATATATAACTAACTCAGTCACTAACTCACTGGTACTAACCAACCCGAGATGCACTTACGCGCAAACATAACCTCCCCATATACCCCTAATCTGAATTAATATATTCTAATCATCCCTTGCATAATTCATCTACCTCAAATCATGGTTAATATTATTCCTTCCCATCGGCGCTTTCACTCTAGCATATCTACAAGGAATTTAAAAAGGTCATCTTTCATTCCCTATTCATTCAATATATTTTGCTTATCGCAGTATACAAGACTTAACTGTTATTATGATAGGTAAGCTATCTGGTTTCCCATGAAGACCACGTAATCACTTTTGTGTAATTTTCTACATTCAGATGTATGTTCATCTCTCTTTGTACAAAAATGTTATTGAACCCTATATTCTCAATACTCGTAAGCTTGTTGCTTTCTTAAAGTAAGACATCACATTTTTCATTCGTATAGCATAGCTGAAAGAACCACCGTTTTACATATTCTTAGTTTTATATTTTTATGTCGAAACAGGCAATAAGTCTACACCATGTCGATGATGATTTTTTAGAGAATTGGAATTACAAGAGTCCGTCCGGATATGAATCGGTTTATTTTGCGAGCTGTAAGTCACGAATTAAGGGCCCCGAGATATCCGAAAAGAATAGTACGGTAATTACGCTATTAAACATTCATAACTAAACAAAGGAATGGTGAAACCCGGGATACATTCTGACATAAACTGCATCATTATTTATGAAAAATTTACATGGCTATAGAAGCTGTGAATAATGAGTTACCATTCACACAGCTACAATGTATCACTGGGCCATCATTAAGTGTCTACACAGCGTTTTATATTAATGGTAGGAGAGAGAAGGAGAGAAGAAAATCTAACGGTTCTCTGAGCTTTCCTTGCTCTGAGCTCATAATGGTATTCAGGTAGAAGAAAAACCGAGTAATTAAACTGTTGATAATATGAAGAACCCCAGGGAGAAATTAACTGAGATACAGGAGTTACGGTTACTCGCAAACTTCCTTAGATTTTGTTAAATTAGATAGAAACCTACTCTAAAACAAAGAATGTACAGTTCTTATTTGAGGAGGTTAGATTCAAAGGTGTGTAATAGCAAGTTTTACAGTATTAAGAAAAACAAGTTTGATGTTGAAGTTGTATAAGAAAACCATAGGTAATAGAAATTATAACAATTATTATTCTTAACGAATACACTTATATCCCTTTGTCACCAAATAAAATTATGCTTCAAGAATGTAATTATGCACCAAACTCGTTTCTTGCGAAAAAAAATCACTTGTACCTCTTTGCTTCTAACCGCCTCATTTATGTGGGCGCAATGATTATATATATATATATATATTATTATTATTATTATTATTATTATTATTATTATTATTATTATTATTATCTATGTAGTAACTAGGACTAACACAATGTGCAATTCTATTAGTACTGATATATACTTCAAAGTACAGTTCAGACCAGATTTTTAACTGTACCTCTAAAAACTGTAGGCCTACCTTTTAACAGTTAATTTTATATACAATATTTTAACAAAATTGAGGACGACGGAACCTACCAACAGGTACAATTTAATTTTTAACTTTCATCATATGACTTCACCTCAAAGGAATTTGATATGAATTTTACTATATTGATACCTACTGTATTCTTTATATGGAAAGAATTTTCTTCTTAAGAAAATTTGTATAAATAATGTACCCATGTAGTATTCTATTATTTTCTTCTGCAGACTGTACTGCAAAAAAGATAGAGTTAAACGTTATTGTGTAATTGAAGCAAAGAAGGTTTCAACACTGTTTAAATGTTCCAATGTCAAGTAACAATCGATGCGACGTCGGAGAATGACTCGGATAAGCATACTGTAGGTGAAGATAGTACCAGCGAATGCCACTTGCTTCTAGATAGTGGATATCGATGATATCGTTTGAAGCAGTTGTTTACCTGAAGTCTGTGGTAACGACGATTTTCTTACCGTTATGTCATTTTTATTTAACTACGCTCTCTTTAACAACTAAGATCATTAGCGTCGCAATTCAAATCGAGTGAAAGAACTGCCAAATTTTCCTCGATGCCTTTTTTTTTTCTTTAGGTTTGAGATTGTTTTACGAATAGTAAATCTACGACACGAGATCCACGACTAATTTTATGCCCTGAAAAATCCATCGAATTTGGCCAGGAGTGGACTATAGAACAACTACCAGGATGTGCAGTGGATTTACCCTTTCCATGTCGAACATCTATTTTTGATTGGCAGTACAGCTTATGCGGGTCATTTCTGTAGTATGGCGATGAACTACCCGATATCTTACTTAGAAAATGGGAATAATCAAATAGTATAGCACATAACAAATAAAACCCTCAACTGACGAAAATCGTATCACATTGTTCTTTACCATCATCTCGTAGATGGCACCGGTAAGCTGTAGCTGATGCTCATCTCGAAAAATACCTCAATTAAGTAATTTATTTGCCGTATCGAAAAAAAAATGGCTAGCGCGAGCGGCTCTTCCGATTGGGATCCCAGGTTCAATCTTGGCGCTTCCAGAGGGGTATTATTGGTGGTGAGCTACACCGCGATTTTTCGGCTTTTTCTCATGGTTCTCCCGTTTATCGAATTTCATCCAACTAACACTCTCCATTCCCCTTCCTGTCATTTTATTTGTCACACATTCATTTCATATCATCATTTATCTCATTTCATTTTAAGAAATATAGTTTGGTTGGCACTCACAGGTATTGGAAATATATGGTTGCGGGGATCTAGTGGAGTGCCTACCAGGATTCTGCTCATGACTGCGAGCCTGAGTAATAAAAAAAGAGAAAAAGGGGGTAACAGGAGGGTTGTAGAAGTCCTTCGCGGCGACGCGTCCAACCCAAAAATGGCGGTACGAGTCATGAGAGAAGCACCTAATGTACCGGAACCGGAAGACGACCTACAGCTTACATAACACCGTAGAGTAGACTTTCATTCCATTCAACCATAATATACTGAGATAGCGCAATAAGTCTTTCAGGAAGTATATCTACCCGCTAACAACGAGTAACCATTAAGATTCAACACACAAACACGAGGGTTGTAAATTAAGCATAGCAAGGAATTTGTTGAGACCATAAGTAAAATTTCATTCCATACCGAAACGTTCCAGATATTCCTAACAATAAAGCTCATTACACAGAGAGAATGAATTAGTGAAAAGTCTCCGTCTCCTGCTGATTTTTATGACTCCGTAATGAATGCAATGTTATGTTGAAACAACGTAAATAAGCTTATCTACTGCAGTACACTCTACATACTCTAATGCTAGAAGCACTAATTAAATGCATGCTTCTCATAATGCAACAAAATTTCAAAATATCAACTCACTGATACTAAATTTCATATTTAATTCAGTAATCAATACCCTGAATGCATCATTCTGAACAATTTATAGCGTTTCTTGCTAGCGTATAATATTCCCCTATGTAATACAATGTTAAAATATTAAAATAAATATTTGATCAAACAGTCGTCCTCAACTAAATTAAATTTCTGTTTAAGAAACTTCTTCAAGTACAGTTAGTGCAGGAAGTATTGATACACTTAAAAATAACACAGACAGAAATAAATAATTTCATTATTTCTTCACAAAAACAAAAATATACACCTTTAAATTGAATTCTATGAAGTTGGATACACACAGATTCCTCTGTTTTAATGTTTAATGAGTAAAAAATAATTCGTACATGAACAACAAAAATTAACAAAGAAAAAGTATTGATATAGTACTAAGTTTTGGTCAACAGAATGTTCACATAAAGTCGAGTGAGGGTGGGTCTGGTAGTGTTATTCACTCTAGTCTTGAGTACTTTGCCATGTAGTTGTGTGTGTTCTGGCTGCAGATTAAGCTGGAATAGGGCACAAAGGTAGAAAGACTACAGTAGAAGAAAGGGAATTAATTATTGGTTTGCATATCAGTATAAATGGCTAAATGGAATTAGTGAAATAATGGGAAGTTCAAGACCAAATATTCAGCATATAATTGATAGAGTTAGCGAACGAAAATATTTCGAAAATAGCTACAGATCAGGACGTCCTAGAAAACTGTATGTTAATGTTGAAAAGTAATTAATGTGAAAAGTAAAGCAAAAACCTAAACATAGTACCCCTACATTAGCAGCTCGTATCAAGAATGACTTTAATATTGGTATTTCTGCTAGCAGTGTTCGTAACAGTCTATGGGCTAACGAACTGCATGGGAAAACAGGCGGTATAAAATGCTTAATTAGTGAAGAAAACTGAAAGAAAAATTTGAACTTCGCTAAAACTTAGATAAACATCCCCAAAAAATTTTGTAAAAAAGTAATTTATACTGACGAGCCTAAAATCAACATTTATCATTCAGATGGAAGAAGAAAAGTCTGGAGGAATTAAAACACAGAGCTACAAAAGTAAAATCTCCAACCCACTTGAAACATAGTGGCGATTCTTTATTAGTAAGGGGATGCATGAGTACCTCTGGAGTCGGGACCTTGCATTTTATAGATGGGGTGATCGATCATAAACAGTATATGAACATACTGAAGACCAATCATCATACTTCTGCAGAGGAAATGGGGATCATCAAACAAGGTTTTGTATTTATGCAAGATAATGATCCCAAACACATCGGTATGAATACGCGTTTATGGATTTTGTTCAACACACCAAAGTACATGGAGACGCCTCACTAGTCTCCGGACATAAACCCCATTGAGAATTTATGGGAACATCTGAAAAGGAGAATTCGTTCAAGGCAGGTTTCCAACAAGCAAGACCTGATAAACGCTTTGGAAGAAGAATGGAGAAATATACCTTCTTCAGTAACTTCAAATTTAATCGAGTCGATGCTACGTCGTCATCAAGTCATCTTTGGAATCAAAGGAGCTCCCAACCAAGTATTGAACTCAAAAAGTAAAGACTCAAAACAATCATAATATGAGACTGTATCAATACTTTTTGTTTGTTAATTGTTGTTGTTTGTGCATACATTATTTTTTTACTCGATAATTGTTATGTTAAAACAGAGGAAACTACGTTTATTTAACTTTATAGAGTAAAGGTGTATAATTTGTTTTTTTATATCCATCCATAGTAATTCTGCCCGAAGGCAGGTCCTTCACTACAATCATAGCATTTTCATGTTATACTTGCAGCTTTACTAGCGAATTGTAGATGTGGTAGCTTCCCGTTGCTTTCCACACAGGTGAAGGATGAATAATGATGATGATGATGATGATGATGGCCATATGATTTCGGGGACCGTTTGGGCCTTAAAGGTTTCCTGACATTTGTCTTACAGGTGAGGAAACGTCTAACACCCCGATAAAAACCTCACCCAGAAAAACTGCCCCGACCGGGGATCGAACCCGGGCTCGCTGCGTGACAAGGCAGCACGCTACCTCGAGACCACAGCGGTGGACGTTTTTTTTATATAGTGAAAAAAGAATTAAATTATTTATTTCTCTCTGTGATATTTTTATGTGTACTTCTGTACTAACTGTAGTTAAAACTATGAAGGTCTTTCACAATTATGTTTCATCTTGTGCATTCCATTAGGTACTGAGATTGGTGTATAAGTTGCATAATGCGTTCAGATCTGTGGGTGCATTTTCGTTTTCAGCATGTCTATGTTCTCTGCTTTTTTTAAAATTCCTATATCTTCTAGGATGCTAATTTTGTTTTTGTTATTCTCTCTGTGTAATATTGACAAGGTATTATCGATTTCGGCGAACTACTGACTCGTATCTATAGTTCGTCTGGGTTAACTTTGCAAGGAATTTGCAAGGAATTTGTAGAAAGAGACAACTGTGCTCATATTTCGGCGAACTACTGACTCGTATCTATAGTTCGTCTGGGTTAACTTTGCAAGGAATTTGTAGAAAGAGACAACTGTGCTCATCTCTCTTACTCGCACCAGTGTTGACGGTGTTTCTTCACCAGATGTTAATACGCGTAAGGGGGAAGACGAAAACTGACAACACGGTGGGTTCTTTCTTTTGTAACTGGGCGAAAGCGGTCACGGATCTACCCTTATATCTCCATCTCTCTCTTTGCCAAGTTAAGCCAGATATACAATAGTATGTGTTTGGCAAATCTTGATATTTCTTCGTGATTAATAAAATTTATAAAATTATAAACGGCTTTATTTTTGTATTTATTAGTTTCTTAAATTTTGTTTGATACGAGAAGTTTGTTAGATTTAAAGGCGAATGTTATGTTTTTGTCTTGTTTCTTGACCGCATTAGCTAATTTGACCGTTTTATTTCTTGTGTAAGTGAGTGTGATCCAATTATTTATATTCATATTGTCTTCCTTTTCTACTTTTCTTTCATTTGTTAAATTGTTTCATCTTTTTTTCTGACTAATTTTTCAATGGTTTATTCTTTGTATCCATTTTTTATTGCTAGAAATTTTATACAGTGCGATCAGTATAGAATTAGAGAGCAGACACAGGGTTTGTGATGTGCGATGTTGCTATGTATGAATATTTTTTTAATTGAGAATTGTTTCCTGTTTTAGAAAATATTGGGTTTAATATTGGAAAGCTAAAATCTCATGTCTGTTTCAGTATTTAGTTTTGATAGAAAACCCAGTCTGCTGTCCAATGCTATACTGATCGCACTGTATAATTGAATTCTTTGTTGCGGTTTTTTTTATTTAATGGAGCTTTAACATTCTGTTTATTAGGCTGATAAAGTTGCTCATTTTCTGTTGTATGGGGTGACTTGATTTTTTGTGTATAGCAAGTGTATTATTGGTTGGTTTTCTGCCTATATATATCTGTCTAAACTAATGCTAATAAGATTTTTAGAAGCTGTTAAATGTAGATAATTTATGAAGTTGTTGGATTCAGTTCCTTCTGTGAACTGTATTTTGTTGAGGACGACTGTTTTATCAGGTACCTATGTTAATACTTTAACATTTTATTACATAACCTCAACGGTATTTTACAATGAATTTAGAAGTATTGATTCCCCTATTTATTGAAAATAATCGTAGAAAATATTAAATGCAATAGACGAAAATGTTTTAGTACTCTTTAGCGAATTCCGAAGTAATGTAGCAATTGAGGTTGTTCTCATGAAACTATATTTCAAAGTTATTTAAAAATAGTCATCGGTCCTACTTAGTTTAGACACTAAAAAAGATCAAAACAATATATGAGGGGGTCAAAGCACAAGGGGTACAAGTGACATTTAAAAAACATGATTTAAATACAGAAATTGTTAGCTAATATGACAAACTGTTTGGAGCCCAAGATGTATATGTGTGAGTTTGACAGTTGGTGACATATAATGGAGTCTTAGAAAATCATTCAGAAAACCAGCTCTTCTATTTGGAGAGCAAGGGACACGTCTGTAGATTATTCCTTGGCTCCCAACAGCTAGTCACCAAGCTTAAAGCATTGTATTTTTTAATGTTTCGCAGTGAAGCACGTAACAGCGTTCAGTGGCAATGCTGGAGAGCAGAATAAAAGTTATATCATAGTTAAGTTCTCGTTATTCATTGTAAGAAAAACCCGAGTAGAGACAGTAGATCCTAAGTTTTTTTGTCAGGCCACTCCTTTATTGAATGTGACCAAGTTTTTGAGCAGATTGAGAAGACAAAGAAGAAAAGCAGTCGCATTTAGGTACCAGAGCATTGAGCAGTAGTTGTCGCTTAATCTAGCAGGACATTTATGATCATTAAAATGAATGACGCAGTCTTCAACACTATGGAAGGTCTTACATCCTTTTTTAAAGTCGCTGTCAAAGGTTTGTACAACATGCAAATGGCTTCACTTCCAAAAGGACCAACCATTTATACTGTCCTTCAAACAGACACTTGACCGCCGAGTTTGAAACTAAAAACATGAAGGCATTCACGTGCTGGAAGGAACTCTGTGCTTCTTCCTCCTCTTTTGTCAAACAATGAGAAATCAAGTCTGAAGTACTTGAAGTAAACGAATCTTTAGGAGCTTCTTCCTTTCGTCCATCCTATTCATCTTATATTTTACACAAATCTTCCTCACTTTGCTGGTCCTGGAAATGGAAACCTTAATGAAATTCATAAAAATGAAGATCTTGATGACACGAACATGCCCAAATCAATGAAAGTGCCTCAGATTAATTTGGATGTTAAGTTCATTAACTGTAAATACCATGGTTTTCCAGTGTAAACATGCTCACAAGGTGAGAGAGAGAGAGGGGGGAGGGAGAGAGAGGGGGGAGGGAGAGAGAGGGGGAGGGAGAGAGAGGGGGAGGGAGAGAGAGGGGGAGGGAGAGAGAGAGGGAGGGAGAGAGAGAGAGAGAGAGAGAGAGAGAGAGAGAGAGAAGACAGACATACAGACAGAGAAAGAGGGAGTGATGGAGAGAGAGTGAGAGAGAGAGAGAGAGTGTGAGAGAGAGAAACTTCATGGTAGTTAAGAATTTTAAGACTGATTTAGTCTATTAATCTTATCATAATATGTAACTCTTTGGATAATTTACTTCTAAATATGGCATGGAGGACAAGAGGTACAAGTGACTCTTAAAACAAACAAAAAATTATAATAGGCCTAATATTTATAATGAATCTGTTCATATTTTGAGATTAAATGGACTCATATATAATGAACACAAACACAATTTATGAGATTTGTCAGTATTTCTGGAGTTTCATATTCTCAGTGATCTTTAAACGTAATTTTCTCCAAACTAACTTTTTGTCATTTGTACCCACTGTCCTCGGACCGCCTCTATATATATATATATATATATATATATATATATATATATATACAGGGTGAATTGTAATTACACCGACAAACTGCAAGGACTGATTCCTGACTGGAAAAGGAAGAAAAAATGCCGTATGTATAAGTGTCCATAAATGCATCGTTGCCACGGTAGATGGCACTGTTGCTCTGTTGCAAGGCCTGCTAGATCACCGGACTTAATCAAAAATTAAGATAATAATCCAACTAATTTAATTTATAAAATTATAAAACTCTATAGGTCTTATCGTCCCATAAAATTATTTAAGCTTTCTTACCCCCTGGATTTTTACCTCGGGGGCATCTGAAAAGTGTTGTGTATGCTGAATCTATTCCTGATGTGCATACCCTTCAACTGCGTGTCCACGTCGCCTGTGACGCTATTCGGAAAGAGGCCGGAACATGCATAAAAGAGTGAGGCAATCCATGATACGTGTTAGCGCGTGCATTGCATCAAATGGAGGCCACTTTGAAGATCTGATGTGACGTGGATGGGATTATACTACGTACTGTGGCGGGACGATTTGTTGTCGATGCACGCACATCGTTCATTTCCGGACACATGTTTATAGGACCTTTTTTCCTTCATTTCCAGTCAGGAATCAGTCCCTGAAGTTTGTCGGTGTAATTACCGTTCATCATGTATGTATGTATGTATGTATGTGTGTGTGTGTGTGTGTGTGTGTGTGTGTGTGTGTGTGGTGTGTGTGTGTGTGTGTGTGTGTGTGTGTGTGGGCGAGCGCGCGCCTTTAACGCTCTAGTGGCTGCATTTTTCGGAACCAAACTCGACATATAGCTATCAACTAAGAAAAGAAATATTGAGTTCGTTAACCAGCAACATTGGACCATTAGGATTGTCTGTTCAGTTGAAACGAAATTTTTAAAATCCCTCAAAAGGCCGCAATTTTAGATTCTTCGCAATAAAATTAGATACAAATAATTTAAAAAATCTCGAAAAACCAACGAAATCCGAACCATAACAGTCGGGTTTATCAAAATACCAACTCAAAAATCGGTATAGCGACCGCCATGTTTGTTTTCTCACAATGTAATTAAATACATACAATTTAATTAACACAAGAAATAATACATATTCCGCAAATCAGCAAAACTGGACCATATATTCGTCTTGCTTAGGAATTCGCTAATTTTAGCAGTTTCTACCGACTGGCGTTTTTTTTTTCTTTTTTAATTTTAAGACTTAGAAGATTTCATTGGATGATTGTAAACTGATATAAGTGACTTTTTATTAATTAATGGATCAAGATAGATACGTAGTGTTTCAGCGAGGGCGGGACGGGATCCATGAAAATTGAATCTCCGTCAAGTAGCTGCATTCCCAATATTATTCTCTCACCAGCAGCTCGCATCCCAACCTTGAAACTCGTAAACATATTGCTTCAGTTCCGAGTTTGTTTTGTATCATACAGGCGTGACATTTCGAGACATGAGCTCCAATGAGTATCAGTACTGTTTTCAACAGATACCAGGCATGGATTGAAGCAGGCGAACATTGCTGTAAATTTCAGACATGTTTCGGCATCGCAGAGTAGTATATTTTGCCGGCCGCCTACAGCTCTTTAAGAGAGTTGCCGCGGGATGGTCGAAGGTCATCTCCACTCTAGCGGGAACATTTTGTAATTAAGTAATGATAAGAGTCAGCAGTATATAGGCCTGCTACGTAAGTTATTTTGTCCCACGCAGTAGCCAAGTGATTAAGGTAAGAGGCCTTGGCGCAGAGCTACGGGACTTACGCTGATTCGGGTCTCCATGGGGGAAGAAATGTTTTCATGGAATTTCGGCCAGTATGGGATCAGTGACCACCCATCATCGTGAAGCCACGCAGGTTGAGAAAAGAGTAGCTAACGGTTGGGGGACCCGACATACTTATATATCACCCCTACATTGGCTGAATGATCATATACCTCTTTGACTGACACATGAGGATGTGAGATCAGCAGCCGGCTGGTAGGCCAAGGGCCTTCTAGGTCTGTCACGCCATGGAGTTATGTAAGTTATTTAAATGTATAAAATAAATGGAACAAAAAATCAATATTTTAACAATTCTGGTAGTACCATATATATTCTACCTACTCGAAAAAAAAAATATCAATTTTACTCTTTGAATAACCATCATCATCATACTTCACGGATTAGGTCTTTGCCTGTTCCGATCTCACATCTGTTCAGCCCAACGCTTTCTTGGTCTTCCCACCGATCTTCGTCCTACAGGATTATATAACAGTGCTATCTTTTGTATCCTATCCTCTGTCATTCTTTGCAAATGTTCCTTCCAATTGTTCCTGTGTTCTTCTATTTGTTGAAGAAGTGGTTGCACTTTTAGTTCTTCGATGGTACTGTTTTTCTATTTTTTTATTGAGGATGAGTTTAATTCCAATTCTTTTAGAAAGTAATTGTCCTGTGAATTTAGTCTTTCTTTAGCTTGAAATACAAAAAAGTTGTGATTTAAGAAGTAGGCCTATCTTAGTATTATTAAATCAATAGAATAACTCCAAAAACCCAAGGATAACTGAATTCATTTTCAGTCACTTAAAAACTGAAGACAGAACAAGCAGTAAATTTTAGATTCAGTTTTCTTAACCGTACATCACTACTTCTCATATCAAGTAACTACTCAGAGTCCTTACGGAGCTAAGTGGAATCCATTACAAATCATACATTCGCATGCCTGTATTTAGACGGGAATCGAGTTCTGATCTGTGGGATGTCAGTGTTACATGCTGACAGTTACACTGCAGAGGAGTATTATAAATGCAGTTAGGAATTTACATACTGACGCTTTAGAAAGTTCAGCTATGAATGAATAAATGCGTTCAGATTAAGTTTGGAACACCAATTTCCATTTACGAGTGAATTAAATATTCCGATTCTGGAAGGTAAATGGAGGGTCTGACATCCATTACGTCACAGCGGTCGACATCGACATTGCGAAGCCGACACACACGAGTACGTTCAGTGATCACTATTTTATTACCCCTCAACCCCAACCAAACATCCCCCATGCGCACGCGTGCGTCAACTGGTGTACGTAAACGTGCGAATGCAGCGTTTTCGTATCCGAGATTAACCTCAACCGTCAATATTTTAAAGGGAAAAATACACCTTTGGTTGGTTTAAATATTTACACATGGAGATATGATTACCCCACTACAGAGGTAAAGGAATTATTGTAATCATAAAAATGATATCAAGCGAGTTGGTTCTGACGATAGGCTTTGAAACTAGTATTAAGGAAGTCCCGGGATCAAATCCCGGTGTCGAAGTACCTTATTGGGAATTTATCTGGGTTTTCTTAGTCGTCAAATTCTGGGTTTCAATTCCATTATCAGGACTCATTTAATCATAAAAACAATTTAATAATAAAACTAATATCAGTTACTTCTACAAAAATACTGGGTTACACACAAAATATACGTACAATGCCTACTGTATATAACCAAACATCTTAAACGCATTATGATCTTAGATGTTAAAGAATCTATAAATAAGTAAGAAGTGGTATGGAATTACTACTGCTACTACTACTACTACTAATAATAATAACAATAATAATAATAATAATAATAATAATAATAATAATAATAATAATTCATTTTGAGAATTTTCCTCGTCATTGAGGGTTTTCTCCAAACAATCTTACTATTTAACATGAATTAAAAATAAATAAATAAATAAATAAATAAATGTAAATCACTACGGACTTATAGACTATCGGTTTATTCTGTTAATAATAATAATAATAATAATAATAATAATAATAATAATAATAATAATAATAATAATAATAATAATAATAATAATAACAACAATAATAATAATAATAATAATAATAATAATCATCATCATCATCACTCCAGGGATTAGGCAATCGCCCGTTCCGACTTCATAATGCATCAGCCCAACGTCTTCTAGGTCTTCCAACATCACGCCTTCCTCTTGCTTGATAATTTCTTGCTAACAATGGATATCTCTCCTTACTCATTCCATCCATGTAATAATAATAATAATAATAATAATAATAATAATAATAATAATAATAATATTTTATATATGGATTTTCGATGTTTACACATCTTTCTGTGCCTAAATATTTATTTTCCTTCTCCATTCATCCCTATCCATCCACTCCACGTCCTCCGTATCTTGTTCTCATTCCACTTCTTATTTCTTCCGTCCACGAGTTTCGAGGTCTTCATTTCTTTCTTCTTCCAGGTGGACACCAATATGTTTTTCTGGGTAATCTTTATTCTTGCATTCGCCGTACCTACCCATACCAATTTAATTGCTTATATCCCATATAATAATAATAATAATAATAATAATAATAAATAATAATAATAATAAATAATAATGTTTTAAAGTGCCTATAGATATAATCACGAAGTGATTATAATTTATAATCATATTCTAACCGAGCGAGTTGATTCAAACGGTAGCGTTTTAGACTTGTATTAGAGAGGTTCCGGTTTCAAAAACCCCCTGTCGAACAACCTGAATGAGGTTTATCCCTAGTTTTTCCCAGTCGTCAACATAAAATAATGCTGAGTTGGAATTTCATTACCAAGATTAATTTTATACGTATTTTGAAAAGAAGTGTCGGTCGTCCCATTATGATATGGAAGGACCCAATCTCTTCATGTAGAAACACTTGAATGACCTAATTCTAAAGGAAGAAGAAGATTAATTTCAACATATTCACCATTTCATACTATGAATAAAAGAGTAGATGCCAGAAGTTAAAGAGTGTATTAATAATAATAACAATAATAATAATAACTTTATTATTAATGATACTGATATTATTATTATTATTATTATTATTATTACTATTATTATTATTATTATTATTAGTATTATTATGTTGATAGCCGGATGTGAATATTAACAATCATAACCTAAGATAAGTTAAAATGTTTCATACTTTACCTCATATCCAGTATTCTAACAATACCTGTTTCGAAGTCTGGGTAGCTTCATCTTCAGAAAATTTTAGTCGAGGAGGGGGGAAGAAACAGTTCTTCTGATCGACATAACATCAGTCGACGAAAAATTACTGAAGATGAAGGGAGGATGAAGCAGTTCTTCTGATCGACATAACATCTGTCGACGAAAAATGACTGAATATGAAGCTGCCCAGGCTTCGAAACGGATCTAGTTAGAAGACTGGATATGAGATGAGGTATGAAACATTTTATTTTAATCTTAAGTTAAACCTCATAGTGATTTTTTTCTATAAAAGTTTAATCATAACTTAATTTATTATTATTATTATTATTATTATTATTATTATTATTATTATTATTATTATTATTATTAATGGCAAATATATATATGCAACTTCAAGCCACGAGTCTGTAAAAATTCGTCATATTTCCCTGACTTTTCTTGTGTAAGTAACATAATAAATTATGCTCTTTAACGAATATGTCTGAAAATTATAAAAAAATCATTAGTCCCATTTTTCCAAAATTATTAGGCCATTTTAAAATCATTTGAATATATATCTCATTAATGTTACATGAAGTCCACCGCTGTGGTCTCGAGGTAGCGTGCTGCCTTGTCACGCAGCGGGCCCGAGTTCGATCCCCGTTCCGAACAGTTTTTCTGGGTGAGGTTTTTATCGGGGTTTTTCCTCACCTGTAAGACAAATGTCAGGAAACGTTTAAGGCCCAAACGGTCACCGAAATCATATGGTCACCATTATCATCATCATCCTTCACCGGTGTGGGAAGCAACGGGAAGCTACCACACCTACAATTCCCTAGTAAAGCTGAAAGGATAGCATCAAAATGCTATGATTGCAGTGAAAGACCTGCCATCGGGCAGAATTACTATGGATGGATGGAATAGTCCATGAAGTTTCACGAGAAATGTGAAAACAGGAATCAAATGACACTAGGAGGGGGAAACGTGAATAGTCCTGGTCCAGCGGATTGAATCCTCATCATAGTACCAGTGTCATGGCGGACAGTGAGTAGTGAATATACTGGTCGCTCGTGTTTTTGCACAGTTTTCAGCAGGTGATTGTTTGTGTTTTACAGGTAGTATAGGATATTTTGAAATTATTTGTGTGTACATTTATTCTGTAATAATGGCGCCACGCAAAACAAAGAATTCCGACGAGAATAAAGAAGAAATGACAAAGCGTGTGATGCAGGAATGTTTGAGGGACCCTGCCATGTTGCAGCTGCTAAAGGACTCGGTGCGTGAGGCTATAGTGAGTGAGTTGAAAACAACCATAGATCGGAACACTGAGGTCATTAAAACAGTTGGAGCTGTCGTTACAGGAAAGGGATACTAAAATAATGAAACTAGAACAACTGTTGTGCGAAAAAACTGATTCCCTTGAACAGTACCAACGCCGCCAATGCTTACGTATCTTTGGCATCCCGGAGATGGACGCTGAGGATACAGACAACAAAATAGCTATCGATGTGGCGTCTAAAATAGGTATAAATTGGAAACATGCGATATAGATAGGAGTCATCGTGTGGGGAGAAAGGCGGACCGGCCACGGCCGTTATCGTCAAATTCGTAAGCTATCGGAAAAGGAGAGAGGTTTTCCAGAACAAAAAACAGCTGAAAGGGAGTGGTGTTACAATTAGGGAAGACTTAACTCAAATGAGGTATAAGCTATTAAAAGAATGCATCACCAAATATGGTGTAACAAATGTGTGGACAATTGACGGAGCAATACATGTTAAAGAAGGAGATAACAAACGCATCATTCTCCGGGCCTCAGAAATATAATTAGTGCAAACACGGCCAGTGAATAACCGACAGTTATCACTTTAAACATTTTATTAATAGTACATAAAATTAAGATATTCTTAGTGACGTGATACCAAGTTTAGTTTATAAGTTTGTTGAAATATTTTACGACCATTTTTCGTTTAAATGATGATTTTCCTTGACAGTCTTTGACAGGCTACAGGACAATAACCTTCCCACTCCCCTTCTCGACCCCACTACTTCAAGGAATGCTTTAGAAATAGCTTTGTCCACATACCCTAATTCCTTGCAGGTAGCCCATTTCAATGCTCAGAGTATTACTGCACATATAGATGAGATCAGAACTATTTTCTTCTCTTTAAATATTCATGCTCTTCTCATATCCGAAACGTGGCTAAATCCCACCATTACCTCTTCTTTAATTGACATGGATGGTTATACTTTCTTAGACACGATCGTGTTTACAGTCGCGGGGGCGGTATTGGAGCCTTCGTTAGAACAGACCTTACTCCTAAAATTGTGTATCTATCTAATAACGAACCATCTGCCGAAATTATGTTCATAGAAATATTTGTCAGTTTCAAAAAATGTCTTCTCTGGTAGTATACCAACCTCCTAAAATAAAAGCCATCGCTGAAATTGAGTCCACTTTACAAAACGCGCGAATACAATATGAACACGTTATCGTTATGGGCGACTTTAATATAAATATACTAGACACTGATAACAGGCATACACAACAACTGATGGCTACGTTCCAGGCTTGTGATATGACACTCCTACCCCTACGACCTACACATCACACTCATCACTCTGAGACGTTACTTGACTTAATTGCAACTAATAATCCAGACAGAGTACTTACTCACGGGCAACTGCCAGCCCCGGGAATATCAGCACATGATATTATATTCTTAGCATATTCACTGCAGTGCCCTAAACCGACTCGAAAGACTATTACGTATAGAGACTAAAACATATAGACAATGCAACCCTAATTGAAGAAGCTATGCAGATGCCGTGGCATTCAATATGGACGCTGCATTCTGTAGATGAAAAAGTTGAGACACTAAATGACTTTATACTACAATTATACAACAGACATGCCCCACTAAAAACTAAACTCGTGAAACGACGCCCTGCACCCTGGATGACTCTTTCAATTCGTAACTGATGACTGATAGAGACGCAGCACATAAGAAATATAGACTCAACAAAACAGACACAAGTCTCACTCAATATAAACAGTTACGTAACAAGACAAATCAAGCTATAAGAAACGCCAAACTTAGGCATTTATACAACCTAACAAATACCAATACTTCAGAAATCTGGAAAAACTTGAATAGAATGGGAATTGGGAGAAAAGACACACAGGTAGACAAATTACCTGTTTCCCTGGACACACTCAATAATCACTTCACAGGTATAACTACTACTCCAAAGGATAAAGAACAAACAATAAATGAATTATCACTGACAAATCAACCCGACAGAGAACATTTCCACTTCTCATATGTTACAGACTACGACGTAAAGAAAGCCATAATGCGAATAAAAACCAAAGAGCAGAAGGAACTGACCGTATATAAATTACTTTACTGAATAAAATAATCGAAGCTATACTACCTACTATAACTCATATTTTTAACTCCTCACTACAAACTTCTACATATCCCTCATTGTGGAAACAAGCCCTCGTACGCCCACTGCCTAAAGTTTAAAACGCCCTCAACCCCGAACGACTTTCGACCCATTAGCATTTTACCTACTCTTTCAAAAGCTCTGGAACGATTAGTCCATAAACAACTGACTGAATACCTAAATGATTACAACCTTCTAGATCAATTTCAGTCAGGCTTCAGGACAGGACACAATACAAATACTGCTCTACTAAATATTTGCGAAGACATACGCGGAGCTGCTGATAATCGAAAACTTACCATTCTTACATTACTGGACTTTAGTAAAGCATTCAACACGGTAGACTTGGACTTATTGTTGCATAAACTTAAAAACCTCTTACTCTCTGATAGTGCCACGAAATGGTTCAATTCCTACCTTCATGAGCGCCAGCAATCTGTTATAGGAAATCATATATTATGTTCTTCTTGGTCCTTCCGTAAAGCTGGGGTTCCACAGGGTTCGGTACTTGGACCTTTGCTTTTTTCAATCTACATAAATGACATATCTAACTCCCTAAAGCATTGCAAACATAATTTATTTGCAGACGACATGCAAATCTACATCCACACAGACAAATATTCACTAAATGACACTGTTGCCAAAATTAACGAGGATCTTGACTCACTAATGACTTGGACAGTTAAATATGGACTGCAATTAAATCCTAAAAAGTCACAATCAATCATTATGGGTCATCAGAGACTATTATCTACAATTAACCTAAACACAGTTTCGCATGTGTCACTAAACGGAGTTCAAATCCCTTATAGTGAGACAGTAAAAATTCTAGGAGTATTTATTGACAAAAACTTAAATTGGAATACACAAATAAACCATACATGCAAAAACAGTCTTCTCAATAATACATTCATTAAATCGTGTACGAAATGGTCTTGCCATTCCGCCCTTAGGAAAATGTTTATAGAAACACTTGCAATGCCCCATTTTGATTATTGTGACACTCTTTTTACAGACTTAAATATTATTTCCACTCAAAGACTTCAACGTGTTCATAATTCTTGCGCACGTTTTATTTGTGGTATTCGCAAATTTGACCATGTTACACCGTCCCTGGAACAATTATCGTGGTTTCGTCTAAGAGATCGTAGAACTGTCCATTCCTATCCCTTCTCTATAAAATACTTCACACATCATCGCCTAATTATTTATCACGCCGCTTCATCAGACTATCCGACACACATAATCTTGACACTCGATCCCATCAGCACATTGTCCTTTATATCCCGCCTCATCACACTGTATATTATTCATTATCTTTTACGGGTGTCACTTACCAAAACATGGAATTCCCTTCCACCCTATGTCAGAGACTGTCAAACTATAACATCCTTCAAAAACAAACTAAAGAATTATTTAATAACAAACTGACTTATACACCTCACTGATAGTATTCTTTTAGCAATATTAATATATTTAATTGTTTATGTAAATAATATTAAGAATAACAATATTTTATTTGTTTTGTTTTAAATATTGTATAATCGTAAATTAGTTTTCTATATCTCATTATTTTCCTGTTTTTTATATACACTAGACAGGGACAATTTAATATGTCTTGCTTGTATACATTTTATTATTAGTTTTAGTCTTAATTTTAACTAATATTAACTGGTTGTATTATAGATCGTAATATGTATATTAGATATTATCTTTTGATCAAATTTTTACTTAGTGTTTAATATTAGAGTTAATTAAGATATTCTTATGTAATATATGTTTGTCCTGGTGAGTGGAAGAGAAGGCCACATGGCCTTAACTCCACCAGGCTAAATAAATCTTAAATCTTAAAATCTTAAAAATCATACTTATTTTAAAGGAGATTAAATGAGCTCAAGGAGGTGTCTGGATACGCGACGAATTAGTGATATCCAGTTGATATCAAGTCTTGCTGCCAAAGACTACTATAGGCAAATAAATTACCATTGTTGAATGATTATCATTAATGTTAATATTTATATTATTTAATATCGTAACATAATAATATCTATTGTTTTATTTATGTCATGCCCCAAGTATGAAACTGTCGCAATATTGGTCTCATGAAGTGGTCCTTCGGGCGTTTTCTTAAAATCAAATGTTGTCTCGAGGGGTTTAAATCATTTTATCTTGGTGCAGTGCCACGTGATTTAAGCTAGTTTGAGTTCCCCGCGAGGGGAAAAAAAGCTCATGGAATTTTGTCCTTTATCGAACCGGTGCCCACGCAGCATCGCGAGGAATTTAGGAAACTAAAATAAATAGCGAAGCCAGGTTGAGAAAACTTGCTATAAAGGCTGGAGACCCAAAATGCTGACTAGATATCACCCCTAAATGTCTGGATGATCGTCCGCCCCCCCCCTAAATGACATATGTGGATGTGAAACCAGCAGTCGGATGGCAGCCCGAGAGCTTTCTAAGACTTATCCTGCCACGGAGACGTTCGGCATAAAACTATACAGAACTACGTATGAATTGAAAAAAGTGGATTTTGTAACTTTAAGTATGAATATGATTCAGTGGATTGTTTAAAAACCTTAAAGAGCCTAAAATATTTAATGAAAAAGCTAAAGTGATATTTCATTTTAATTTCACTTAACATGATTCTGATATATTAACAGAACATGGCTAGGTACGAAATAGAATTCAAGTACAGTATCTTGCTTTCTCTTGCAATCAAGTTATTATTTTATTTCAAATAAGTTACAAATTACATGGATAATAACTTTATAAAACTCTACTTAAATGAGCTCAAGGGAGTTTAAAAGAAAAGTTCAACTTCTCTTAATCTACCTGCTCAAACGAACTTTTAAAATGCAAACTTTTGGGATAAATTAATTTTCTTCCATATTTACCTTTATCCGCTGTTCCTTTCTACTGGGAAATAATAGAGACATTTCTACTAATTGCTTTATTCTGAATGGCAAAAAAAATATTTTGTTGAAATTAAAAACATATAATTAATACAAATAAAGTTTCATAGAAAAAAATATTATTATTATTATTTATTATTATTATTATTATTATCAACAGTAATCTAACAAGAGGTTGTGTTTTTCTGAAAAAATCACGAGCGACAAAGTCGTGAGTGATTTTGTCTAATGAAAAACTCAAGCTCGCGTTGGATTTGGAGTGACTATTTAGCGAATAATACAACATCAGAAGCTAAAAAATAATTATAATGTTTAATATTTATCAAATGTGAGGTTATGTATTCCAACCATACTTCCGGACGATTTCTAAGCCGTCTGTATAGTTATAAATAGCATATATTTATTGTTAAATCTGTTTGGACTTGGGAAAAATCAATAACAGATGAGTGTATGAGAAATAACCAATGATTTTTTTTTCTGGCGGTACGCAGTACCGGGACATATTTTCTCACGTCTAAAATAAATATTTATTTATTCTGAGCAAAATGTGCTTTTCCCGGTATATGACACTGTCTTCACGAATTAAATTTCCTGTTTTATAACTGGTAAGTTGGTATCACACTTTTTTGTTTTATATATTGGTATCAACATTATGCACATTGTGCGCTCTTCATTATTATTATTATTATTATTATTATTATTATTATTATTATTTTTATTATGTTGGTATCAAAAACAGGATGTCGCGCTCAGTTCGCTTCCTATACCGGTTTTACAATGTAACGAAAGAGGAAAATACTTGGTAGCTGTTCACTATCAATCTAACTTGAATTACTGTAATCATTCTCCAAAATGAATAAAATAAGTAGTTTCTTTATGCCGATTAGTAAAAAAAAGGAAGGCCAAAGAAGCAGAAACTGTCGAATCTGCACATAGGAAAGACGAAAAAGATTCTGAAGAAGCAAAAATAGTCGAATCTGCACGTGGTCAGGACGACAAAGATTCTGGAGAAGCAGAAATTGTCGAATCTCCACATGGTCAAGACGAGAAATATTCTGACTATGACTGGCCCGAATGTTGGACACTGTTCCAGAAAAATTACTTTTTCCAAAGAAACGATTTGCTGTATGTCAAGAATAAAGTTGGGCTGTAAATTGTGTCGTTATGATGGAAATTTAGCTGTCACAAACGAATGGGAATGAAAATTTCAGTGGAGTGGGCAAATGGTAAAATCAGCTACTTTGGAGAATCCCGGAAAAAAATAGTTAATGTCACTGAGGAAAAAATACACGATCATAAGGAGAGTGCGGGGCACAAAGAATGCCAAAAAGTAACATCTGAAGCAAAGAATAAAACATTAGAGAAAGTTTTCTTAAATACTTTGTCTCACAATAAGGTAATTATTGAAAACATTTTTCGAACCTCTTACAAAGTTCCAAAAAAGAACCAATCAGTTAACAACTTTGAAGATGAAATCAATTTGCAGGAACTTAATGGCATAGACATGGGATATATTCTTCATTCCTCAAATGCGTGCATCAACATTGTGAACCACATCGCAAATAAAATGAGAAAAACGTTAATACACAATACAGTGCAGTAAAAGAACGAAGTGTCATTACTAATTGATGAATCTACAACTGTGACTAACAGATCCACACCGATTGCTATTATTCGTGCAGTTCTACCTGAACTTTCAGCTCCAGTGAGTGTTTTCCTAGACTTGATAGAATTGTCAGATGTAACAGCTAAAGGAATTCTTAACTCTCTAATTGGTCGTCTTAATGATTTAGGACTCTCTGAAGATTACTTGAAGGAGTATTTATTGTATGTGACGTGCAGCTGTGTTATTTGGTGGCGCGTAATGGTGTAAGGAGGCTAATGCAAGAGAACTTTCCCAATATTATTTTCTGGCATTGTGATAACCATCGCCTTGAATGTCTGTTAATGACACGGTGAACAATGTGGCAGGAGTGAATCGCTTCAAGAGTTTCATGGACAAACTTTATGTAACTTATCATGTTTCACCTAAGAATGCTAGCGATCTACAGGCTTCTGCAGCGACTCTAGAACTTCAACTTCTTAAAATTGGCGGAATATTAGCACTCGGTGAGTTGCATCTAGCTTTCGCACCGTTTCTGCAGGGTGGTGGCAAGACTTTGAAGCTCTCGTCCATCACTTTCAAAAAACAAAAGAAGGCAGTAAAAAGGAGCAAAACAGATGCTGTCTTTATGAGGGTCTTTTGAGGAAAATTGCGTCTTGCGAATTTGTTCTTGATTTGGGCCTTATGTGTGATGCTCTCCAAGAACTTAGCAAAATAAGTCTACAACTACAAGAGAGAAATATTGACTTGTACAAAGCACACAGGAACATACGTAATACAGAACAAATGTTTGAGGAAATAATTGAAAATCCTGGTCCATACTACAGTATATCTTTTCAAAGTAAGGAGACTATGAAGTTCAAAGGGATTGAACTCCACAAAAATGAAATACACAGTCCTGCAATCAGTTCAACTCATTTTTATACAAGTCTGAAAGAAGACTGATAGAAAGCGTCTGCCTGATGGAGATGATGCTGATTTACCTGAATGTGCCAAAGTTTTTGATTCCAAGTATTGGCCAGAAAATTCTGGGAAACATCTTACATTTGGTGAAGCTGAAATTAGAAAGTTAGCGCGAAAATTTCGCTTAAAGGAAAGAGAAGCAGTTCATGGTTTTCGTGAATATCTTCAGGAAAATACATTTCCAGATGTACTACTTCCTCTGAAGCACACACTGGGCACAATTGCAATATCTTCCAGTGAATGTGAAAGGGGTTTCTCTCAAATTAATCTTATAGTTACTTCAACTAGGTCATCTATGATTGTAAGGACAACTTCTGCACTGCCGTTCATCAGGATAGGAGGGCCTTCTCTCACTCAATTCAAACCTAGCAAATATGTAGACTCATGGCTGCTCCAAGGACATCATTCTACAGTTGATACCAAAAGCAAGAAGTGATCTAGAAACGAAGAGTGTACATCGGAGGACATGTTAAAATTGTGGAAGTTGCTAGGATAACATCCTCTCTGTGAGTACCGGCACCTTTTTTTTTCCAGAAAAAAAAGCACTGATAGTCATAATAATTATTATCAATTCCTGCTAATTTATGTAGGCCAACTTTACATTAGCACAAATTATTGATAAACGTAGACAATTTAACGTACAACCCAAGTGGCATGTATTGATTGTCAAAAAGCTTTGATACTGTGGATCGAATGCGGCTTTGGAAAGTTATGCGAATACAGGAATTCCAGAAAACCTAATTTGTTTACACAAAACCTATATTAAGTACAAAATTCAAAATAATACTGCACGCCGCGATTCTACTCTTTTATAACATTGAGTTTGAAAGTTTTGAGTGACTATCTTAATATTCATTTGCCCGGACCCAAGAAGGCAAAGATTAATCTATCTTTCCTTTGAAACTTATTTAACATATAGTACTGAGTGCTAAACAGCATTATAATCGTGGAAGCTAGAAGGAAAAAGGGGATTAATTTGGCTTGAGAAAGCTTTAGTATATATATATATATATATATATATATATATATATATATTAATACGAAACATGACTAGCTACACAATTAGTAAAAATACGTTAACAAAAAATGACTTTTAATAAGAATCATGTGTCAGATAATACAAATAATTTAACAAAAATTCATCTTCTTGATCGTTGAAAGAAATTATATGAATGAAATAATATAAATTAACAAACTCGGTCATCAGTAATAAAAAAACAATAATAGTAATAATAATATTCAACCATACATACACTCACTCTCCAGTCCAGCCGAGGGCTAGGGTCCACAGTCCTGGTTGCCCTACCCTGGCTTACGGGACTGATGAAACAAAATATCTCACTCGAGCTACAGTAAACCTGATCACGACGACACTTAAGATGATGATGACCTTGATACTTGCTTGCACAGCTTATTTGAGTCTTTCCATAACAAGGGGAAGTTGCGCAGTCACACGCAGCGCAGAAGGAAAAGAGGGAGGGGTGCGTAGGAGAGGACAACGAAGATAGGAATTTGGCACTGTTCTATAACATCACTGTAGAGGGAAGACACGTTGACGTAGTTGTTACGTACCGAAAAAGTGATTTCGGTACAATACTGCAAGCAACGAAAAAAAAAACAGGACAGGGCTGTCCAATGTCCCCCAACTCTATTTAACACTTATAAAAAATTATATTACTTACTAAGACTTGAGAAAGTAAACTGACAACACACTGCATAATTAATGATTATCCGCTTAATACATTAATTTATGCAGATGACTAGATTATTTTAGCTAATTCTGAAGACAATTTACAAAAAGCTATATACACTTTATACCGAAAAGCAAACGAATACAATCTGGAGATCTTCAAAAAGAAAGTTAAAGTAAATAGTATTTGAATGAAAAGATCGCCAAATATCTAAAAATGTTATTGATAAAATCAGTGTATAGAAGAAAGTTAATGCATTCAATTCGACTATAATCTCTCCTACATAAACTCCAGGGATATTGAATTAAAACTAGCTATATTTAAACAACTTTAGGAAAAATAAAATTCAACACTACTAAGAAAAATTAGACGGAGACAGACAATTTTGAAATTCTATAAAACAATAGCAGTCCCTACTTTGTTATAAAAAATCAATTTGGCACCAAAAACGGGATGAATAGAAGCGGGTGAGATGAGACTGTTAAGACCTATAGCGAGCTACTCTCTTCTTTATCGTTAACGGAAAGTTGACATCAGACCATAATTTCTTTACCGAGATAACCGGCACGGGCACATTTCACTAATACCTAGTGAGAGGCAACTCAAAAACTCTTTCTCTATAGACCTAACGGGAGGGATCTTGGAAGGTCAAAGAAGCTGTGGAGAGACCAGCTCACCTGATGCGAAACAAACCAAAAAAGCCTCATCGTTATAGTAGTTGATTATGGATTTCTGCTAATCACGAATACAGATCAGAATACCGGAAAAGTCAGTTGGTGGGTTATAATTCAAATACAAGACAATGAGGTCAAATTAATATAAATCAATCTTTTAATTCCCTCGTAAAAAAGTAAATGCATGCAGCACACGAGTATAATTTTAACAAAAATTACAATATGGCAAGTGCTACTGAGATATTCCAACTGTTTCCTGTATTTGTGCATATGTATGTGTTTAGAATGAAGCTAGCTTAACATAAAAATGAAGGAAAACATGTTGTATGATATTCTAATCTTTCACTTTAACAAAAACCATTTTCGTTTTATAAATCGATAATATTATTTAACAAATTAAAATAGGATATTCAACTATGATACTTAAAAATAAGTATCCTATAACAAAGATTGCCTCTGTTCCTGAGGGTTGAGGTTTCAAATGTGGCCAGAGTGGAAAAATTCAAGGGACAAGTCCTCCGGAAGGGACTTTAAGCCATGGGTCCGAGTGCGGATATTTTCGGACTAGTAATAGAACCCCAAGCTTAAATTAGTGCATCTAAGCAAGTAATACTTTAGTTGCCTACTAGATGTTTCATTGAGACGATGTGCTGACCATATGTCACTCACTTATAACTGTAGAGAAATAAGCGTAACGAAATTAGATTGGTCAAGAAACTCCCGCTAACGGAACACTCATGCCTCCACGAGGGACGTATGGGGTGTACATCTACATACATAATAAAGAACCTATATGTTCTTTTAACAAATATTACAAAAATAAACCTTTACATCGATTCCTTATTTTGTGTGAACTTAAACATATTTTCGGAACAATCTATCTAGAGTGATAAGATTAGATTTTATTAAAAAATTAAAATTAATAATAATAATAATAATTATTATTATTATTATTATTATTATTAATGTCCTCCGCTGTGGATAGTGTCGCTGTCTCGTACGCAAAGAGCTCGGCTTCGATTCCAATCGGGACAAGTTCACTGGGTGATGGTTTTTTCGGGTTTTTCCTCACCTGTAAGACAAATGTCAGGAATGATTCGTCTTCATATTGTGTTGTCTTGGAACAGGACCTGACATTGAGCTGATCACTATTCAGGGAAGACCTCCATGTCGTTGTGTGGTTAAAAAGTATGTATGCGATCCGTAGTTTAAAATCCCTTTCCCGACAGGCCGTGATGCTGTAAGGACTGGGTGGCGTGTGACATACAAAAAGTACCTATATGGCGAGATATCAAACTGCGTTAATGGAATGATATGATTCCTAATAACAATAATTTGTAATATTAATATCAAAATTAAATCATATTGCAATTCGAAATATAGTACAATGTGATACAAATAAAATAATTTAACAACTTTATTTTAATTTTCAGTATACGGTGTTCGTAATGGACGAATCTGAACCAGGATAGGTATAACTCAAATTTCTCCGTTTTTTTCCCTGCTAATAACTTCACTCCACCATTTCTCAACACTTATTCATTTAGTTTAATTAAATGTCATCTACTCCTGTGATGGAGCGACAATTCTAGTCAGCTGGTACCCGTTGTGCATCACATACCATTATTAATAACAGGGGCTTCATCTCGTTTCATCCTTCGACCCGGAATACTCCGAACACGATGAAGTTTATTTTACTTTATTTTGCATTACCATGTACTAAACATTGTATTAAATAAATTAATTGTACGAATTTATTTAAATAGGAATACTTAACTCGGATTTTTCTAATCGGGTTACCAAATAAAATCTTCCATTATTTTCCAAGAGGAAGAAGAGATGTCAGATGTCCTCGGAAGAGATGGTCTTAGATCTATTTAGTGAAGACGGAACAGGCAACTCTTGCCTAAACCAGGAAATGAAGAAGAAGAAGAAGAAGAATTTGATTTCAATGATCTACAGTTATTTATTTAAGATATCTCAATGTTAACATTCTTTTATTTCTAGATTCTTTGAGAAAGTTTATTTCTCATGAAACTATACATATATGAATGTAATAGACAAGCAATAAAACGTAAGAGGGAAAAATACAGTATAGAAGAAGGTATTATTTTTATATTATTTATAGAGGTATTAAGACTTTTAGATGTAACCCCTGAGTCGGCGTGTTTCTACAGCGTGTTTTATAATGTGTTTTAAACAAGATGAATATGATAAGGATGATTATGATGGCCAGATATTATTCATGGATAACGAGTAGCTTATTTCTACTAATATCTGTCTTACGGGTGAGGGCAAAACCTGAAAAAAATAAAAATAAACTCACGAGGAAACTAAAAACAGTGATGTTATATGATAAGTACCTCTACTTCCTGTCGCATTAAAACTTAAACATCGTAGTTCTCGTTCTCTCATATACTAGTAGGTTAATGGAACAATATGAAGTCGATCTCGGGAACTGAACACAGCCATCATTTCCTTTTTCTGGAAATCTATTTTCGTACCTTGGTAACCCAGCTTCCTGTACTATACATCATTTATTTACAAACAGACGTGCTACCGAATAGATTTTATGTCGACAGTGAATATAGGATTCTAAATTTGTGATATGGACTCGCAGAAATAGAACTTGTAGAGTCTGTGTAATGTTGATGTTTCTGTTAGTTGCTCTTATTAACTGGGTCGAGTATTGTCTTGTCTTTACTCTACAGCTCTTCAAGCATTCGAGTACTTTGAACACCCTTTTACTATTGTTGATTCATTTTATGGATCAACATTTAGATAAATTAATATAAAATTATGCAGTGGAAAGCAACGGGAAGCTACCACACCTACAATTCCCTAGTAAAGCTGCAAGCATAGCATGAAAGTGCTATAATTGTAGTGAAGGACCTGCCTTCAGGCAGAATTACTATGGATGGATGGAATATTCACCTGAAAGGTCAGTCTCCTCAACTTAATTAATCATTTAACTGTAGCGCTTTCGGGACTTGTCCCATCATCGGCAGGATTCAAACGAAGATAAACGTACTCGAAGAGATGGAAATCATGAAAGCAGCTCACAACAACGACAGCCTGATAAACGAAAACGAACCCAATACATGCAACCCCCTCTACCAGATCTTCAGTGAAACACCAGTTTTGAATCCTGCCGATGATGGGACAAGTCCCGAAAGCGCTACAGTTAAATGATGAATTAAGTTGAGAAGACGGACCTTTCAGGTGAATATTCCATAATTTTATATTAATTTTTGAATAATACCTCATAGGAACACATCATGAACTTATAAAAGTTGATTCGGATAATATGGCGATTAAATAATCCTTATAGAAGAATGGGACTAAAGATAACAGAATATATGTATTTATATAACCTGCTGTTCGCAGATGACCAGTTGGTAATAGCACAAGATGGAGAAGATGCTAATTATATATGTCACCAATTATCAATATAACACCAAAATTGGGTCTAAAGATTAACTATGAAAAAACAGAATATTTAACGAATAATTTGTATGAGTTATACATTGATGGAAAAAAGATTTAAAAAGTCTAACATTTTCGTTATCTGGGCTCAATGTTGGAAACAGAGGGTACATCGAACATGAATATTAATCGAAAGATAACAAATGGGAAGAAAGTAATTGGAATGCTGATTTCAGTTTTATGGAATATGAATATAATAAACGGTACAAAAAAGAAAATATTCAAAACCATACAACCGAGTATAGTCTTGTATGGAGCGGAGATATGGACGTTAAACTGAAATACATGTTAATAAACTGAATGCACTGGAAATGGGCTTTGGAGACGATCAGCTAGAATATCCAGGAAACATAAAATAAGGAACTTAGAAATATGACGCATTATGGAAGTGGAAGAAGAAAGTGTCGTCACAATTTAAAGAAAAATACTACAATGGTGCGGACATTTACGAAGAATGGGAGAAGGAAGATTATCCAAGATTGTACAAGAATGGGAAATTAAGAGGGGAGGAGGATGACGACAACCTGCTACTTCCTGGACACAGAATGTGGATATGTCAATAGAAATACTTGGTGTAGTGGAAGATGATGTACAAGATAGAGACAAATGGCGTAACATCATAAAAAACAGTGTAGAGTTACGAAAAGTAATATCTAACTTTGCGTACACCTAAAGCTCCTAGACACTATAAGACCTAAAATAAGAACGAAAGAAAACATATAAGAAAAAAATATATAAAAATCGAGCAAGTTGGATGAAGCGGTAGTTTTTGAGACTTTATTAGGAAGGTATCGGGTTCAAACTCTGGTACCGACCAACCTGGTTGAAGTTTCTCTCAATCGCCAAGACAAATATAAATTAATTCATTAAAATATCTAATTTTATTAAATGCTACGAGCGATTTCCAAATTATCGATAAAATCACGACTCACGAAGTGGGGAGTGAATTTATCTAGAGAATTTGGAAATCAAGAGTGACATTTGTTAGGACTATTTAACGAAAAAAATTAAGCTCTTTACTCACAAATCATTATTTAAATATAGTTATTTTAAAATATGTATATATTTAATGTAAATGGTGATGTTTCAAAACAAATGAGAAACGGTTCTTATGCTTCATTTGTTCATCACTGCAACCAGATCATATTATTTAATTCCAAAGGATCGCAATAATGTAAGAATGCACCCTAGTGGAGAAATTTATAACCAACATTATAGGTTATATTAATTATTATCTGTTGTCCTATGATGTAAATAAGTATATTATATTTTCTGGAACGTAAATTCCTGGGAAATAATAATTTAAGAAAGTGCAAACAGTGTTTGTGTTTTTTGTGGTATAATCAATTGCTACTCATGTTTTTATATTATATCCCGCATACACTATCTGCTAACATTCGTGCATTATATATACAATATGGTAACCATATGTAGTCACTGCAAAATAATGCTATGACCTATTCAGAATGTTAAAAAGGAGAGCTTGATTTTAAAGTGGTAAAATTAAATTGATAAAATCGAGGTGAAAAACGACTGATTGGTTGCAAATAAAAAATCATTGAAATGTGATTAGTCATGTGACTCCCATTTGCGGCATAAGTTAAATAGTCATAATAAACATTTCATGGATTAAAGGTGAAATCGTTAATACAAACATTAATATGGAATGAAACTTCGAAGGCTTCAAAATACATTCAGAAGTTATATGATTTTACAAATAGATTCTATTCTTTCAATAAAGAGTTATGGAAGCTGACTGAACAGTGTGAGATCTAAAATGTCATTATATAGGCCCAAAGGAAATTAAAATGGATCGGGCATGTCTTAAGAAGGGAGAAAGCAATTTAGCTAAAACGGCTATGGAAACAAATCCCCAATGAATGCCAAGATGAAGAAGAATACCCAGAATTACCAGGCGCATTGCTATAAGAAGGGAAGCAAAACAACTAGGGGAAAGCTGGAAGGAAATCAAAGAACTGGCAAATAATAGAGTTCGTTTACGATTTTTCGCTGAGGTCCTATGATCCTGGAGGACACCAATAATAATAACCACAACAATCACAACCACTACTATACAACAACCCGCCAACCGCCGCCGCCACCACCACAACTTGATAATATCGTTTAAAAGATCTGCAAAAAAATGCCTCATATTAAAAACACAAATTACTGGATACCCCTAAAGATCTAGATACGATGTGGCCTTATATATTAAAGGGTCTGTAAATAAGAAATAAATAAATAAAGTTGATAACAATGTAAAAAACCAATTAACGAAAAAAAATCTAGGAAGCACTGGGGAAAAAAAAAAAAAAAAGTGTGTATGCTTCCTAAGTGTGGTGTTATAGCCGAGCTGTTCAATAAGACATTTTATCGTGGAATTTCGGATTCTACGGGACCGTTGCCCACACAGGCTTTTAGTAGCGGCTACAGGTTGAAAAAAAAAAACAGCACGGGGGGCCCGAAATCCTAACCACATGTCACCCTTATACCAGCTGGATGGTCGCCCACCTCTGCATTAACACATGGGATGTGAAGCCAACGGGAAGCTGGTAGAACAAGACTCTCCTGGGCCTATCACGCCATGGGGTAGTAATATGCTTCCTAAAGACAGAGATCGAGTCCCTCGGTGTGGTTATTGGAGTCGACTTGATAAAGAATGACAGTTCAAACTGCATGAGTAAATCTACAAACACTCTTGAAATAGTTGCTCTTGCAACTATCATGCAGTATAAGTCGATCATTTAAAACCTCAAAATAGTTCTTTAGTTTATTCACAAATCGGCTTCTTCTCCATATTAACTTCCTCGGAATATTTTAAAATTACATTCAAACTATTTTTATTATAATTTAAATTCCATGCGCGCAAGCACAAGCAAATACACACAAACACACTAACACACACATACACACACACACACACACACACACACACACAAACTCATTTTTACGGCATAATCTATTAAAACACTTGTGTGTCCTGTGTAACTAAATTATAAAGGATTATTTACATAATTTACATTCCATCATTACATTATCGATGGCAAAAAAAGTCAAGTAGGCGTACTGCTGACGAAAACACAGTTTCCACCATTATTCACAAGGTAACATTATTTATATCAGCAATTTTCGTGTGATTGGAAGACTTTAACACAACACGAGTTATCGTTGTTATATTCTTTCCATATTTCATATCATCAGGGTTAGAGAAACCAGCAAACAGGATGTCTCATATTCGATACTAGATGGATTTTTCTTTCATATTTGTATTTGTAAGGTCAGGTATTAAAAATAAAATAAAATAAAATAATAATAATAATAATAATAATAATAATAAAGGTGGTGGTAGTAGTAGTAGTAGTAGTAATCCTAGTAATGGAATACTTAATTCACGAACTTTGGGACAAAAAAAATTCGGCATTTGGAAGCTGAATTTACTTCATTATACAACAAAATAAAAATATATTAAAAATATCCTACGAATTTGCTCAGTTGTTCTAATCAAATTTAAGTTTAATTGTAGGCCTATATAATGTAGAAATGCTAGGAAATCATGTGATGCCACTACATGTACATAATTTCAGGACAACCAGTACCTAGTGTATCGCTGTAGTTTTGAATCGAATCATATGACTACAAAACCTAACACCGTGGGTTCGAATCAACTAGATGTATATTATCAATACTAATAAAATTCATATCAAATTCCGTTGAGGTGAATAGTCATAAGATAAAAGTTAAAAATTAAAATGTACCTGTTGGCAGGTGCCCCGTCGTCCTCAACTTTGTTAAAATGATTTATATAAAAAATTAACTATTTTATCTTATGAATATTCACCTCAACGGAATTTCATATGAATTTAATTAGTATTGACTCTATAGCCAGTCAGGTTAAAGCAAAGTTTAACTTTTTTAACATCGTATTGACGCTACATAGCAGAAGCTCATCCTACTGATGATGGAAGTTAACTTCCGAAAGGCCTCCATTAATATTTTATATACATCATTTTAACAAAGTTGAGGATGACGGCACTGCCAACAGGTACATTTTAATTTTTAACTTTTATCTTTGTGAGATGTGTATTAGTTTAAGTGTTTTAACACATCTTAAAATCATTAAACATTTAGGGACATATTATTCTAATAAATAAATTAAAATACCTTAATTTTATGCTCCACGCCTTTATTAATGTATTTTTCTTCAAGTTTTTCATGTAAAAATAAATTATAGGCATTGAGAATTTGATTACATAGACCTACTATGTTGAACCTTCGCTTGTAGAGCTCGAGCGTGTGCAGTTTCAGGAATACACTTCTTCACAATTACGACTGATTCATTCCTTTTTGAATAAGTCTGCACTATTTTCCTTTAATTGCATTATATTTGCTATTGTTGTAACGTGTATATACATACGAGTAAATAAATATATACATATACACATACATACCGGTATATACATAATATCAATGTTATATTATGAAAACTGTTTAATTGCTATGATTCATTACGTACGATTCGGCCTCGAATGTCTATAGGTTTACATCATTGTCTCTGGTACCGACGGCCGTGGGTTCAAACCCAATCGAGGTCGATGGACGTTTTAGGAATGGAAACATACAAGTGACAAGTCATCCGTTAGGGACTTTGAAACTGAATATATTCGGGCTCGTAGAACCTCAGGCCTAAATTAAACCAAATTATAGAATTTTTCCCTTGTCAACTCTATATTGTGTAGCCTATGCCTATTATGTATTATTAATCAACATCTAGATAATTCAATTTTTTTTTCTTTTTGCAAATGCCCACGTTGTCTTTCGACATTCCTGGTGTTCTCTTCTGGCATGGCGTACTTGTAACCCCCTTCTGATGTTGGGGCGCCTGGAAGGCGGGGGTTACGTTGCCCCGATGATATGATGGGGGATGATGATGATGATAGTGGTGCGCCAGGAGAGTCCCTAATCCTAAGTTTAATCTAAGATGAATATGAATGATGATGATTGCGATTGCCATATGATTTCGGGGACCGTTTGTTCCTTAAAGTTTTCCTGACATTTGTCTTACAGGTGAGGAAAACCCCGATAAAACCTCACCCAGAAAAACTGTCCCGACCGGGGATCGAACCCGGGTCCGCTGTGTAAAAAGGCAGCACGCTACCTCGAGACCACAGCGGTGGACCTAATTCATAATTGTTATTAGGCTATATGTATAATTTAACCCTGGTGAAGTGAAATAGAAGACCTTACGGTTTTAATTCTCCATCAGGTAAAATAAATAAATAAAATGAATAAAGCCTCCGAGCAAGTTTTAATCAGACTTTTCCATAAAGTAATACCTTAGTTGCTTAGTAGATGTCTCTTTAAGATGATGAGTCAATCAGTTGTCATTCGCCGACATTTAGAAGGACACAATTATCCTGGTTAAATTATTCCCACAAGAGAGCGTCCTTGCCCCACGTGGTGATGTAAGAGTGTAGATAGATATTGCTTATGATAACACTGAGCAACAAAAAAGAAACTTTTTTTTTTTACTCAGAAAGATTCTGATAGTAATTTTTCTCCTGAATTTAATATGGTATCGGTTTTTCGCCATCACGCAAGGTTTCCGAGAGACGGGAATTTATCATTTCAAACACTTTAATATTTTCTACATTCGTAACTACACAATATTCGAACATTCGGACTCACCTAGAAAGTAAGAAATGACGATTTTCTACTATATTTCGCCTGTGGAGCATCCCTCTTGATGGTCCAACAATAATCGGCCAGCATATTAGGATTCCATTTGCCTTGATATCTCTTTTCCATAACTGAAGTCATTTGAGTTAGCTCATTTGGTTTTATTTTACAATGGACAAATGGACGAAAAAACGTTTATTAAAAAATAATCATTCAAGTCCATTCATTGAAATTGAAATAAAAAAACTGTGGGTGATTTAGAAATTCCGACTTCATATTGGAAAACACGATAAAAAAACTGCATTAAGTACAACTATTGGCACTCATGAGACAAAAATCATGTTGACCAGTGTTATTAAATATTGTGTAGCTTATTTATCTGATACCTTATATTAAATACGTATTTTACGATGAAGAAATGAAAGTGAAATGTAAAATCAAATTCTGGAAGAGTGGTACAACGGTGAAAATTGCGGGACACCGACCTTCGTCGTTTCTACTATTCCACCATTCATCACTCCAACTCGAATCGTTTGTTTAATTATTTTCAGAATCGAAAAAAAAAATCCTATTTCAGAGCAACTTTGAAACTAATAGTTTTACATGAAGCCTGATGTAAATTAAATTCGTATGAACACAAGAAAAGCTTGAAAATGATAGAGAACTGGGAAAATCATCAGTAAAACACTGGATGTTACTGTGGAAAACGCAAAATGAAGTAACGCAAAAAAAAAAAAAAAGAAAATATATGTTTATTTGCTTTTATGTAAAGTGAAGTAAACTGATCCCACTACAGGCCTCGGGAGGCCCTTGGGGTAGTGGGAGGTTAAGCTCCCACTTTTCTAGACAATCGTAAATATCGATAACCTGTTTGAAGTTACTGTTTACTGCTGAAACATGTATAATAATTGAATTGAAAATATAAAGTAGTCTAGTCTACATTGAAAATAAAAATTTAAGAAAATAAGAGATATTCTTAAAATGTAAAGTAAACCCTCTACATGTGTCTGGCACATTGCCAGGTCGAGGGAAGAGATAGAAGAGGCTCCTATTATTGAAGGCCTATGATATACGACTATGCCGACTGACCAGGCCTGTTACACCATCTTAGGGGCAGGTGAAATAAATGGGACGAAATGGACAACAAGAGTATGAAGTTTTTGAAAGGGAAACGGGAGAAACACAAAGAAAAGCCTACCGCCGCTCCTATTCGTCCATCACAAACCCCACATAGACTGACCGAGACGCAACATCTGGATATAGTTTCTTGAAACATACTATAATAAAGCAATGTAAACCTATAGTATATTTATATGCAATAGTTACTTAAAATGGCTATTTACGTGGTAATATTCATAAGTAATTACAATTGTCTTATTTGTATTTTCTAATAAAATTTTATCTTGTGGATTTACCAGATTAAAAAAATAAATAAAATCATGATACATCATCAACCATAATATTTTATTGTTTGAATTTAACGAAAACTTTTTCTTATATGAGAACGATCACTATGCCCAAGACGACTCGCTAAAATGTTCCTGTTCAAAAAATATCATAATTTGAAAGTACACAGATTTTTCATCGGGATTCCTGTACGTTTATAATTCTAATGTGCACCTCCATTCTTTAATACAGTTACGATTCACTGTAAGCTCCAAAATTTAATGCCCACAAAATGTATTCCTTGCGTTTATTCCTTGTGTTTACTTAGCTCCAGTACGGAATATTAGAATGGAATAGAATTGAAAATTAAAATCCTTTCTCCCCTACTTTACTACAAAAACTAATTATAATAAATTGCATGCACAAACCCTTTTAGATTATTCTACAAAAACAATTTACCCTCAATTCGGCGTGCCAAATATTGAACAATTTTTTAAGAACATATAGCTTATATTTCCACAAAGAAAATAAATTTAAAGAAAAGTTTTTACAGCACCATCAAAATACTACTTTCATGTTATATCTACTGTTTTTAAATTCTACACAACTGCTGTATTTAAACACAAGATTTAGGATCCACATTATATAGTCAATTAATTAAATCCAATCCCAAGCTAAAGAAATTAAACACAGATAAGAAACATTATTTAAACATTTTAAAATTATAAAATATTAGTCTATTTTGATTTATATTATATTCTGTATCTTAAATGTAGTTTTCAGTTTGGTATAATCTACATTGTTTTGTTATTTTATCCTCAATTCTATTAACTCATTTTTATGTGACAGGAGTGTATTTTCTATTTTGAAACTTGGCCCTAAATTTGGATATTGTTTTCCTTCTTTCATTGACTATAATTTTATAATGCATATTCTCTAACAGAACTGCATTCGAGTACGAGCACTGGTCATTCCGATGTCAATACAGTGTACAAAAATGTATTCTGAAAAAATCTTATTCTTAAAATATATCTAATATGTTATGTCCTTAATTTTTAAAAGTAGAGAGACTTTTTAGATACTGCAATAAATACCACAAAATAAATATCATTATAAATCTTAGAATCAACCGACATCAAAACATTAAATAAATGGTCGCTACTGAGTAAAATATAATGCCTGTTTTCAATGTAAACACTTGCTAGAACTAAGGTAATCAATTCCTCAGAAGTATTAAAAAAACACAATTTAGGCCTAATTATAATTTACATAATATCGGTTCAGGTGAACTTGTGGCTATATTTCTTGCCAAAGTTCGTGAGTTCAAACTCTGCCGAGTCTATGGATTTTTTCATGATGCAAAAAATCCCTCCGAAGGATTTTAAGCTGTGGATCAGGTATAGTAGCTGCACAAGAGAGAACCTCAAACCTGAAATAAAAACCCTTTGAGCAAATTACTCGTATGTTGACCTTTTCACGTCCGGTGTCAAATTGTGTTGCTAATGATCTCAAATGTTAAAAAAAATCGTTAAATAAACCTCCAATATGCTTATTTTTATCTGTGAAAAATATAGGTATGAAAAATTAATCGAAACATATTCTACGTTTTGGTGTAGTAATACCTGAAGAAAACGACCAATGAGGCACACATTCATATGTTTATATTATACGACCATATGAACCAATACCAATTAAACAAAATAGTTTTTTTTTGTAGGTAAAAATGAATGTGAATAGAACATCGAGTAATTCCATTCCGACGACCCGGGTTTGATCCCCGGAGAAGAGGGATTTTAAATTTCCATATTGGATCTGATTGCGTATCCTGTGCTTTGTATCAAAAAGTAAAGCAGTAAAAAAGAGGTAAACATATAAAAATTAACAGTGAAGAAAGAAAATAAATAGACAGCAGATCACAATAAAGCATGAGGTAAAGAACAGAGAAGAAATATTTAATACAATTTTACACTAAGACACTTGATCATGCCTTTTTTTTCTATTTTCATTCTGAATTGTAATAGCGGTATCCATAGTATCTAACTAACCAGACAAAAACAAACAAACATATATATAGGGCCTATATTATATAATAATAATAATAATAATAATAATAATAATAATAATAATAATAACAATAATACCAGCTAAAATAAAGCATTATTATTATTCTTATTATTATATAATATTGGCCCTATATAAAATCAACAATTCCAATATTTCTTCTCCTATTTCTGATGTTAGACAATTCTGCCTATTCCGGGCCCAAAAAATACTATTTGCTTTGATCCATCCATTTTGTAAATTGTTGTCCTTGACTCCTTCGTCCTTTGGCTTTGTATAACAGATACTACATTAATATCTATTGGTTGCCGGTTTAACTGGTTTATCCATTTTGTGCTATATTTAACATTTTTTTCATTCAAGTTAAATAAATTTCATTATTTTCTGATTTCATCATTTCTTTTGAATGCTTTAAATTATAACCTGCCACTGCTCCCATAATTTTTATTTCAGCAATTTTGTTTATTCCTACGTGATCTTTTTTTTTTTAATTAAGGTCCAAATTTCCCTTCCGCACAACATTACATTCTTTATCAAATTTAAGCAGAGTGACTCGGCAATTTTTTCTCTTTAAAGTTCTTAAAATTGTGCCACAGATATTAATTAACATTTAATTCAATAACCCGTTTAATTCAAATTGTATTGTAATCCATCACCACTGGACTTGATTATAATTATTTTCTAATAATCCATGATGAGCTAAAGTAGCAGTGGAATGCTGAATTATTTATTTCTAATTCCAAATAAAATTAAAACTTATTTGATATCCTAAATAACTGAATAAATTAACCTGTCCCATTGGAAAAATAATTTCAAAACTGGACATGAAAAAACTTTTGTCGTAAAGTACAAATAGTTTAATTCAATGCTATTATCTATGATCAAACTACAATCTAATATGGAAACAAAATTCAAAGACTTTTGCTATATAGATACCCATTTACTGGTAAAGAAATAATGGATAAGCTATATGTATTGTGAGATATATTTTTGATTCAATAGTAAGCCTCATTTATTTTTCTCTTATAGGTATGCAATAAGAGGCAATTTTGTTTTAAGTTGTTCCTTGATATTGTGGAGCCGGTGCCATCGATCGGACTGTGGAAAAGAGGGAAGGACTCTAGTTCCACGTGACTCCAAAACCCGGAAAGCCATTCCTCTGTACATTCCTTCACAAGATGTAATATACACTAGCTCAATACTTTCCGGACTTACACCTTTGAAATTATTTATAAAGATAAGACATCATCATTTAAGCAAGAAGAGTAGTTACCTTGGGATGAGAATACCGTATTGAAAATGTATTAACTATTAGAGAACAATGCAAAAATGCTTAAAAAAATCCAATTATATACAGAGATATGTGCAGTATACTTCTAACTTTTTGATACCAAATATCACAGTTATCATGAAAATAACAATAAGGTCATATATATATATATATATATATATATATATATATATATTTTTTAAAAGTAAAGTAAAGTGATCCCACAACAGGCCTCAGGAGGCCCTTGGGGTAGTAAGAGATTAAGGCTCCCACTTTTTCTAGACAATCGGCACATTATGTCAGCCGGGTTGTCAGCCCTGCGTGACGGCCGCCTTTAACAAGCGTCTGGTACTCATTTCCGTTAGAGGCTGAGTCGACCCCAGGGTCATAGTGCCGCCAGAGGGTTTGGTCAGTTTAAAATCCTGACCCCAACGGGACTTGAACCCTCGACCCTCCGGCTTGTAGCTCAGTGCCTTAACCACTACGCTACGGCGTGCCCCCACATCATATATATAAAACACATTAATAATATTAATATTAATAATAATATTATTATTATTATTATTATTATTATTATTATTATTATTATTATTATTATTATTATTAACAATAAATAGCCTAAAAACAATAACAGTAAAATTCAAATTTAAATGAACATATGAGACATTAAATATTTGTTCATCAGATGGCTCAGACGGCACTAGATACACGTATTCAAAAAAAATCTTAAGAGTCGATCAACTTGTTTTTTTTCTCGCGGTTTTCCTCATTCAAGACGAATACAAAAAAAAAATTCTTCATGCCGCGATAGACCTAGAATTCCCAATGTTTACTAGACGGGTGCTGGTCTAACTCCGATGTGTATAATTTACAGATAGACGAACATCCAGTCAATATAGGAGTGACATGTGATCATCGTGTCGTGTTCCCCAACCGTTTCCTTAATTTAGTGCCGCTACTTATTGTGGTTATTCAAATTACTCGCGGTGCTGGATGCACACAGGTCCCATCCTGACCGAAATTCCATCATACATTTTCTTCCGCATTCAAATTCAAACTTGGTCAAATTCCGTAGCTCTGCGCCAAGGTATATTTGATTAGATCGCTCGGCTAGGTGTGGATCACTCAAGACAAATGGTTTGAAATTTCATTATCACATTCCACAATTCATTAAAGATCATAGTAGTGTATTTGTAGAAGACGTAAATATACATTATGAAAAGAAGTCTACTTGTACAATCCTATACCGAATGATCTAAGATATAATATCACCGGAGATGTTCTAGCGTTACAAAATAAAGCAAAAAATGTGATATTTAACTAATGATAGCATTTTAACATAATGCAGTAGAGGGTCGATAATCTATCGCCACAATTAGAAGAAAAGCAACCCAGTGAAGCAAACAGTATGGAATAGATGATCCATTAAGCAGACTGTTCACACACAGGATGAAATCGTTTATTTTTTAAACAAAACTGCAGCATTGTTTTTATTCAATCCAATGCATATATTAGTACCGTCCACCGCTGTAGCCTAGGGGTAGAGTCACTGCCTCGTATGCAGCGAGCCCAGGTCCGATCCCCGGTCGGGACAAGTTTCCTTTGTTGATGTTTTCCGGGGATTTTCCTCACCTATAAGACACATTTCAAGAAACTCTAAGGACCAAACGGTCCCCGAACATTATCTGACCATCATAATCATCTTTATCATATTCGCGATAATTGGTATGAATATGCGTGTGAATGGTATGTTTCGTAATGTTGTGTTGCCTCGAAGGAAGCTGTAGCAATTAAGATGATCGCCCGTTCGGGAAGGCTCTCCATGTCCTTGTGTGGTCAAAAAGAGTATGTGTATGATCTACAGTTTAATGTACACCCTTCGACAAAAAAATGAGTCATCTCTTAAACGCACATTTCTTCTGGGTCGTACTCGGCACAGCGCTGGGTTCAAACTAGGAAACTGGTCATAATTGTGCAGTCCCTGAGCTACTGTGTTATGTGGCATGAACTAAAGACACTTCTACGTGTCCCGATAGCTCAGCGGTAAAGCACGCAGTCACTGTTTCTGTTAATGAAGATCGCAGGTTCGCGTCTTCAATTATGCAGTTTTTTTTTCGTGATATTTGTATTAAAACGTTTTATGAATTAAATACATTTTATTACGACATTTGAATTAATCTATACTTTTTAAGTTCATAATTTTTTATACCGTTGAGGTTATAACAATGTTAAATTATATATTTTTACACGCTTTATATTAGTTTGACCTGTGTCTGTCTATGTAACGAACCTGTATCTATGTAACGGAATCTTTGAACACAATTTTCATCCACTTAAAACATTGGATCGACTTGAAACTTTGTATACTTGTAAAGGACCCATTACAATACAATAATTTCATTTTTTCTAAAATCCTGGCCAGAATCATCGGAAAATCAAACAAATAAAAACCTGTGTAATAGGTTTCGGACTTGACGTTTTAGTCAATCGTTGTAAGAGCTCATTTAGTAGAGCGGTGGACTGTAGTGGTATATAATTTCAGCAATCAATAGGTCGCTGGTTCAAATCCGTGCCGGAGATTTTTTTAGAAAAAATTAAGCAATTAAATTTTCATGGGATTCCGGTTTATGACAATAAATTAAACTAAAAATAAAAAAAATAAAAATAGTTTAAAAACTCAAACAACACGCTTTATTAGAAAACCTAACTAAAAAATAAAAAATAAATAATAGTTTAAAAACTAAAACAACACGCTTTATTAGAAAACTGAACTAAAAAAAAAATAATTTTAATTTCCAATACGCTTGGGGGAAAAATTAAAGTGGTCAACAAAAAAATCTTCTCTAACACATCTAGAATAAAACTAGAGTTATCTACAAAAAAAATACCATCAAAATCGTTTGGTGCTTTTTATGGTTTTACGTTTTCTTCTTAGAGACTTTATTTTTACCAATATCTGTTTATTATCAAATATAAGTATTAATTCATATAGAGCACCCCACGCTTTTGATATTAAAATTATTTTTTTTGTAGATAACTCTAGTTTTATTCTAGATGTGTTGGAGATTATTTTTTTGTTGAACACTTTAATTTTATCCCAAGCGTTTTGGAAAATAAAATTATTTTTCATTTTTTAGTTCGGTTTTCTAATAAAGCGTGTTGTTTTAGTTTGTTTAAACTATTATTTATTTTTACCTTGTCTTCCTCAACTATCTAAAATTTTCGTTGATTTCACTCTAGGCCTTTCGATGCATGCTTCATCTTCTGGAGTTGTTGTAGTAGTATTGAATTAACTGTATGTCTAATAGAGGGTTTTGCTTATTAGGCACATTTTCGTTGAGAATGTTTGTATTCTTGGCCTTCTTGATAATATCGGTTTCTAGTAAAATGTTAATTTTGTGTCTGTTGTTTTCTCTGTGTATAATTTACATTGTATTATGGATATTGTTGAAACTGTGGCCGCTTTCTGAAATGTGTTTAGCGAAATTTGGTTTCATTGTTAAAGGAGAAGGCAAATCAAATTTCGCTGTTCACCAGGTTGAATCCAATCGAAAATGTATGGGCTAAGATGAAAATAGAAATGAACTCTAATTGGTCTGCAGATGCACGAAAAACGAAAGATGGCTTATGGGCATAAATTCAAGACGCCTGGGATGCTCTAGCCGATCGTCCACGTGCCTGTAGAAATTTGATTGCATCAATGCCCCGCAGATTGAGGGCGACAATAGATACTGAGGATTCTACACCCGATATTGATTTTGTTTTCGTTAAAGTTTTCATTTTAGAAGATATTATTTTCTTTCTTCATTTAATTATTAGAAGGTTTTCATTTATGTGTTTTGTGTGTGCATTAAAGGCATAAAACACAAATATAAAATTAAATATGAAACTATATTACAGGCGAAATGCTATCCTAACATTCGGTAAAAAAAAGGTAGAACGGGAATCGAACCCGTCAGGTTACGTACGCAGATGTTGTGTGTTAAACCTCTCGACCACGGAAATACACAAAGGCAAGCTGTCTCTTTTATGTTACTTGAGTGTGCACTACGTTAACTAGCAAACAACACAGTACAATTACTGAAAACGTGTTAATGTGAATAAGGCTTCTGCGAGTGCTCACGAAGTTCCCCGATCGGTTGATAGAATCAAGAGATGACTCATTTTTTTTTTTTTTTTGTCTAAGGGTGTACCTCTGCCGACAGATCCTGCCACTTTAAAGTCCGGGTGGCGTGTGACTAGTAAAAAGTACCTATAAAGTAATATGTTAAACGAGGTAAAGATGAAGATGATATTAGTACCGCATGTACAATCAGATTGTAATCTAAGCATGAACACAAAAAAAATTAAGGCTGTTTTTTTATTTAAATAAATCACCCTTGTAAAGTCTCAGTCCACCGCTATAGTCTCCAGGTAGCGTGCTGCCTTGTCACGCAGCGGGTACGGGTTCGACTGCCGGTCGGGACAGGCTCCTGGGTGAGATTTTTTCGGCCTTTTTCATCACCTGTAAGTAAATATCAAGAAGCTTAGGGCCCAACGGTCCCCTAAAATCATCTGGCCATCATCATCATCCTTATCATTATCATCATCCTTCACCGGTGTGGAAAGAAACGGGAAGCTATCACACATATAATTCCCTACTAAACCTGCAAAGCATGAAAATACTATGATTGCAGTGAAATACCTGCCCTCGGGTAGAATTACTATGGATGGATATAAAGCCTCAGTATACGAAACACTCTGCTAGAACTTCCGATTTAATTAGTCGGTCCTGGAATCGATTTTTTTTCAGCGCTTAAAATTACCGAATAGACCCTTGGCTTTCTTCGGAAAGAGACTAACGCCTTACATTCCGTGCCATAAATTTACGCCACATAAAATAGACTTAATCCTGAAAAAGGCTTCTGAGCAAAATTTATTGGTCAATTCGCGCTCAGATTTGTTTTGCGATGGTAATGACGTGACATGTTAAAGAGCTTCCTAAAATAAAATATTAGCCTACCAAATCTATAATTACTTGGAGTTCAATGTCTTCAATCTATACAGATCTTAATCAATACCTTTCAAATGAGAGTTACTGAACATATGTTGTATTTAAATAACTGTCCATCGCGATGCCATACTGACAATGCTATATATGTAATTCTGTTTCATCATAGTCAATTTATGCGTGAGAGTAGAAAGGGCTGCATTTAATAGTGTGCAACAAAATATGTTCATGTAGAGTAGGACAATATATTATAGCTTTTCATAGAGAGACGAGCAACTTAGATTACAGTTGATTCCGGAACGATTTATCAGGTCGGATCGTGGGAGTGTGGTGTGTAGGGATCTTTTAGGACGAGTCGAGAGTCAAGTGAAAACATACACATTTTGGGCACAGTAAAGAAATTAAGGGATAGCAAAATTGGAGATCAATGAGGAAATGTGTATTATTAATAATAAGAACTTCAATATGGCATTTGTTTCCGATCTTCAATTGAATTATATAAGTAATCCTAGCTGTCCCGCGCCATAGCCGAGCGGTTAAGGTAGGAAGCCTTGGCGCAGAGCTACGGGACTTGCGCTGGTTCGAGTCTCCATGGGGGAAGAAATTTTCTCATGGTATTTCGGCCAGTATGGGACCGGTGCCCACCCAGCATCGTGAGGCAATTGGGTAGCTACAATAAGTAGCGGCTCCAGGTTGAGGAACCAGCTATAACGACTGGGGGACTCGACATGCTACCCCTACACTGGCTGTTGATCATCTATCTCTGTGATTGACACATGTGGATGTGAAGGGCCAGCAGCCGGCTGGTAAAAGGGCAACCGCTGAAAAGTGGAAAGACCCTCAATCGGAATCCTAGCTGAAAAGCCTTCTAGTGCAATTGCTCTCTGCGGGGGGTCGCGGGTGGTATGTGTGGGTTCATTTTTTTTTAATATGTTCTGTAGCTAGTTTTTTTTATTATTGTACAAAATGAGAGTGTATTATTATTATTATTATTATTATTATTATTATTATTATTATCATCATCATCATTATTATTGATAATAATATTATCATTATTATGTGTACACATGGTCTCTTTATGTATGAGTGTAGATGTGTATTATTGTGTATGTATTGTAGATATATATATATATATATATATATATATATATATATTCATTATTTTTACGCCTTTATGAGTTTAGATGTATTTATTTGTTTATATATTTGTATGTTTTATTATTCATAAAACAGAATATGCACGAACGATCAAACTCGCGCAAAGTAAATTAAAATGGAACAAAACGTGGTGATTACTGCATACAAAAAGAATCGAGTCTATTGAAATAGGTCTAATAAAATAGAAATTGAACAATGATCATTTAACGCCTAAAACAACCAATAATTAAAGGGATAGACTAACTAACTCATTGGCACTATAGAACCCGCAAGTTCATGGCTGCGCGCACATAAGCTTTCCATACATCCCTATCTTGAGTTAAAGTTTTCCAATTATCCCCTGTATAATCTACTTTCCTCAAATCATGGTTAATGTTATTCTCACATCTCATTCTGGCGTTTTTCTCTAATTTTCCTGCAAGAAGCTTCCATGCCCCTCTTTCATTTCTCATTTGTGCCATAAGTCTTGCCCACCCCAGTCTAATTCTTCTGATTATATCTGGTTTCCTATAAAGATCGTGTAACTCACTAATATGTAGTCTTCTTCATTCGCCTGTCCATTCATCTCTCTTTGGTCCAAAAATGTTCCTAAGAACTTTATTCTCAAATGATAGGCTAGAAAAATAAAAATAAAAATATAGAAACATAATATCTGGGTAATGAAATTAACTTGGTACAAACCTCAATTGTTATAAATGCCATTTAATAAATGAAATTTTTATTGGTAAATTTATAATTAGTGAGGTAAAGCGGTCCCAGTATAGCCCTTAGGAGGCCCTTGGGATAGTAGGAAATTAAGATTCCCACCATTCTAGAAAATAGCCACGAGGTGACAACTATGTTGTCATCCATGCGTCATGGCCACAATTAGCCCCAAAATTTACTTCTGATACCCATTTCGGTTAGAGGTTAAATTGGTCATGGTATTGCCAGGAGGTTTAGTCCAGTTTAAAAATACAGATCCATCCAGAAATTTCTAACTAAAGAATTATATTTTTCAAACATAGGAAAATAAATGATATTGGCATTTTTTTTAATACGGCAGATAAATCTATACCAGTCAAGGGGGAATACTCAGGAAAATATCCATCAGCTCAACTCCAACTTAACTTCCGGTTATTACTATGATGTGAAGGGCGTGATGGAAATAAAGGCAAGTCTATTCCACTTTAGGGAAGTCGGCTTACAAGCTATCCTGCTGAGAATATTTTTCCATTTCTTACTTCTAAGACCCTCGCCATTAATACGTAAAACATCCACCTTACATGAATTTGTTAAAATCCCCATTAAATAAAAATAATATTAGGCTACATATTAAAAAGTATAATTAAAAATTAAAGAAATTATTCTAAATAACATTATAGTATTGATTACGTCATTGTCCTGGATAGTGAGATGGACTAAAATTTTGGCAAAATCTATTGACAGAATCCTCAAATTACAAGATCGATTTACAGATAAAGAGAGAGAGGGGATTAGATAAAGAGAATGAGATGGAGAGAGGGGGAAGATACAGGAAAGAAAATGAGATTGACAAAATTTGTTTACTTCACACAAAATGGCGAAAAAAAAATTTCGTAGTTTCAAAGTAATAATTTTGCTCCCTTGTGATGATGGAAAATCTGTACCTACATATTATCTTCTTGTATCTTGTAAGCCCATGTTTCCCTTAACAGAGATTTAGGCGCTCTCCCCCTACAGGGAAGAATTTGACCCATACGAATTTAGTTACACTTGTTTTCGTACAGATCTACATATTATAAAAGGTAAAGGTATCCCATTACAGGCCTCAGGAGGCTCATGGGGTAGTAAGAGGTTAAGGCTCCCACTTTTCTGGACAATCGGCACTTGATGTCAGCCCTGCGTGACGGTCGCCTTTACCCCCAGAACAAGCGTCTGGTACTCATTTCCGTTAGAGGCTGAGTCGACCCCAGGGCCATAGTGCAGCCAGGTTTGGATCAGTTTAAAAATCCTGACCCCACCGGGACTCGAACCCTCGATGTTCCGGCTTGTAGCGCAGTGCCTTAACCACTACGCTATGGCGTGTCCCACCTAACTGATACTAAATAGTAATCAGATTGATCGTTGTTAAAAAATATTTTTACTGTGTAATGAAGATATTTTATTTCCTTCATTACAAAAAGTTACTAAAAGTTGTCTAGGTGGTATGATGATGATGATGATACTAATAGACCGTGATTGAATTAGACTAATAATATTAATCCATGGAAATTCACAAACCTCGATTAAGTCAATCTTCTAGTTATGAAAAAAGTATATATTTTTACTTATAGGCTTAGTTAAATTTTAAACGTACTAACTTAAGTTTTCAATTGTTTGACCGGCTGTTCATTGTACAGTTAAGGTTTTCTATTCCATTGCCTTTCCCAAAATTTAGCCAAACATTCAATTTACACAAAACATGTACAAAAAATGCATGCCAATAAAAACTGAAAACTTGATATAAAGTGAAACATCGGAATGTATATGTGTACTTGTGTGGATATGCGAAGAGATAGAGACAAATAGCGAGAGAGATTAGACATAAGAAAACATGATCAGAATAAACGTAATATAAGAATTCCATTGAATTTTATTTTTAATATTTTTGTAAATTCAATGAAAATGGAATGATCAAATTGTAGCCTCAATTGAAAACATTAGTCCGGAGGGTATAAGTGAAATAAATTGTAGCAGCCTCTTTCATCTCACTGAGTTTAATTGAGATTTTCGTTTAAAAAAAAAACACAATGATGCTTTGTGCGACCTCGATATTTGTAAAGGTATGCAAAATATAAAAAGGGTATGAAATAGATAAACATATTTTCTTACGGCATGTAAATGAAAATTTATCAACTAGAATAAATATGAAAATCAAATAAAACTACGTTTTATCTTTATTTAATTAATAAATATGGATTTTCATCAAGTAAACACCAACTCAATTGATTAGAAGGATGGTATTTAAAAAGTAACATCAAATGAAAATTTAACAGAACAACATAAAACAAGTGGCTGAATTAGTTTGAGGAAATTTCTTAATTTAAAATTCTTATTAGACCTAATGTTATAAATATGGTATAACGAATTTTAGCAAAATTATTTTGTTCACTCCTATACTACTAATGGCATAATTATCACTCCGTTTTTAGGGAAGTAAGTTGAATTTACGAGAGAGGCCTTGCCTATCCATGGACAACGGCATGTAATTGCTCAACTTACTTACCTAGGGAAGAAAAGTAATTGACTTAATTAATAATGCAAAAATGTTTTTTTTTATTTACACCAGTCCTTAAATACCCTGTATACATTTTCATATATATTATTCAACTCTGATGGTAGTAAAAAATGAACCGCAGCATTCGCCGCTTCCTGTACATCACAATCAATCATATCTGTAATTAATATGCAGTCTAAAACTCTTATTTAAAATATCTGTCACTAATTCAGACAACAATAAACAATATTGCAGTTGTTTTATCGTCATTCCTTTTGCTATCAAACAATTGAACTCTTCAAACCAAGATATAAATTCACACGAAACCGTCCACTGCTATGGTCTCGTGGTAGCGTGCTGCCTTGTCACGGAGCGGGCCCGGGTTCGATCTGCGGTCGGGTGAGGTTTTCTTCGGGGGTTTTTCCTCACCTGTAAGATAAATGTCAGGAAACTTCAAGGCCCAAACGTTCCCCGAACATCATCTGGCCATCATTATCATCAATATCATAATCACCTAATAAGCTTAAGTTTAATTTAATGCCTGTCCTGGCGCATCATTACCATCGTCATCAACTCTTGTATCATCGGGGCAGCGTAACCCCGCCTTCCAGGCGCCCCAACCTCAGAAGTGGGCTACAAGTACGCCATGTCAGGAGAGAACACAGAATGTCGAAATGACAACCTGGTGCATTTGAAACAAACAAAAAATTACACGAAATATAAAAAAAATAAACATAATTATTTAGTACAGGAGTGAACAAAATTATACACGCAATGCGGGGAGTAGGTTACTAGTCTGGATCTTATTTGCTAGCCCTCGCTAAAGCTCGGGCTCAAACACGTCCTCGACTAGTAATGTATGGTGTTACAACTTACTTCCCTTGTTGCGTACATAACTATTACATATTACGAAAATTAATTATTCTAGATAAGTCTTCTGTAGACCGTAATTAACATAACAAGGAGGAAAAAATTGGATTTGAACCCAAAATCTCAAGCTTGCGCGCTGGCGCTCCACCATTGAACTACTTAGGCACACCTGCAACAGCAAACACAATTTTTTCTCTCTTTTAATCCTCCAAGCCCTTTTTAATTAGTTGATCTTTCTTTGAAAAACCTAAGAGAGGCGCTTATACCGCGAGAACCAAGTGATGCGAATTATATTGTTACTCAGCAAATTACGAACATGATATGGATATTATTTATTTTACAGACAAGCCGTTCAAGTCCCCGTCAGGTGCAAGTTTTTTTCCTAATCTATCACACATACTCTTGAATGTTGACTGATATTATTAATGACATGAATAATTATTTGCAGAAACATAACTAGTGAGTAATTTTGCATTAGAAGTTTGATATTGCATTAAGTTTATGTCATGATAAATTATTTGCTTTGCACTTTATATCATTTTTAGATTTATAATATGGCTGAAAAATATAACATTAGAGTACTACGCATTGCAAGTGCCTTTATTTTTACCCGCTCGGTGGGCTGGAAGTAAGTAGTAGGACTGTAAAGTTTTGTAAACGTAATTCTTGAATTCAAGCGAAAGAATTTTTTAACTTCAATTGCAGTTAGAATAATCTATTACTGTCAGAGAAAATGTAAAATATATAAGAAAGATAGAATTTACAATTTCAAACGAGGCATTAATTCGCGTGAATTTAAACTTTCTTAAAAGCTGCCTGAAAAAATTGAGAGTCCCATACTCTTGAATTGTAGGGTTATGTACATGAGACTTTAAAGACCGAAAGCTTTATCTCAGTCTGCCGGCACATACCCGGAACAACACAAAATAATTCAATAATGAGGTATTATATTTCATTAGTAACTTTACAATTAAGAAATGAAAGCGAATGCACTAAATATATATATATATATATATATATATATATGTTATAATTAAATGTTTAACATTGAGCAATGCAAGCTTAATATGGTATGATAAGAAAAATAAATGCCTGGACGGAATTCGAACCCGGATCTCTGAGTCTGTACCTCAGTGTGATACCCATTGGGATTGAACCCGGATCTCTGAGTCTGTACCTCAGTGTGATATAAATGGATATCACACTGAGGTACAGACTCAGAGATCCTGGTTCGAATCCCGTCCAGGCATTTATTTTTCTTATCATACCATATATATATATATATATATATATATATATATATATATATGTTGTGTGTGTGTGTGTGTAACAGCACCAACTAAATTGGAAACACCATCTTGAAAGAATGAGTTCAAATCGGATCCCCAAAGCTGTTTATAATTATATACCAAGAGGACGAAGATCCCATGAAACGCTGGAGGGAAAATTTTCTGTAGGATCGTAACAGGCCTTGGCCTAATACTTGGAAGGAAGAAGAAGAAGATATATATATATATATATGTGTGTGTGTGTGTGTGTGTGTGTATGTGTGTGTGTGTGTGTGTGTGTGTTGTTGTGTGTGTGTGCGGGGCGCGTGTTTATTAACGCTATAGTGACAGCAATTTTATTTTAAAAATCGAATCTTGGATATAACAATCAATTAAGAAATGTAAGGTAGAATTCGTTAACCAGAAAAATCAAATCATTAGGACGGTGTTAACCAGAAGCGAAAATTTAAAAATACTCAAACGGCTGTAAGTTTAGATTTTTCGCAACGAACTCAGTCTTCGCCATTAAAATGAGATGAAGAAAACTATTCTCCAAAGTCAGGGAAATTCGAACGTTAGGTGTGGAGGTTTACCTGAAAACGAAATTTAAAAATCACTCTAGAGACACTCATATGTTTTTTCACAAACAAACTGGACACTTACGATTTAATTCAGAAAGGAAATATGTAGTCCGTAAACCAGCAATATCGGACCATGAATTCGATTTGAGACGGACTTTTTAATCATTGTAATGTACAGGATGCGGCCTAAGTCAGTTAACCTGTGCACATGGTTGCAAGGAGAAAAAAAATGTGATTAGTTTGAAAACGGGACACTCAGAATATAATCTCAAACACTACTACGCAGTAGTGTTTGAGATTACATTCTGAAGACCCTATTAAAACCCCAGTTTCAACCATTCTGCTTTTTTCCTTGCAGCCATGTGCAGTGGTAATTGACTTATGCCACACTCTGTATATTCTATAACTATTACGACATATCTTGAAATATGCACTGTCTTCTGATCTACACAGAAGTTAATAATACGGTGATTTATTTTTGACTCTAGTAGTACAAAAATAATTATGACACGCCTTCGGCCTAATTACTCTTTCCCGCAACACAATTGGAATTCCCATCAACGGCTCGGTCAACCCACATTTAGTTTTTCCATTAGGAAAAAATGCATTAGTGAGGGATGGGTTAATTGAAGCTTTTAGTAGTTGAATATGTATTGTCTGCAATTACGATCACACACAACATACAGTACTTATATTATGGTCTACCTTTATTTCTCTGATCCAAAAACCGAAGCATAGTAATTCTCGATATTTCAAATTGAATGAAACCTCTTATCACTCGGATTGGGCTTATAGAAAAGTACAGTACACTATTTTAACACATACTGGAACGTACATAGAATTCCTAATGAAACTGTACTAATGATTTTTTTTCTATATCTTCATCTATCCTACTTACTAGGCACCAAAAACGATGTCCATGCAAGTAAGCATATATGCGTGTGTGTATGTGATATTAACTCTCTAGTGTCTGTACATTTTTCCACAACCAAATTCGGCATATAACAATAAAATAACAAAAGGAAGATGGAGTCCGATAATAAGAAAAAAAAATATTGGAAGTGCGGTTAACTTAAAGCGAAATTTAAAAAAATCTCTCTACCAGCAGCATTTTTTTGTTTTTTCTCGCATCGAAACTCGGTGCTGCCATTGAAATAAAATGAGAAATATATTCTCCAAAAATCTGCGAAATCTGACCAATAGGAATACGGGTATAACTGAAAGTCGGAATTTAAAAATCTTCAAGGCAGTCACCGTTTTTAAGACATCGATCCTGGAGTTGAGGAAAAGCCCAAGGACAGAACTAGGATCCGCTGCGTTAAACGCCATAACGTTACCCCTAGACCACAGCCCTAGACTCTGGTTTAATTAATTCAAGAAATGTACATTTAATTTTATATAAATAATGCATTCGTTATTACAAAAAACAAACACATTATTTATTTTACACGTAAACTACAGTATGTTTGTTTTTATATATATTAATGTGCCTTAATAACAATTATTCTTATTGTTGTTATTATTATTATTATTATTGCTACCATTGCTATATCTACTCTATTATTATTATTATTAGTAGTAGTATCATTGCTATTATTATTTATATTATTATTATCATTCTTTTATTATTATTATTAGTATTATTGCTATTATTATTTATATTATTATCATTATTATTTTATTATTATTATTATTATTATTATTATTATTATTATTATTGCAAGAATGTGCTGAAGCTCGGTCAAATCTTTTATAATCTCTATGTGTGTGTATATTTGTCAAGTGAAGATACGGCATGCGACCTGACCTCTATGTGATGGTGATTCCATTATATGGTTCACATGCTGACACGCCCAAAACCTCTATCACAACGCTCTATTTACAATCCGCCTCTGTCTGCATTAAAGTTTCAAACCCGATACCGAACTCACAGAATACTAAACATGATATAAATTGATAGAATAGTGGAACATTCCATTCCTCCATATGTATAAAACATAGTGATGGTATTCACTGGTAATATTTAATTAGCAGGATGTTGCTCTCGTTTAAATAATGAAAGAAAAACATATATCTGAACGAAATTAATACTACAAGTGAATATCAAATTTAACTAGTAACGCACAATATCATATAAAATGCTATAAATGGGCCAAACTAATTTTATTTCATAGGATTACTATGTCTGGATTGAGTATTTTTACGATTTTACAAAAAAGACTGGAAAATGGAACTTTGCAGTACTATTTACAAAAAAACGGATACAACTTTCGCCATCATGTGAATAAACCATGGTAAAATTAATAATTATGCTAATAAACAAGCAAGGATAATGACAAAAATTATATGGACACAAATAAAACCCTGCTGCAGTTCGTACTAGTCCAGTCACAGTAGATTTTAGGCTGTGTCCTTTTTTTCAATGGTCTGCCCCGCCATGAAATTTAATTTGTTCTACATCATTCAGTGCTTTCATGAACGGAATTCCTGATATTCTTTTTCATATTTATCGTCGGTCCTAGTGGACAAGTGGTTTCAAGATTCGTGGTTTTAAACCCGGCTGGGATAGAGGATTTTTCAGGGTGTAAAAACCTGAGTATACGGATTCCTTCGGAAGAGAACTAAAGCTATGGGTTCCGTGTTGTTGATTTACTGCATATGAAATAAACTCAAACCTCCCTCCTCCCCAAAATAAAAGCCTCTGAGCAAAATTTGTCGGCTCTCTCTCTTCATTATTTGAATTGCGACGCTAACAACCTTAGCTATTAAAGAGCCTATCTACGCTTCACCCAAAAACATCTCAAATCATTCGTTAAACCTCACTTTCAAACCTTGTAACCTATAACAATAATAATAATAATAATAATAATAATAATAATAATAATAATAATAATAATAATAATAATAATAATAATAAGGGATGTCGGGCTATGTGGCCGTGGTCCATGAATGGTGTTTCTTCCAGATGTTTCTCCCTCGATTGCGGAGGGAGTCGAGCCTCCAACAAGGAAACACTACCTAGAAGTACTCGCCATTAAAGATGTCCTCCGCAGTCGAGGGAGAAACATCTAGAAGAAACAGCAGTTATGGATCAAGGCCACATAGCCCGGAATCTCTTAGTAAATATAATTACTGGCCGTAAATGCGTGCATTCAACTAATGATATTAATAATCACCATCTCCACTTTCAAGGATAGGCACTGAATTGGTTGTTCCTTCTTCAAGTACTTAAGCCATCTTTATCCAGATCTACCAACTGATCTGTTTCTACTAACTTTATAACTCAATATTTGATCAGTTAATCTTGTAGTTGTCATTCTTTCTAGATGTCCTTTCCACTGCTGTTTGTAATATTTTAATCTATCATTCAAATTAATAATAACTTTATTATTATTATTATTATTATTATTATTATTATTAGGCCTATTTTTATATCCGTTGATAAATCTAATGAAGTTGATACAAAGAACGTCGCCTAAGAAAACTGAATTAGCATATTCTGGATGGAGGAATATAAGGTAAAAGCCCTGAACTCGTGTCCGGCGTAATGCCAGTACAGGGATGAGATGAGATGGAGACATTATTCAAAGTAGGTTACGTACAACGATGCCGGCTGACCAGGTGCGTCGTATCATCATGGAACAAAATGGATGAAATTGGTATGGAGAAGTAGTGGAAATAAGTTTTTGGCAAGGGAAAACGAGACAAACTCCGAGAAAAATCTGCCCTTGCTCAGATTTGTTCACCACGAACCCCACATACCACTTACGCCAGGGAGCCGCCGAATAACCCATGGCGCTCGCCTTGGTGCCTAACAAACTATTTAAAAATTATTGTTTAATATTCTAAAACTATGATTTGAAATTTTAAACTATGAAACTGTACATACAGTGCTGGAGAGTGCGCAGAAAATGCACGGTAGTGTTAAAAAAAAAAAAGAGTTTTGTCTCTGATTGATTTATTCCTCATGTAATTTTTGCATCGTTTGTATTGCAATTTACGATTTTCATAGTATCTACTTCAGATGAGAATTAATTCATTAACTTTTAACTTGCTAAGATTCGTTCGTTAGAGTTCAAAATACACATCAACAACACATTACTCTGTAATAAGTAGCAGCTACAGACTATGGGTTCTTTATATGAAAACACTCCTGAACAATCCGTGAAAGTGTGTCGATCAAGTTTTGTTCCATTCTCTATCTCAACTAAATAAAGAGACTAAGTAGATGTTTTTTTTTTAATTTTCAGTCAAACGTAAAATTGAACCGATAGCCCATAACAAGTCTATGAAATTCTCAATTACAATCGTTAAGCTGGAACATAAAATATGGAGTTATGATCGGGAAAAGAGTTCTCTTCCCTCGGTTTGGGCTATAATATGGAATATATTCATGTGTTTTAAGATATATCATAAAACATCCTGGACAAATTTAACAGAATTTTATTTCAAGCGAAGTATGCAATTTAACAATTTTAGGGTTCTATTTTTACGAAGTGAAATGTAATTAGTGGGCTTAACTTCCTTTCTTTGCTCCTCTCACTCCCTCCATTTCCATGGCTCTCTTTCTACGGTCATGGGACATTTATTCTTTATTACTAAGAAAAAATCTGTATTTGCCCTTAAACTGGCATTGTAAACTACAAGATACATCGGTTTAAATAAATATTTTTAATAAAAAATAAAAAAAACAAGGAGTAAAAATTATTTAAATTTATGTCAAATTACATAATATATAGTAACAGAGTTACATGTGAGCTGTTATATACATACCTAAATAACTGACATGAGAAATCAGTGTTTTGCCAATTTAAGTGTTAATAGGAAAATGGTAAAATATTTAAACAAAATACAATATTAAAATATAATTTAAAAACTACCTATTATTCAAAAATAAATAAAAATATATGGTCTATACACGTGTTATAATATTTAACATATATAAACTAGTATATTTAATCATAATTATATTCTATAGTAATTCTGCCCGAGGGTAGGTCTTTCACTGCAATCACAGCATGTTCATGCTATGCTTTGCAGCTTTACTAAGGAATTATAGGTGTGGTAGGTTTCCGTTGCTTTCCACTCCGATGATGGATGATGATGATGATGATGATAAGGATGATGGTGATGACCGGATGATTTTCGGGGACCGTTGGGCCCTAAGCTTCCTTACATTTGTCTTACAGATGAGGAAAAACTTAATCATAAGTAATGCCACGAGTGATTTCCAAATTATCGATAAATTCACGACTCACGAAGTGAGAGAATTTGGAAATCAAGAGTGACATTTGTTAGGACTATTTAACGAATAAAATTAAGGTCTTTACTCACAAATCATTGTCTAACTATAGTTATTTTAAAATATTTATATATTTAATGTAAACGGCGATGTTTGAAAACAAATCAGAAATGTGAGGTTATGTTCATACACTGCTGCTTGATCATATTATTTATTGCCAAATAAGATCGCAATATTGTAATAGTGCATCCAAGTGGAGAAATAAAGAAACACATCAAACTCTATATCATAATCAACATTACGGGTTATTCATTTATTTTTAGTAAACAACTCAGTAAAATCAAGGAATCTTTTCATTATTTGCTATATTCAATGTATTTGTTGGAGAAAAATAATGATTTGACCTGTTCAGAACATTAAAAAGGAAGAGCTTTCTTTATCACAAAAGCATGAGCTGATAAAGAGAAATCGATGAAGAGCGAGGTGAAACACGACTGTCATTGGTTGTAAAACAACATTCATTGAAACGTGATTGGTCACTGATTGGCATTTGTGGCATGAGTTAAATAGGCATAATAAAGACTTTAAAACAACATTAAATTTGTAAATATGTACGTATGTAGGTACATGTATGTTTACATAATAAGCGGGGCACAGATTTTTATTATCTAAAACGTTAAAACGAGGAAACATAAAGAAACATGACCTGAAAACTTTTTAAAAAATACCCAAAAATCTTGAACATATCTGTCAACATTTATAAGTTTTCTTTTTATTGGTATTCTGGAGACCGCTTCAATGTATTTTTTGCATGTACTAGTTAAACGGTAATTTTATCTTTTCCGCAGTCGTTTTTGCTTCACATATTTTGAAAAAAAAAAGAATATTTCCCCATATGTAGAAAAATCGCCGAATTCAGAAACAAATTGTCTCAGACGTGTAACTTTATATGAGTTTACATTCTAAATTCACTTGAAAACCTTATATACATACACTTCTTTTCGCACAGAAGCACTCATAAGCAGACTCAATTATATCAGTACAGAAGCGCTCACAATCAGACTAAATTACGAATTTTAGTTCTACGCCATTATACCTGCTTTAAGAGTTGCTTTTCCTCTTTCTAAAGAAAGGAGTTTTCCCAAGAATGGACGCATAAAATAAGTAGTTAAATCGATAACAGAATTAAACTTGGATATTTGAGAGCTAGTTCTTATGCATAGCTCTGCAATTTAAAATATGTCAACATACTCTATGGAAAATAATGTAAAAAGCCAAATAATGAGGAGATTGTCATGCATATAATAAAATAATGAGGTTGGCCTAAAAATAACACAAATTATCTGAAATAAACAATAGCAAATCAAAAAAATACCCAGATCGATAGTGGGATGCGTAGTGAATAATATATATAAAAGAAGTGTAAGATCAAGAAGTGAAACAATAATTAGTGGAGGAAAGAGCAATCTTTGAAGATGACTATTAAGGTGGTGATGGTTCATATTGGGCTATAAGGTCAAGAAGAAGAAGAAGAAGCAATGTTTAGGATGCTTCAATTAAAAGATATAACTTCATCAAAATTCGGGAACTGGTAATAAGTTTCACCTTTAAGAAATACAAAAATCATTATTTTATACGCATTCTTGAAACGTTTATATATCTAAATGATTTATTTTATCCCCAAAGCCTATAATTCAAAGTTATAATTATTAAAAAGGAATAATATTAATTATGATTGACATGAAAATTCAGATAACTATAACTCTGAACTTTGTAGCAGAGAAGTTTGAAATTTTGGCAATGGGATGCCAACATACATAGCTACATGATGCAACAGACAAGTTCTTAGCATCTTGCTCTGCACATAAAACAAGTTAAATATGCAGCATTGGCTGGAAGAGCAAAGTTAAATACATACTAAAATGACCTTTCAAACTGCTGCATATCGACGGAAGGCAAATAACGTTACATTCTTTATGCTTCTGGAAATACTCTCATATTAAAAGAGATTAAATTATTTATAACTTTGAAGTGTATCCTACACATTTTTAATATAGCGAATTAAATTACAAACTTTAGAAATATTCGACAGATTAAAGATGTTAGAGCAAGCAAAGCCAATATATATCGTATATTGCTTGTGACGTCAATGAAAGCGGTGATATTAAGATTATGATATTATTAATTTATGTAGAAAACCTTACTTAATATCTTATCCCATATATACTGGCGAATTCCACGTAACATTTGACGTAACACATGAAAATTGTAGTTTTTCCCCTGTTTCCCAAAGAGGTACACCCTTCGACAAAAAAAAAAGTGTGTCATCTCTTGAACGCACATTTCTTCTAAGTCATAATCGGCACAGCGCTGGGTTCAAACTAGGAAACTAATCATAATTGTGCAGTCCCTGAGCTGCTGCGTTATGTGGCATGAACTAAAGACTCTTCTACGTGCCCCGATAGCTCAGCGGTAAAGCACGCGGTCACTGGTTCTGTTAATGAAGATCGCAGGTTCGCGTCTTCAATTACGCAGTTTTTTTTCGTGATATTTGTATTAAAACGTTTTATAAATTAAATACATTTTATTTCGACATTTGAAATAATCTATACTTTTTAAGTTCCTAATTTTTATACCATTGATGTTATAACAATGTTAAAGTATATACTTTTACACGCTTTATATTAGCTTGACCTGTATCTGTCTATGTAACGAACCTGTATCTATGTAACGTAATCTTTGAACACGATTTTCATCCACTTAAAACATTGGATCGACTTGAAACTTTGTATACTTGTAAATTACCCATGATAATACAATAATATAATATTTTTTCTAAAATCGTGGCCACAATCATCGGAAAATCAAAAAAATAAAAACCTGTTTAGTAGGTTGCGGACTTATCGACTTTTTAGTCAATCGTTGTAAGAGCTCAGATAGTAGAGCGGTGGACTGTAGTGGTATATAATTTTAGCAATCAATAGGTCGCTGGTTCAAATCCGGCCCGGAGGGTTTTTTTTTTAAAGTATTAAGCAATTAAATTTTCATGGGATTCCGGTTTATGACAATCAATTAAACTAAAAATAAAATAAAATAAATAATAGTTTAAAAAAACTGAAACAACACGATTTATTAGATAACCAAACTAAAAAGTAAAAAAATAAATAATAGTTTAAAAAAATAAAACAACACGCTTTATTAGAAAACCGAACTAAAAAAATAAAAAATAATTTTAATTTCCAACACGCTTGGGGGAAAAAAATTAAAGTGATCAACAAAAAAATCATCTCTAACACATCTAGAATAAAACTAGAGTTATCTACAAAAAAAAAATAATTTTACCATCAAAAGCATTGGGTGATTTGTATGGTTTTTACGTTTTCTTCTTAGAGACTTTACTTTTACCAATATCTGTTTATTATCAAATATAAGTATTAATTCATATAGAGCACCCCACGCTTTTGATATTAAAATTATTTTTTTGTTGACCACTTTAATCTTATCCCAAGCGTTTTGGAAAATAAAATTATTTTTCATTTTTTAGTTCGGTTTTCTAATAAAGCGTGTTGTTTTAGTTTGTTTAAACTACTATTTATTTTTACCATGTATACTACCGTCTTCCTCAAATATATAAAAAAAAAATCGTTGATTTCACTCTAGGCCTTTCGATGCATGCTTCATCTTCTGGAGTTGTTGTAGTAGTATTGAATTAACTGTATGTCTAATAGAGGGTTTTACTTATTAGGCACATTTTCGTTGAGAATGTTTGTATTCTTGGCCTTCTTGATAATATCGATTTCTTGTAAAATGTTAATTTTGTGTCTGTTGTTTTCTCTGTGTATAATTTACATTGTATTATCGATATTGTTGAAACTGTGGCCGCTTTCTGAAATATATTTAGCGAAATTTGATTTCATTGTTAAAGGAGAAGGCAAATCAAATTTCGCTGTTCACCAGGTTGAATCCAATCGAAAATATATGGGCTAAGATGAAAATAGAGATGAACTCTAATTGGCCTGCAGATGCACGAAAAACGAAAGATGGCTTATGGGCACACATTCAAGACGCTTGGGATGCTCTAGCCGATCGTCCACGTGCCTGTAGAAATTTTTTGCAGATTGAGGGCGGCAATAGATGCTGAGGATTCATACACCCGATATTGATTTTGTTTTTGTTAAAGTTTTTCATCTTAGAAGATATTATTTCCTTTCTTCATTTAATTATTAGAAGGTTTCCATTTATGTGTTTTGTGTATGCATTAAATCCATAAAACTCAAATATAAAATTAAATATGAAACTATATTACAGGCGAAATGCTATCCTAATATTCAGTAAAAAAAAGTAGAATGGGAATCGAACCCATCAGGTTACGAACGCAGATGTTGTGTGTTAAACCGCTCGACCACGGAAACACACAAAGGCAAGCTCTCTCTTTTATTTTACTTGAGTGTGCACTATGTTAACTAGCAAACACCACAGTACAATTACTGAAAACGTGTTAATGTGAATAAGGCTTCTGAGAGTGCTCACGAAGTTCCCCGATCGGTTGATAGAATCAAGAGATGACTCTTTTTTTGTCTAAGGGTGTACATGAGCTAGTAAAAATATTTTCAAATGTCTACTCCCAAAATATTTTAGAATATGAACAAATTCATATGTAACAAAGAATTATTTTAATCAAAACTCGTACACTACCCAGAGGCGTTAGTTGTTACGTCAATTGCCTTTATTCTTTTTATAATTAGTGACTAAAGTTTATTATAACAAACAATTCAAAACCACCATTCAACACAAGTTGATGCTGATATTTTTTAAACAATTTCAATATCTTATTTACTTTTGATGATTTAATTGTTGTTAACAGATGCTTAGCCCGAAGATTTGTAATGTATGTGAATTACAGGCAGAATACAATAATTTATTACCTTTCCTCATTTTCACCATGTACTGACATTATAAGGCACAGTGCAGTAAATGCTTTTATTATACCGTGTATTTGATATTTCAGATGCTTTTTAATTTCACATAATTTATTTCCTGACTCTGACTCACATGACAGATTGAAAGCTTAAAAAGTATTGTTTGGTTTTCCTGTACTTGTATTAGCATTGTGTATCATTTTAACTACATCCTTTGTATTATTGGATTCATTGCTTTCGACCATCAATGAATAAGCTGATCAACATGTGTTTATTTGAATTCTTTATGCACTTCATCCAGTAGCCTGTTCGAAATACATTTTTCTTCAGGAGATTGTGGATGATCTGCAACGAATAATCTTACAGAAAAAATGTATTCCCCCCCCCCCCCGATCTTTTGAGACTATGGTTTGCTCCCACACGTTTCTGACAGCTGCAGAAACCATGAACATCTCAGCCTATCTTAATACAGATTCTTTCTAAAAGTAATGGATGTGACGTGTCATTGGATCATAACAAATCATTTTATGAAATATGAAAAAAAAAATAATAATACTAACTTGTAAGTAGGAAATTCGTAACACTATTCAATGTATGCTGTCCTCTCAATTATTATCAAAGAACAGGCCTATAAAGATTAAAATTCATAAAACGATAATATTGCCTCTGCTACTCTTTAGGGGTGAACCATATTATATTAAATTAAAGGAAGAAAACAATATATAAAGATACGAAAATAAGATCCTAAAAATATTCGCTACCATAAGGGGTGAAAGTAGAGAATGGAGGAAGTTTCACAATGAGAAACTCCATAATTCATAACGTTGCCCTACTATTGTCATATGTTTGAAGTCTAGTAGATTAAGATGGGAGGTGATGTAGCTCGAATGGGAAACAGAATAAATGCATTCAATTTTTTTTTTATTTAGGAATTATTGTGAGACAGACCATTATAAAGGCATAGATGTGAGGGTAGTATTCGGATAGGTTTTAGGGAACAGGAAATTGAATATATGAACTGAGTTCAGTTGGGCTGGGACAAGGACTAGCGGATAGCCTTGGTGCTTGGTGAATCCAGTATTGAAACTGCGAGTTCCATAAGCTATAGTGTCAGTGAGTTAGTTAACAATATTTTCTAAAAATTCATTGTAATCACAATTGAGGTTATGTAGTATTTTTTAAAAATATTAATATAAGAACCTTTTTATATCAGTCTTCCTCGATTGAAATTAATTTTTGTTTTAAACTTAGTTAATTATTTAAGTTGATCACGAAAATTTACATTTTAGTAATGTTGCAAATTATTTAGCAAAAATTAATATTGTCTTTCTTTCGTGAGTTACTTCAACATGTAATATAGATGCTGCTAACATGTGGTGTTATACATGTTAAAAATCCCCTTTCGGACCAATTTGAACGAAGCGAAGTACAATCATCCATTAAATGTAGAACTGTTTTAATCAAACGTAATCTTCTAATTAGCGGACGTTTTTAATTCGATAGAATTTTCTAATTAATGAAATAATTTACTTTGTAGTTCTATTAAAAGTCACTGAACATTGATGTGCGATTAATGTATCTGATGGTTAACTTCCACCATACCGCAAATGTGTATGTTACGCTTAACTTAAGCTTAGCTAAAAAACACGACTGATACAACACTACTAAATTTACAGGATCGCATTATATAAATATAGGTTCCAATATATTGCATTAATCATTGGTTCTATTGCTTAGATGTTATATGCATGGGTGTGTGCGTGTATCGACATCGGTTGCCTTGTGGTTTAGCTTTTTTTTTTCTAAGAGTAGCGGGTTCAAATTCGGTCAGGCTCGATACATCTTTCAGGATGAAAAATCCAAGAGACAAGCCCTCCGGGAGCACTTTAAGCCTTGAATACCGAATCTGAAGATTCTAGGGGTCGTAAAAGAAACTCAAGTCTAAATTAGAACCTCTGAGAAAATACTGATCGGAATTTCCGAATAACGTAATGCCTCAGTTTCCTATTAGGTGTCTCTTTGAGACCGTGAGTTAAACGCACGTCACTCGCTACAACTGTAAGGAAATACACGTAACAAATTAGCAGTATTTAAAAAGCAGTTGAAACATATAGACATTGTTCTAAATTATGGGGAAGTAGAAAATAAATAATAAGAGATTATAATATTATAAAGATATTGTGAAAAGAAAAATTGATGTGAACCAGGAATCGAACCGTGGACCTCTAGTTATACAGACTAGTGTGCAGCCCACTACACCATTCTAGACTTGCACAAACATTAACAATTTGTCTGGAGAACTAGAGGTCCGCGGTTCGATTCCTGGTTCAGACATCGATTTTTCTTTTCACAATATTATTATATTATAATATGATCCATTATTGAAATTGTGTTAAA